>CAEMYA010000543.1:419478-443872 GCA_903131615.1 Diplodus sargus | reverse complement strand
TAAATGTTAAGTCTAAATCTCACTGGTGAAGTTAAATATTTAGCTAATATGCAAATTTACACTGCTGTAAAAGCTCATTGATGCGAACAAGTGCTATTCGCGGTCTTCTTTGGGTAGTCAGATGCAGTGATTGCGCTGCACTGTTAGTCACGTCTACTCACTGTGCTCTCATGTTGCCTGCCACCATGTCCAGCAACTTAGCTGGAAACATTGTTAGGGCCATTTTTGCAGCAATACAGAGGTTCAGCAATGCATCTGCAATGACAGCGACAGTAGCCCTTTTGACTGAGGCCCCATTATCGCTGCAGCGGATCGCCAATTCTCCGCTGTTGTTTCTTCACACAGAGACAAGCAGCTTGATATTTGATGGGTCAGGATCTCAATCCCCACACATTATAACACCATCCATATGATTATAAACTCACACCGCTTTAGGAGCCGCAGCGCCGACTTTCTGTGTGAAACACAGCAGATCATCTTTACGCCCGTGCTGCTTGGCTCTGTGTTAACAGACAATGGCGGAGAATTGGCGAACCGCCGCTGCATTGACTCTGTGAAAAAGGCGAGTGACAGCTACAGTATCCACCCCAGTAGAGCCAACACAGCACTTGGTTGGTTTTATTTTGGTACTTCTTGTGACAGGTAAAGATGGCTCGTTTACAAACGAATCAGTTCGAAGAAATGACTCTTTATCGCGAAGAACTGACCTGATTCCACATTTCACTTCTCTCTCGTTCGTTCTGACAGATGAGTCGCTGTGTTGCTCACTGTTAATTTATCAGAGCGGTGAAGAGGACTGAGAGCCAGCCAATTGTATGCTGAGTCTAGGACACTGTTATCGAATTTTAGCCAATGAGAAACAGGAAAGTATAGCAACCGTTTCCATGAAAAAAAAAAAACATTTCATTTTTTTTGTAGCTCATTGTTCTTGTTCAATCAGTCAGTCAGTCACCCTTGGCTTACCTTCAATACACATCAACTTAATGTCAAGGTGAATATACACATTATCCACTGTTGTGTTGTCTAAAAGTACACATAATCATGAAGTTGCAGCTATGTATTTGCCTTGAACTACAGTGTTATGTATAAGCAATATTACCTAAGAGGGTGTGCTTTAACGTCATTTGAGCACGCGCCTCGGTCCGCAAGCAGCACTGAAGTGCTCAAATGACATTAACGCACACCCTCTCCGGTAAAATTGCGATTATACAACTAATACTAGCAAAAATAAAATGTATAATCAAAATATATCCATGTTGATGGACATTTTGCTCTCAAATTTGAAAGGTTTTTGCGAGTGTGTGTTGCGTATTAATGGAAACAAATGAGGTCTGACTACTAACTGAAACAAAATCAGTCACGTCAGTACACTCATATGTGTAATGGAACGTAGTTTACCACTCAAGCAAATAATCAAACTCTTAGTAACGACCTAGCAACAGAAAGGATTTTCTAGTCCCAGATGAGTGAACTCTGAGCTGACGTTAATGTTTTATCGTGGTCTCGGAATTTCCCGAACTACCGTAAAATACCAAATAATAGCTTGGGCGTTATTTTGTTTGAGTCACTTAACAGACCAGGCGGCAATTTTGGACAGGCGTTTTATTCCTTCCTCACAAAAATCCGGGTTGAAAATGTCACAAACTTCTCAATAGTTGGCAATAGTTGTACGTCTTCTGCAAGTGAAGTTGTTGCGGCGGAGGAAACGATTTATCCAACCAGCACTCGCGGCAAACTCCTTATCTCTGCTGTCACTCATGGTGGTGTACATTTGTTTCGCTATTGCCCTGATCATTTTGCGGGACACTCTCTCATGGTGTGCCTGTTTGCTGACAACTAATTTTCGCATTTTTATCTCAGGCTCCTCGCTAGCCTTCTTTCTCCCTCCACCAGGCAGCCTGGCCCTGTTGCTGTCCACCTTGGACAGCTCCGTTTTATTTTTATCGCCAATCTGTCACTCTCTTGGGGTCGACAGAGAAACGTCTCGCGGCCGCTTCTCCCGAGCTTTCCTCTGCATATTTTACGGCAGAAAGCTTTAATTTCAAGCCGTACTTTTTATTTTTTTGCTCCAGCTCTGACAGTTACTATGTTGCCATGGAGATCGATACAATATTGCCACAGACTTGGTGGAGTAATATTTTGAGTAATGAGTCAGGCGTGCTGTCATGCTGATTTGAGCACGGTCTAAATGTCTTGTTGAACAATCAGATTGCTTGGTCGGAACTACTTGTTGTATAATGACTGTTAGCACGATCGTTTTAGTACCAGGAGCTGAGAACTGCGTGTTACATGATTCACTGCTAAACGACGTTGTACCGGAGACGCGACTGATCAAACGTACAAATGAACAAATGATATGAACGATTCTTCCTGCCGAACTGACCAACGGCAACTGAATCTCAACATCGAACGATGAAATCCACCTCTGATGACGGGCAGTGTGGATGTGGATATTAGCTAAATATTTAGTATCACCCTTGACATTTATATATAATGAACATTTGTATTTGTATTTAACATTTATATTTATATTTAACATTTAGGTTTAAATGTATCATTTAGATGTGTGTTTAAAACGTATATTTAACATTTAAGTTTAGATTTAATATTTAGATTTCACATTTAGCATTTATATTTAATTTAACATATATGTTTATATTGAACATTTGTGTTTGTATTTAACACATATATTGAACATTTCTATTCATATTTAACATATATTTAGTATTTAGATTTAGTATTTAATATTAAATATTTTTATTTAGATTTTTTATTTAGATTTTGTATTGACATTATATTCCCTACCCATAGTGTTTCCCTCATCAGGACCTGTATGTTTATCACAGGAGATGTCAGTGATGGAGGGATGGGCTCATTATGATGAGGTGGATATTAAAGTTTAAATGTTGATGTTTGTAATAAAAGTTTGGGAGCTATAATCCAGTTTACTGATATTTTCTGCTTTTTCCTTGACTGGAGCCTCTATCAGGCCTGTTCACACAACTTCTATCACTCTTATTTTGTGCATTTACAAATCAATATTTATTGTAGAGATTAAAAGATTGATACTGAATAACAAAATGCTGCAAGATACATTTTCATACATTTTGAAATACAATTCATCAAATATAATAAAAACAATAAAAACGGTCAGATGTTCCAGGTGTATGTAAAATGATAAGAGCTCTTTACATGATAAACATTTTCATATTATGAGATACAAACTGATCACATGAGTAAAACATGAACATAAAACATGAACATTTTTATTATAACAATAAACTTTTCACATTATAACATAATACTGAAACGTTTTTCTTTTTGTGGTGGCAACACACTGCTGTACGAAACACTACACGCACTAATAAAAACTATTATGTGAACGTTAAGTTTCGTGAAGTTAATCTGACTTTAAGATATATTTTGCACACTGGCAGATGGATTACTTATAATAATTACAATCAGAAGTAACAACCGACACATTAAAAAATGGGTATCAACATGCATTGTTTATTTATGCAGATGACTTGATATAGACCGAAGTGTAATAACAGTTATATATATATATATGGGTATGCATAAAAACCAACTCAGATTCCTTCACATACAATTGAAAAAAAAATCACATAATCATCGCAACAATATTTTATTTTAAGTAAAAAGATTAAAAAATATACCTTCAGTGAAATGTTCAAAGATTACTTGCATATATGTTAAAAATGACTTAAAAACATAATGTTATTATACATTATACATATCATTATTATACATCACTATACAAAAACTAATACAGAAACTGAGGAAACATCCTTAAATCTATTGTTAGTATTTCATTTATTATAAATGAATTATAATCAAATTGATGGATGGTAAATGTATGATTGATGATATTAAGTTAATAGTTATTCCACCGTTGATAAACAGATAATACTTTGTTAATGTTAATAAATACTGTGTAGTTCATCTGTAAACATTATTCGGATGGATTTCATAAAGTTGCAAATGATGTTAATCAACATTTACAGTTAGCATGTTTTGTTGGCAGTGAAATAACTATTAACTAAGGTTTAATTAATTGTTACCTCTCTTTTTATTTATTGTTATATATTATGTCATCTCTGAACAACAACAACAAAACTTCTAATAATCAGATACTAATACTATAATTACAACTACAACTACGATTACTGGTACCACTTTTAATAGTAATAGTAATGACAAATACCTGTCTCCATATTTTTCTCGAGTTCAGATATGTTCAATATGCATAAATTGGCCACCATCAACATAGATAATATAATATAATATAATATAATATGATAATATATCATATCATATCATATCATATCAATATGATCTTATATAACATAACATTATATGATGTATAACATAACATTATATGATGTAATATATTATGATACACTATAACATAATATACTATAACATAATATACTACAACAGAATCAACATAATATCCCAGAATAGAATAGAATGAAATAGAATAGAATAGAATATAGAACAGCCTGTATTAAAGATGAAAAAAATGAGTACTTACATGTACAACAGGTGATAAACCATGATGATGAGTAAGTATGAACATACAGTTTGTTTATTAACTGTCTGTCTGAGCTGGACGCTGCTCTCCTCTCCTGGTCCTCTGGTTCACAGCCACCACAACAACACAGAGGATCACCAGCAGACCAGGGAGCAGTGAGGACCTCACCATGTAGAAGGTGAAGTCCATCCCAGAGGGCTCTCTAAACTTCAGAACAGTTCTGGAGGATGACACACACTGTCCATCTGGGTTAGTCACGGCACACCAGTACTCTCCTGTGTCTTCCAGTGAGACATTAGTGAGAATCAACAAGCCATCATCTCTAAATCTGTTCAGTCTGTTTTTCAGATCAGAATCAGCTGCTAAATTATATAACATCAAGCGTTTGCCTTCTGTTTGGTTTGACTTGATGAACCAGCGGTGCCAGCTACCCTCTTCCCAACCTCTGCATCTGAAAGTGACATTGTCCCCGTCTGAGAAGAGCTCAACAGCAGGTGGGCCAGATTTGGGGCACACCATCAGGTTATACCGTTGAACGTGGTTGTAGATTTCACAGTAGTATAATCCTGTGTGATTTAACTGAAGTGATGAAAGCACCAGTGAGTAGTTTTTTCCCACCTCTGAGTTGGCGGAGTTCTCATTATACTTTGTCCAAAGTGGAGACTGGTCGTCAGTGAACTCAGCAGCAGGGCACTGTAACACAGCTGTCTCTCCCACTGTGTGGAGGATCATCTCCCGTGGTAGGTATAACTGTACAGGGTGACTGCTGACACATTGCTGTTGGTTCATCACCAGACAGGTGTAATATTTGAACCATGTTAATGTGAGGTTGTAAATACGAAGTCCTGATGAGTTTTTCACCTCTTGGGATCTTCCTTCAACATTGTCCATCACCGATGTTACACTGTCCCCAAAAACTCTTGTCCAAATGTTGCTCAGATATCCAAAATCAGTCTTGAGCCACTGGATGTCCAGATTGTCAGATGCTCCCTCACATGGCAGGTCCACTGTTTCTCCATCTCTGACTTCAATATCTTTGTCTTTATTTATTGTACTACAAACAATAATAGTGATGTTTTTCTCATATGTCACGTTGCCCCAACACTCCTTTTGGTACTTGCCGGAGTCTGAGTGGATCAGGTTCTGGATCTTGTAAGAAGTAATATTGTCTCTACTGACAACTGACAGTCGTTGTTTCAAGTCTTCAGGTACTGTGGAGTTCTGGGACCAGAGGGCAGAGGTATTCCACAGGATGAGCTTCTCCTCACCAACAAATCTGGAGATCAGGCAGGAGTCGGCGTCCTTGGGGAGTCTGAAGGTGAAAGTGTTCGATTCCTTTCTGAGGACGATACGTTCTTCTGCATGAATGTTGTTGATGAGAGCAAACAGCAGAAAGGAGAGCTCTGCGACTGCAGCCATTCTGCTCTGAGGACGAGCAAACACTGACACTTCTCACCCGATTATCTCTATATTAACCCTCATCAGCAGCTTGTCATTAGTGGCTGGAGGAACGTGACTTCTTTATCTCATCATCACAGGAAACTTTGACACATTCGGCTCTGTACCAAGGAATCAAATCAAAAGATCAGACACATGTTGCAAAATGACTTTCACTACTGCATCAATAAAACATAAGAAGCATTGAGCTTCATCAGCTGTCAAAAGTATTGTTTAATAATGCTTTTATGAATTACAATTGATGAAATTTAATAAAACAATATAAAAAATGATAACAGCTCTTTTCAACATGATAAATAACTGAATTATATTTGTCATTTCTAATCAGTTTGTTGTTGCCGTAGTTTTTGGCAGGACCCAGAAGCGGACAACGAGGCAGGGAGTAGAGCGCAAACAGGTTTATTTAACTTCACAAGGTTAATGCAGGTGAAGGTGGAGAAACTCTGGCTGGACTCCATCAGAGAGGAGGGAGGAGGAGAAGGAGAGGTAGCTCATGGTGGTGCTGGTGGATAGCATGGCGTGTGGCGCTCAGGTGAGCACAGGGCAAGACTGTTGGCTGCAGAGGTGCAGAGAGCTGTGATTGGTCAGATTGTACCACAGCTTGAAGATTCTCAAATGTTACAGGTGGATGTTTATGTTTGAATACAGGTCAGAAAAAATTAATCGTCCCTGTCCAGTCAAAACCACGTAATCTCCAAATGTGGTGTTTTGATTTGCTTGATCAAACTGAAGGAGGGAGTGCTCCGTTATGAACTGAGACGGTTCTCATGTTTCTGAAGCCAAACAAACCTTTAACAAACTCATTGAATCACCTGAAAAATGCTTCGCCAGAAAGCTGAAAACATGGCTGTTTTATACGGAGGAGTGTTAGGGCCAGGGGTGAAGAAGAAAATGAGAGCAAGATGTTTTTTGATTAGTCGCTGACAAACTTTCTTAGCTTATGAAACGCTCACATTTTGGAGATCAGTGGTTTTGATTGGAAAGCAACACTATGTTTTCAGGAAACCTTCTCCTCAGATAGTGAGTTCTGAGAAGGAGGATGTTGCAACACTGATGCACGTCACAAACACTGTTTCTGCCCAGTTTGTATATTGAGCGTTTTCTCTTCCTTCTCCGATTTTTTTAATTTACAGGAACAGAGAAATAACATTGAAAGACATTAAAAATTGCATTTAAAAAACATTTTAAAAGTCCTCTAAAATAGTAGTGATGTGTTGGTCGCGAACGAACTCTTAGAGCCGGCTTTTTGAAGTGAACGATCGGAGCAGCTTTGTTTTTTTTTCTTCTATTTTTTTTTTCTGTTCAAGCCGCACATGATTGGTTAACTATATGACATGTGGTGGTGTCTGCAAAGTCCTTCTAGGCAAGCGCGGATTTACGACACCAACGTCCATCGTACGGCTGAATCTTTGCCGTCTGCTGTGCTCTGGCTCTACTCTACCTGACCATTGATGTATGGACCAGATAATGTCTAATACATCATTTCTTATCATTCGCTCTATAAATTAGATAAAGATTTGAAATCAGTAACTGTTTTACAATAGTCGAACGTCTCTGATGGTCTCTGTCGTAAAAACTACTTGTGCGCATGCGCTGGTGAAACAACATGATTGGGCTATAAGTGACAACGCAGGTGATTGGCTGTTGGTGAAAGGGGCGGGATATGCGCCATCTTTGGCGTCGCAGATTTCCCCATTCAAAATGATCAGAGTGATCTGTCTCTACAATAGTAGAATGTCTCTGGTGTCTGTGTGTCTGCACAGAGCAGTAGGGGCGGGGCTTACAGAGAGAGAGAGAGAGCGCAGATGCTACAGAGACAACGCACTGGAAAGGTGAGAAAATGAGTGACGGCAGGAAACGCAGTAAAATTGTGTGTACAGTATGCAATATTAAAATCTCTTATTTGGCTCTGCAAATAACCTCCACAGGCACATTAGAACTGTACACCCATCAGTGCAGTTGGAAGAAAAAAGACAACCAAGTGAACCTGCTACTGATGAAAGTGCCAGTTGGTCTAATGCAACTGTTGCTGCTGCTGCAGCGTCTACAGTGTCTACAGTACACCACCACAACCACCTGGACCTACAACCCAGAGCTCTACGACACAGTTTGTGCAAAAGGCTATGTACTTCAAGATTCATTTTTGTAGCACTCTGTTCCATGTTGAGAAAAATAAGCCAAATAAATAATAAACATGTGATATAATGTATATTTTATACATAGTAGTAATTCATTGTACACATCATTTTTCATTATTTTTGGTAATACATTAACAGTGGCGATCCTAGCTTTCATGATTCCCTGGGCGAACCTCACATTCCAAATGACTCAGAAAGCTATATCACAAAATATCAGTTTGTAATATTGTGCAATATACGTTTTTTGAATTAACCTACAGAATTGATCATTAACTTTAATGAGCAGCACAGGACATAACGTGATGTTTAACAAACATTGTGTGAACTAGTCATGTTACATACACATTATTAGGGTGAAATTATTTAGATATAATGTTTGCTAGTCAGTTGGACTGAAAACAGATACTGTCGTCATCAACTATTATAGCCAGCAGTGTAGCAAGAGGCTAACAAACATACAAGTAAGCCTTTACTAATTAACGTCATTTCATTTAATTACATGCATGATCACAGACTTATGAAGAGTAGATGACATGGCTACATAGCTTTATCTTTTGCTGGTCTTTTCTCTTTTTCCTGAACTGGGCCCCTGATGTCTTTGTCCTCTTCTTATCCATTTCTGTATTTGACACTCGGGAATCAGCCTGTGACCCCAAAGAGTTAAGACTAAACCAATTTACCTCATTTTGGAATATTTTTCATGATTTAATCAAACCCCCAAAACATATGTGAAACTGTGTGCTTTTATTCATATTCATGTGGAAGGAATTCGTGATGTTATTGACTTTATCCTACTAACTGCATTAGTTGTGCACTATTAGATGAATCCCCCGCTCCCCCGCCTCAGTAGGTGAACCTGTCCCCTGCCCCGCCCCCATTCTGCTTCTACCACAAACACTGTGTTAGACTCTCAGCAGCAGCAGACGCACCTTTATAAATCAGAGGGCTCCCAGCCACCCGCTCACCACACGGCAACATGACATCATTGACTTGACGTGTAAATGAGCAAAACAAAAACTGGAGGGCATGAATGCATCAAATAAAAAAATTTACAGTATACACCTCCAACAAGAAGCCCCCACCAAAAAGCCACAAATAATGCTCAGAACAGTACCAAACTTCAGCAACAGTACAAATAGGGTTCCAGCACATAGTTCGAGGCATCAAACCTCCACTAGTTTAGCAGGATTGCTATTGTAAAGTCAACACAACTCACAACTCTCCTGCCGCACATTCCTGTTGTGGGGAAGCCATGCGAATCAATCAAATACTTAGTTTCACAGTGAAAACTCATCTGCATCCTCAAATTATTGTTAACATGTTCATATCTCCTCCAGATGCTCTAAGAATTCCCTCTGTGTCAGTGATTCTCTCTCTCTGGACTTTTGCATGATATACACACTTTTTTTTACTTTTACACGCTATAAACTGAGAATATTTTGGGTTTTTGCAACTATCAGAAGCATTGTTCTCACAGTAAAACCCAAAAACTGACTGTACTTCTTGTATGTGATGGTACATCTGCACAACCCCCTGCTAGTTCTGTTAGTGCTGTCTGACCTCAGTGTGATGTTTCCATGTTATACGCTGACAGCTTATCTTTACACCACAGCTGCTTGAAGCAGTTTGACACCTCAGTGTTCTGCTTTTATTTTTGTAGTTTTCACACTTACCTCCGCAACATCCTGACCAGAGTGAACAGAGAGAAGTGAACAAGAACAGCGCAGACTTTAATAAATAACATTTCTCCTTTTATCCTGGGCATTCAATTACATTAAAGGTCACAGGTTCAATACATTCCTGTTCACTTCACTGCACCTTCAGACTGGGTGCACACTGAGTTTAACTGTAGAAAGCATGTTCACATCTTCCACTCTTCCTTTTTTTGTTTTCATCCTGGTGTCATTCAGAAATAACATACAAAAGTGTTATTCAGTTAAAGCATTAGTTAGAAAGTGTCTATTAAAGGGAAGTTAACATGTGGGTTGAGTAACATGAGTATTTTGTATGTTTTAATGTAGCCTATGATTTATCTTGTGTATTGTAATGTTTTTTATATGGTGCAACTATTTTTAGATGTTCAGTACAGTCAATTTGAAACCATCTCTCTCTTCTTTGTCTTCAATCTGCAATAGGTTGGTAGTGGCAAAGGTCGCTGTATGTTATTAAAGTTTTAAATATGAAAGGTTATTGGTTATTTTATTGAAAACAGTAGTAGTAGTAGTTATAGTCGTCAATTAACTTCATATCATGGTAATTCTGCAGGTTTATTTAACAAAAATGTGGCCAACACAAACATTAAGGGTATAAAAGGTTTGGGATATTAAATGAACCTTCAAAAGGTTGAACCAGTTTGTTTGGCCACAAAGATCCCCAATGGTCGGCCATTATATATATATATATATAGCACTTTGAGATGTATTTAAATGTAAAGTGTTTTACAAATTAAATATATTATATATATATATACATATATACATATATATATATATATATATATATATATATATATATATATATGTAAATATATAAAAACCAACTCAGATTCTTGCACATACAGTTGGAAAAAAATCACATAATCGCCACAACACGATTTTATCGTAAAACGATTAAAAAATATACCTTCAGTGGAATGTTCAAAGTTTACCTACATACATGTTAAAAATGACTTAAAAACATGATGTTATTATACATTAGACATATTATTATTATCATGCATCACTATACACAGAAACTGAGGAAAAATGTGTATTTCTGTTATAATAAATTAATTATAATTAAATTAATAAAAGATGAACATATAGTTAGAGTTAATAGTTTTTCCACTGTTGACAGACAATCACATGCTTTACAAAACCTTTATTAAGCAACTGTTTATTGTGATGTGGCAAATGATGTTAATAATACTTTGTAAATGTTAATTAATACTGTGTAGTTCATCTGTAAACATTATTCGGATGGATATTATAAAGTTGTAACTGATGTTGATCAACATTTACCGTTAGCATGTTTTGATGGCAGTGAAATAACTATTAATTAAAGTTTTATTAATCATATATTTTATGTCACCTCCTTCCAACAACAACAAAATGTCAACTAATCACATACTAATACTACAACTACTATTAATAGTAATAATAATAACAATCATCTGTCTACAGCTTTCTCTCAAGTCCAAATACGTTCAATCTGCATGTATCTGCCACCATCAACATTTATAATATAATATATTATAATATGATATAGCACATCCTGTATTAAAGATGAAATGAGTACTTACATGTACAACAGGTGATAAACCATGATGATGAGTAAGTATGAACATACAGTTTGTTTATTAACTGTCTGTCTGAGCTGGACGCTGCTCTCCTCTCCTGGTCTTCTGGTTCACAGCCACCACAACAACACAGAGGATCACCAGCAGACCAGGGAGCAGTGAGGACCTCACCGTGTAGAGGGGGAAGTCCATCCCAGAGGGCTCTCTGGACTTCAGAACAGTTCTGGAGGATGACATGCACTGTTCATCTGGGCCATAAACGGTACACCAGTACTCTCCTGTGTCTTCCAGTGAGACATTTGAGAGAATCAACAAGCCATCATGGTAAAATCTTCTCAGTCTGCTTTCCAGATAAGATGTTAAATCAAATTCAATCGAGATTCTGCCTTCTGTTTGGTTTGACTTGATGAACCAGCGGTGCCACCTACCCTCTTTCCAAACTCTGCATCTGAAAGTGACATTGTCTCCTTCTGAGAGGAGCTCGACAGCAGGTGGGCCAGATTCGGGGCACACCTCCAGGTGATAAAGTTGAACTTGGTTATAGACTCGACAAGAGTATAAACCTGAGTGATTTAACTGAAGCGATGAAAACACCAGTGAGTAGTTTTTTCCCACCTCTGAGGTGGAGGATATCACATAATTCATTTCCCAAAGTGGAGGCTGGCCGTCAGTGAACTCAGCAGCAGGACACTGTAACACAGCTGTCTCTCCCACTGTGTGGAGGATCCACTCCCGTGGTAGGTATAACTCTACAATCTGACTGCTGACACACTGCTGTTGGTTCATCACCAGACAGGTGTAATAGTTAAACTGCGTTAAGGTGATGTTGTAAATACGAAGTCCTGATGAGGTTTTCACCACTTGGGATCTTCCCTCAACATTGTCCATTAGCGAAGTTACACTGTCCCCAAAAACTCTTGTCCAAATGTTGTTCCAATATCCAGAATAACTCTTAAGCCACTGGATGTCCAGATTGTCAGACACTCCCTCACACGGCAGGTCCACTGTTTCTCCACCTCTGACTTTAATATGTTTCCATCTCTTTCTCATACCACAAACAGTAACAGTGATGTTGCTCTCATATGTCACGTTGCCCCAACACTCCTCTTGGTACTGGCCGGAGTCTGACTGGATCAGGTTCTGGATCTTGTAAGAAGAAATATTGTCTCTGCTGACAACTGACAGTCGTCGTTTCAAGTCTTCAGGTACTGTGGAGTTCTGGGACCAGAGGGCAGAGGTATTCCACAGGACGAGCTTCTCCTCACCAACAGATCTGGAGATCAGGCAGGAGTCGGCCCCCTCAGGGAGGCTGAAGGTGTGAGATTCCTGTTCCTTTTTGATGACAATATGTTCTTCTGCATGAACGTTGTTGATGAGAGCAAACAGCAGGAAGGAGAGCTCTGCGACTGCAGCCATTCTGCTCTGAGGACGAGCAAACACTGACACCTCTCACCCACTTATCTCTATATCAACACTCACCAGCAGCTTGTCATTAGTGGTTGGAGGAACATGACTTCTTTATCTCATCATCACAGGAAACGTTGACACATTCAGCTCTGTGCCATGACATGTTGTGAAATGACTTTTAGACACATTAAAGGTGTTAACTTGAGTTTACTGCAAGATTCATCTAGAGTGCAAACGGGTGTATTTAACTTCACAAGGTTAATGTAAGTGAAGGTGGAGAAACTCAGGCTGGAGACTCCGTCAGAGAGGAGGAAGGAGGAGCAGGAGAGTAAGCTCATGGTTGATTTGACGTTAGTTGAATGCTGCTTCACACAGACTCAGGGTCTCTGTATGCAACAAACCATCCTCTCTAACCTGACATCACATCACATCACACACACACACACACACACACACACACACACATTCCTTGTGCCTGGAGCATATCACACCCACATTTGATATCGGTGACCACCACTGTTTCTACCAGCCACACACACACACACACCTGTGTATAGTACATATTAGTTAGATTGCGTGTTTTCATCTTTGTGTTGAATGAAAGACTTTTGAACCTTCTTGCTTCCTATTTAATATTGTACAAGAGTGAATGTTGCCAACATTTACATTGTCAAGAACTCCAAAATCTCTCAACCATGACTAAATGTTACGGTAAACATGGTTGTAGTTATTAAGTCAATTATTAATCAGAGTTATAAACAGTTTAATACCTTTTTATGAGACCGATTTAGTAAATTTGCTTTGTTTTCCCTTCTTCAAGGGTGGTGCCTCGAGGTGATCTAATGTAAGTTGGATCATATTATTTATCCTAATTATTTATCACATCACCCTGATAATGATTAATTTTAACCTCATATTTAACCTTAAAATCCCTTTTCATGTCACATAAACAGTACTTCATTGTGCCTCGTGTGATGCAATGCCCACTACAATGGTGCCCCGTGTGAGGAAGTGTACTGTTGCCAATCATTCGCAAATGTGCAATATTAATTTATGCATACGCAGTGCAGTGCAGTCCCAACAAACCCACACCCAAGGTCACAGCCCGCACCAGCCTCGCGTGGTACGCGTGCTCGAGCTCACTGGAACGGTTGCCGATGGACCCGCTGAAGACGAGTGTGTGGATCACAGGTTCCAGGAAAGTCATGGTGAGCACGAGTCGAGGCTCCATCCTGCCCACCTTGGACAGCAGCCTGAGCTTGTGCATGCAGCAGCAAAGCTCGAAGGTAGACACACGCGCCACCCTATGGAAAATGCGGTGTCTGCGAGGGCGAGCAGCACTAGAGACACCATGTCTGCAGTCATGCTGGCAGTAGGTCCGCGCTCTGTGTCGGTGACTTTCTGCAATTTCAGCCACTGAGAGGCTCCACTGTGTTCGCCCCGAGCAGTCTCTCTCTGTGCTGATGAATCTCACTTCCGCCTGTGGATCAGAGCCTCGGCTGTGCCGGGCTGCTGCTGCTGCTCTGTGGAGGAATCGGGGCCCAGAAAACAGAATTGCTTTGAGCAGCAAACAAGTCTGTGAAACCAGTTCAATATGGTCCATGGTGAAACCAGCAGTGGTGGGAATAACGGCGTTAAAAATAAACGGCTTTACGAACGGCGTTCCATTTTTTCAGTAACAGGTAATCTAAATAATTACTATTTCCATTGTTACCGTTACGACTATTAAATGTGGCGTGTTATAAACTGAAGCTACTTATTGAAACTGTTGAAGTCCGACTTTGCTCTCAGTTGCCAGAGCTGAAAAGCTGTTTTTTTTCTCTTCAGTGAGGGAGGAGGGAGGGGCGAGACAACCGCGTAAGTGATGATGATTGGTTAAGATAGGGTAAAAGTTTGTAAACCAATCACAGGCAGTGTTGAGTTTACACATAAACTACACACGCACTTAGCAGCCTCACACACACACACACTAGCAGAGTGTGAGCTCCACTAACAAAGAAGGACATAGGGCCGTCCAAGCAGCTACAACTGGATTTTTCTGCTCCAGCTTCATAAAAACTTGTGACACAGACTGAACTGAGTGCAGTGATAGGCAGGTATGTTGTTGAGAACATGCTCCTGTTATCAACAGTTGACTCAGACTCCTTCAGAGCCCTCATTGGCAAAATACCGGGGAGAGCAGGTGCCGGTCCGCCATGCAGAGAGACATTTTCTGAATACATAGATATCGAGTACGCTAAAATGAATGCCGAGCTCAAAAGTGGGAAGAAAAAAAGGGCAAATGCAATAGTTACTTTCCCTGGTAACTAGTTACTTTTTAGTGGAGTAATTCAGTTACTAACTCAGTTACTTTTTGGAAGAAGTAATTAGCAACCAAAACTAATTACTTTTTTAAAGTAACATGCCCAACACCGGAAACTAGTTAGTGGATCATTGGCTGGTGTGTGGCTGCTGTCATGGGATCACATCCTTTAAGTGCTCTGACTGTATACATTCATATGTTTAGATGAGTGATAACAGATGCAGCTTTTCTGCTTTTTCCTCGACTGAAGATGCTATCAGGCCTGTTAACACAACTTCTGTCACTCTTATATGTGCTTTTAGAAATCAATATTTATTGTCGAGATTAAAATTACAGATACTGCATGATAAAATGCAACAAAATACATTGTCATACATTTTGAAAAACAATTAATGAAACATAATGAAAACAGTCAAATGTTCAAAGTATATTTAAAATGTCACAATAAATGCATAAAAGCCAACTCAGATTTCTTCACATACAATTGAAAACAATATACCTTTGGTGAAATGTTCAAAGATTACTTGCATACATGTTAAAAATGACAAAAAAACATAATGTTATTATAGATTTTACATATTATTATTATTATACATCACTATACACAAACTAATACAGAAACTGAGGGAACATCCTTAAAACTATTATTACTATTTCTGTTATTGTAAAGGAATTGTAATTAAATTAATAATAGATACATGTACACTTAATTAAACTTAAGTTAATAGTTATTCCACTGTTGACAAACAATCAAATGTTTACCAAACTCTTTAATCAGCATATGTTTCTTGTGACGCCGCAACTGATGTTGTTAATACTTTGTAAATGTTTATGAATACTGTGTAGTTCATCTGTAAACATTATTCGGATGAATATCATAAAGTTGCAACAGATGTTTATCAACATTTACATTTGCTAATAAAACATGTTTTGTCGGCAGTGAAAAAACTCTTAACTAAAGTTTTATTAATCATATTATATTTTATGTCCTTAAAACAACAACAAAATGTCAACTTATCACATACTAATACTACAACTACGATTAATAGTAATGCTAATAACAATCATCTGTCTACAGCTTTCTCTCAAGTTCAAATATGTTTAATCTGCATGTATCTGCCACATCAACATAAATGATATAATATAATATGATATAATATAATACAATATAATATAATATAATATAACATAATACAATACAATACAATATAATACAATACAATATAATATAATACAGAGCCTCCTGTATTAAAGATGAAATGAGTACTTACATGTACAACAGGTGATGAACCATGATGATGAGTAAGTATGAACATAAAGTTTGTTTATTAACTGTCTGTCTGAGCTGGACGCTGCTCTCCTCTCCTGATCCTCTGGTACACAGCCACCACAACAACACAGAGGATCACCAGCAGACCAGGGAGCAGTGAGGACCTCACCGTGTGGAGGGGGAAGTCCATCCCAGAGGGCTCTCTGGACTTCAGAACAATTCTGGAGGATGACACACACTGTCCATCTGGGTCATAAACAGCACACCAGTACTCTCCTGTGTCTTCCAGTGAGACATTAGAGAGAATCAACAAGCCATTATCTTTAAATATGTTCAGTCTGCTCTTCAGATAAGAATCAGATGTTAAATCATATTCAACCAAGAGTCTGCCTTCTGTTTGGTTTGATTTGATGAACCAGAAGTGCCGCCAAGCCTCTTCCCAACCTCTGCATCTGAAAGTGACATTGTCTCCCTTTGAGAAGAGCTCGACAGCAGGTGGGTCAGATCTGGGGCACACCACCAGGATATACCGTTGAGCATGGTTGTGGATTTCACAATAGTATAAACCTGAGTGATTTAACTGAAGTGATGAAAGCACCAGTGAGTAGTTTTTGCCCACCACTGAGGCAGAATTGGAGGAGTTCTTATTGTACTTTTTCCAAAGTGGAGGCTGGTCGTCAGTGAACTCAGCAGCAGGGCACTGTAACACAGCTGTCTCTCCCACTGTGTGGAGGATCCACTCCCGTGGTAGGTATAACTGTACAGGGTGACTGCTGACACACTGCTGTTGGTTCATCACCAGACAGGTGTAAAATTTGAACCGTGTTAACGTGATGTTGTAAATACGAAGTCCTGATGAGGTTTTCACCTCTTGGGATCTTCCTTCAACATTGTCCATCACCGATGTTACACTGTCCCCAAAAACTCTTGTCCAGATGCTGTTCCAATATCCAGAATCACTCTTGAGCCACTGGATGTCCAGATTGTCAGATGCTCCCTCACATGGCAAGTCCACTGTTTCTCCAACTGTAGCTTCAACACGTCTGAAAACATTTATCATACTACAAACAATAACAGTGAAGTTGTTCTCATACGTCATGTTGCCCCAACACTTCTCTTGGTACTCGCCAGAGTCTGAGTGGGTCAGGTTCTGGATCATGTAAGAAGAAATATTGTCTCTGCTGACAACTGACAGTCGTTGTTTCAAGTCTTCAGGTACTGTGGAGTTCTCGGACCAGAGGGCAGAGGTATTCCACAGGACGAGTCTCTCCTCACCAACCAATCTGGAAATCAGGCAGGTGTTTGCCTTCTTTGGAAGGCTGAAGGTGAAAGAGTCCAATTCCTTTTTGATGACGAAAGGTTCTTCTGCATGAATGTTGTTGATGAGAGAAAACAGCAGGAAGGAGAGCTCTGCGACTGCAGCCATTCTGCTCTGAGGACAAGCAAACACTGACACCTCTCACTTGATTATCTCTATATTAACCCTCATCAGCAGCTTGTCATTAGTGGTTGGAGGAACGTGACTTCTTTATCTCATCATCACAGGAAACTTTGACGCATTCGGCTCTGTACCAAGGAGTCTAATCAAAAGATCAGGCACATGTTGTGAAATTACTTATAGACACATTAAAGGTGTTAACTTAAGTTTACTACAAGATTCATCTAAACAGAAGTCCCCAAACTAGTGACATGCTGTTACACCATGGCTCCTGAGAATCTTCATTATTTGCATTATTTCTTGTAACATGTAATCAGACATGTGTGACACATGTTAGTTTGCTTTGCTTAATTACTGCATCAGTAAAACATAAGAAACATTGAGCTTCATCAGCTGACAAAAGTAATGTCTAATAATGTTTATTTTGAATTACAATTGATGAAATATAATAAAATCAATATTTAAAATGATAACAGCTTTTTAACCTGATAAATGAAGCTCAGCGCAAATTCATGCAGGACACGGAAGTCATAAGCCCCAGCTGTAGTCAGCTGACAGCCAGCTGATCAGATCAGCTCCAGTCTCCGACCAACCACAGTCACTCTTCCAAATAGGCGGTCGATTTAAACCCAAGCCGTCATTCACTGGTCTCTCCAACACTGCTGCACGCACATCGTTGCTGCCGGCAAGCTTGAGTATGCAATTGATCGGATATATTTTCCACCTCCACTTACCACTCACGATGTCCCATCTCAAGCCAGATGATTCGTCTGATTCGGACGGACACGTCCTCGAACTCTGCATGGGGAGGGAAAGAGTCAAGGGAAAGAGTGTACAAGAGCGTACGAGAGCTGCCAGGTCTGTCGTAGCTCATGGCACGGCGAGAGAGAAAGGTCTTATTACAAGACAGGCCGGAGTCATCAACCCTGGAAGCTCTTCATAGCCGTAACATCCTTGCTCCCTCGGGGGCCACAACGCATCACCTCGACGTTCCTGACGCGGCCACCGTCCCTCCCGTCACTCCTTCTCCCTCTTCAAGAAATGCGCAGCCAAGAAGAACCGGGCCATGTACCCACTACGAACTGACGAGATCACCTGGCAGCAGGTAGCGTGAGGACCAGGGCTGCTGCAGATGTTTGTGTGTGTATGAGACAAAGGGAACAAATTACAATTAGTGAGACATTTATGACACCAGTTAACAGAGCTGTGATTGGTCAGATTGTACCACAGCTTGAAGATACTCAAATGCTACAGGTGGATGCTTGAATACAGGTCAGAAGAAATATATCGTCGCTGTCCAGTCAAAACCACGTAATCTCCAAATGTGGTGTTTTTGATTTGTTTGATCAAACTGAAGGAGGGAGTGCTCTGTTATGAGCTGAGACGGTTCTCGTATTTCTGAAGCCAAACAAACCTTTAACAAACTCATTGAATCACCTGAAAAATGCATCGCCACAAAGCTGAAAACATGGCTGCTTTATACGTAGGAGTATTAGGGCCAGGGGGGAGGAAAGAACTGAGAGCAGGATGTTTTTTGATTAGTCGCTGATAAACTTTGCTAGCTTATGAAACATTCACATTTTGGAGATCAGTGGTTTTGATTGGACTGCAACACTATGTTTTCAGTCTTCAGATAGTGAGTTCTTAGAAGGAGGATGTTGCAACACTGATGCACGTCACAAACACTGTTTCTACCCAGTTTGTATATTGAGTGTCAGATGGGTGCAGAAAGTCATCTTACTGTCATTCAGTGTGCCTGTTCATTTCCATAAGTTAGCTGCAGTTATTTCACGTAGTCTGCATCACAAATAGAAAACATCTGTCCGCATGTTTTGTGTTTTTTTATGTAGGCTATATGAACCTAAAGAAACTCTACAGAGTGATGTAGTCTGTGGTCCCAAAACCTGGAAATCAGTTTGCATTTCTGCACTTTGGTTCCCTCGTCTAAAAGTCTATGTGGTTTATTTTTTATTGGTTTTCAGTTTAAAGTCTGAAATAAAGTGTGCAGTTACCGGAGGATGAAGATATTTATACATTTTGTTCTACGACAAAAAAACATTATTGAATGTACAACAATTTAATTCTAAAGCTCTTATGTGTGTTAACAACAGCGGTTACTAACAAGTGTCTAAATGAGACTTCAGAGGTTGTCAGGGACATTAAACGCCATCACAGGGAGACTCATCTACTCACTAGTCCGTCTGTACAGGCCGACTTTAGTTACAAACTATTCTGACTCTGACTTTACAACTTGTACCTACATTGATCAGTTTATAAAAAAACCTGTATAGTAATTGTGTAGTCAGACACTTAGTGGTGGTGACGTTTAAGTCATGTGACCGCGATGTTTTCTGTCTTTTTGTGGAGGGAACCGGAGCGAGGCTAACTTCTGGGTTAGCCTACAAACATACCCCATAGAAACCCACTGAAGTGCCAAACAGCAACACACTGATTCAAGCTGACCTCTGAAACTGTGTAAGAATAAGAATAGTGATGGGACCCACAGATAAAGTCATTCATTGTGGATTTCAAAATGGACTCTGAACTGATGTCAGTGTGCCAGAATTCCCAAATTTTCACACCTAGGTGAAACATTCAGCTTTGAGCTACTATTGGTCATGATGAAAGACCCCTGTCTGACCAGCTAGTCAAAACTCCAGCACAAGCTGCACTTGCAGCAGGCTCAAAGAACTTCTACTCACTGCAGCGACACAAGGTCCTGCCGGTATTCCAGATCAGCTAGCACCAGCAGCTGCGACACAAAGCTTGCCAGCTAACTTCACAATCTGAGGAACACCAAGCAAGTTAGCGCCGAGCTGCTATCCTTGCAAAGGAAAGGAGCGAACTGTTTCCTCCTCTGCTGACTTTCATCAGACCTTGCACAGCAAGAATCGCATTCAACATTGGAATCCCGACCTTTGGAATCCCGACCTCCTGCAACCACCAGCACCTTTTCTTGCCTATGTGCTCAATTTATGTGTTTGTCCACTGTTTTGGTGTTATTGAGATCTCAGGTCAGGTTATTGGTAGTTTGCTTTCCTAGACAGCTAATTTGACGTTAGTTGAATGCTGCTTCACACAGACTCAGGGTCTCTGCATGCAACAAACCATCCTCTCTAACCTGACATCACGTCACACACACACACACACACACAAACATACACACACCTGTATATAGTACATACTAGTTAGATTGTGTGTTTTCATCTTTGTGTTGAATAAAAGACTTTTGAACTTTCTTGCTCCCTATTTGATATCGTACAAGAGTGAATGTTGCCAACATTTACATTGTCAAGAACTCCAAAATCCCTCAACTATTACTAACTGTTATGGTAAATGTGGTTGTATTTATTAAGTTAATTATTAATCAGAGTTATGAACAGTTTAGTACCTTTTTTATGAGAACAATTTATTTGTTTGCTTTGTTTTCCCTTCTTCAAGGGTGGTGCCCCAAGGTGATCTAATGTAAGTTGGATCATATTATTTATCATAATTAATCATTATCACTGATAATGATTAATTATAACCTTATATTTAACCTTAAAGTCCCTTTTCATGTTGCATAAACACTACTTAATTGTGCCTCATGTAATGCACGGCCCAATGTAATGGTGCCCCGTATGAGGAAGTGTACTGTTGGCAATCATTCACAAATGTGCAATATTAATTTCAGCATACGTGCAGTGCAGTCCCAACAAACCCACACCCCAGGTCTCAGCCCACACCAGCCTTGCGTGGTTCGCGTGCTCGAGCACACTGGAAGGGTTGCCGATGGACCCGCTGAAGGTGAGCGTGTGGATCACAGGTTCCAGGAAAGTCATGGTGAGCACGAGTCGAGGCTCCATCCCGCCCACCTCGGACAGCAGCCTGAGCTTGTGCATGCAGCAGCAAAGCTGGAAGGTAGACAAGAGCTCCACCCCGTATATGGAAAACGCCATGTCCGCGAGGGCGAGCAGCACTAGAGACACCACGTCTGCAGTCATGCTGGTGGCAGGTCCGCGCTCTGTCAATGACTTTCTGCACTTTCTGCTGCTAAAAGGCTCCGCTGTGCGCCCTGAGCAGCTGCTGCCTACTCCAGGCCTCTCTCTCCAGGTCTCTCTCTGTGCCGATGAATCTCACTTCTCCCTGTGGATCAGAGCCTCGGCTGTGCCGGGCTGTTGCTGCTGCTCTGTGGAGGAATCGGGGCCCAGAAAACCGAATCGCTTTGAGCAGGAATCAAGTCTGTGAAACCAGTTCAGTATGGTCCATGGTGAAACCAGCAGTGGTGGGAATAACGGCGTTAAAACAAACAGCTTTACGAATGCAGTCCATTTTTTCAGTAACAGGTAATCTAAATAACTACTATTTCCATTGTTACCGTTACCGACTATTAAATGTGGCGTGTTATAAACTGAAGCTACTTTTTGAAACTGTTGTCATCCGACTTGGCTCTCAGTCGCCTGAGCTGCAAAGCTGTTTTTTTTCTCTTCAGTGAGGGAGGAGGGAGGGGTTAGGGAGGGACAACCGCGTAAGTGATGATGATTGGTTAAGATAGAGTAAGAGTTTGTAAGCCAATCACAGGCAGTGTTGAGTTTACACACAAACCACACACGCACTTAGCAGCCTCACACACACACACGCACACCAGCAGAGTGTGAGCTCCGCTAACAAAGAAGGACACGGAGCCGTCCGAGCAGCTACAGCTGGATTTTTCTGCTCCAGCTTCATAAAAACTTGTTACAGACTGAACTGAGTGCAATGATAGGCAGGTATATTGTTGAGAACATGCTCCCATTATCAACAGTTGACTCCTTCAGAGCCCTCATTGGCAAAATACCGGGGAGAGCAGGTGCCGGTCCGCCATGCAGAGAGACATTTTCTAAATACATAGATGCCGAGTACGCTAAAACGAATGCCGAGCTCAAAGGGGGAAGAAAAAACTGTAACGCAATAGTTACATTCCCTGGTAACTAGTTACTTTTTAGTGGAGTAATTCAGTTACTAACTCAGTTACTTTTTGGAAGAAGTAATTAGCAACCAAAACTAATTACTTTTTTAAAGTAACATGCCCAACACCGGAAACCAGTTAGTGGATCACTGGCTGCTGTGTGGATGCTGTCATGGGATCACATCCTTTAAGTACACTGACTGTATATATTCATATGTTTAGATGAGTGATAATAGATGCAGCTCATCTGGTTGTGTTCTTATGTGTCTCCATCATATCCACAAACAAGACGCACCAGATTAATGAGGAGAAATAAACACACTCAGACAGACAGTTCCCAGTTCAGGACCTGTATGTTTATCACTGGTGATCAGGGACGTGCACATGATTATAGAGGGGCAGGGGCTCAAAGTCAGAAAAAGGCAGTAAATGCGCGCACAGCAATTTTTTTTCAGGCTTTAATGACACAATATGTAGATTAATTCATGTAAAATTAATAAACAAAGTACTTATAGAAAGCTAACTACTTTGCTGTGTATCCTGTGTAGCTGTGAGTGATATGCAACTGCCATTTCTTTTGTGTCAACAAATTATTTTCAACATGAGTTTATTCACATCATCATAATACTGAGGTTTAGAAGACATGCAATTCAGCTGCTATTCTTAAAAAGCAATGAAACACTGGTTTATTATTCGGTTATTTATTGGAGGGCAAGTGCAAACTAGAAATACGGGCTACACATCTAAAACTGTGACAAAACCAAGAAATGAGTGTGACTGCTACTCTGAATGTTAGTAGGAACAGCAATGTTTACAACAGCAAAGTCACAATAAACGTGATATTTGGAAGACGTTGAAGAGTAATGGGGAGATAAACAGCCGACACAGATAGCTGTCATATTAGATTATTCTTAACTCTCATTAAGGAGCAGTTAGCTTAACAAGCACAAATGGACGCTCTTCTGAAATGTGACTCATATTTACGTCACGTCTCATCTATGTGCTGGTGGAGTTCTCCAAGAGGCAGCGGCTTCTGTCTCTCTCTCTCTCTCTCTCTCTCTCTCTCTCATCTCTCTGAGATGGATGTTAAAGTTTAAAAGCTGACGTTTGTAATAAAAGTTTGGGAGCTATAATCCAGTTTACTGATATTTTCTGCTTTTTCCTCGACTGAAGCTGCTATCAGGCCTGTTCATACAGCTTCTGTCACTCTTATATGTGCATTTAGAAATCAATATTTATTGTAGAGATTAAAATGACAGATGCTGAGTAATAAAATGCAGCAAAATACATTGTCATACATTTTGAAAAACAATTCATGAAACATAATGAAAACAGTCAAATGTTCAAAGTATATTTAAAATGTAACAATAAATGCATAAAAGCCAACTCAGATTCCTTCACATACAACTGAAAACAATATAGCTTTGATGAAATGTTCAAAGATTACTTGCATACATGTTAAAAATGACTAAAAAACATAATGTTATTATGGATTATACATATTATTATTATTATACATCACTATACACAAACTAATACAGAAACTGAGACATCCTTAAAGCTATTATATCTATTTCTGTTATTGTAAATGAATTATAATTAAATTAATAAAAGATACATGT
>CAEMYA010000543.1:387991-399872 GCA_903131615.1 Diplodus sargus | reverse complement strand
TGTTGTATCACGCTGTGAGCAGGATGATAATCAAAGTCCCACAGTTTGAACTTCATTAATGAAGCACCACGTGTCTGACTCTGTCCCCCTGCAGACAAAATACAAAGTTCTGTGTGGTTGTTTGTGTGTTTGTTGTTGACTTGTTGTTGCTCATCTCTCAGACTGCTGTGTGCGCAGTTTCAGCGCCTCCGGCCGGATTAGAGGCCGCCTGATGTCCTGAGTGTCCCCGCCGCTCAGCTCAGTGTCCCCGGGCTGCTGAAGGTACATGATGTCCATCAGCAGGCAGCTGCTGCTTTATAAATAACTGTAACCTGCTCACACACGCTCTGCTCTGTGCTCAGGCCTCTCACACCCATGAGGTGTGTTTGAGTTAGTTTCAAAACTCTGCACAATAATAATAATAATTATAATTTATTCATATAGCACCTTTAAAAACAGAGTTACAAAGTGCTTCATGGGCAAAATATCAACACAAAATCACAAAAAAAAAACAAGTAGCTGCAAAATGAAGCTGGAATCATTTAAATCAGGTGTTAAAAGTAGATTTATATGAATGCTTTGGTTTTGAGGTGTGATTTTGTAATTAATAGAAGAGTTTTGTCTTTTTACAATCAGCTGTGATTTAGTTTCAGGTTTCCATTAAAGCAAAAATATTCATTGGTGGCACTTTAAAATAAAGAAATAAATCATATCCTTAATTAATGCTTGACTGATGATTTAATGCATCAATTAATGCAGAACCATTTATTCATGATGCTCACTGCTAACAAACTATCAGTTAATTATTTAAAAGTATCTCACTTCCACACAAGTTGATGAGTGAAGACAGACAAAGAGTTGCATCATCAATTAACGTGACGAAAGTGCAAATTAAAAGCCATTAAATAAATTAAATATAATTAACTGTGACTTTGTTTGTCAATTAATTCACAGTGAAAATCAGATAGATTACATAAAAGTTTATTAATGTGTGAATTGATTTCATAAAGTCAAAGTAACTTCATCATTTGTGAGCAGCAGGAATAAATTAATCATTAAGAGTCCTTCATTAGTTAAGTATTAATTAAGAATTTGATTTTAAGAGTTATTTATTAATTATCTTGTAGGAGTGAATCATATAAACTTCACCACATGTTAAATATTCCTCCCTGTTTCTCTGAAGAAGAAAAAAAAAAGAATTTTAGCCAATAAAATGACTATTAAAATATTGTGGTGAAGCCATTTTAACTGATGGTAACGACTCAACTTGATGTTTATATGTCTGAACTTAATTTCTTGTGCGACCAATCAATCACAAATTGTGTCATTACCTTTCTATGTAAGTTGTTACAACATCCAGATTTAGTAACAGGACCACGAGGAGCGCTCAGAATAGATCAACCAATGAGAAGAGAGATACGACCATGACTTCCTGTTTCAACTTGTCAGGTTACCTAGTTGTGTCTGCGCTCGTTCGCTCATTTCCACGAGGAGAGGTTTTGTTTGGCGTGTGTCGTGTTGCAGTAGCAGACTTCTAACACTGGTCTGCAGTGTTGGTGCAGGTTTGAACCGACCGGCTCGTGTCGTGTCACACACAGTTCAGGCTCTCATCTCGTCTCAATTCACAGAAAGTGGAGCTGAGAGTCTGGAGGAATCAGGCTGAAAATCTGAGGTCAGTTAAATCAAAAAGTTTAAACATCTCACCAGAAGAGAAAGAAACAAATCCTCACCACAGTGTGGGAGGCGTCTCATTACGATGCTCTTAAATGAGCCCAGTTTTTATCTCCCTGTCGTCACTCGATGACTTAATCCTGTGTATATTTTAATGAATCTCTGCCCAGATTTTTGTGGGAATAAAAGATCCAGCTGTGGTCCGCTGGATCCGGCTGTTTATGGGTGTGTCTGCATGAGAGGATCAAACACACCCAGTCTCTGCTGACTGCAGCCCAGGCTGAGACGTGCTGTTAGATGGATACACCCCTGCTGACCGAGAGCTGCTTTAAAACAAATACACAGAATATTTTAGAAGACGATTCTTCTCATCTCCACTCATCACATCCGACTGCCTTTCTTTTCACTCGTGTCTTCAGAGTTTTCAGCATTTTCACAGTGCGAGAAGCGACAGAGACTAACAGAAATAGTCAGCTGCTGCTCCTCACAAATGTGGCTAAACCTGGACACACACTCACACACACTCACTCACACACACACACACACACACGTCCTCTGAGGTATCTCCAACATGTCACTCCCCGTTGTGTAAACTATTTGGTGTTCTCGGGGGTCGTGGAACGCAGCTCAGCCCAACCCAGGAGGTTATTTCTGTCTCCCTGTTAATCATCCAAAACCATCCAGCCCCCACCCGTCCTGTGACCCACAAAGTGTGCGCGTGTGTGTGTGTGTGTGTGTGTGTGTGGTCCTCTCCACCCCATTCCCAGAAGTCACTGAACGGGAGTGTCTGGAGAATCCCGAGTATCCAGCAGCAGTGGAGAATCTGCAGACTGGTAACAAAAAATAAATAAAAGAAAAAGGGCCATTCCTGATAGTAAATGATTATTAGACAATAATATAACAGATAAATATAAGAGACATGATAATAAAGGACAGTTATACTTCTAAGAAGAAGAACTCACATTCTGATGCAACTTGATTCCTCAGATCAAAATGTTTCTGTGTGTAATCAAGTGACTCTGAGGAGACGTGAAGTTGATTTTGCTCAGTGATGAAAAATAGAGAGAAAATAATATGATGAAATCGTTTCAGAAACACAGTAAGCGGAGCTGCAATCAGCGAACAAGCAGCTTATTGAAATATCTCACTTCAACACAAAGCAACAACAAACAGTCGAGACGAGCGGCGACAGAAAAGAGTCGGATAATCAATCAGCGTGACAAAAGAGGCAAAGTGCAAAATAAAAGAGCGTCAGATAAACTGACAGACGAAACGAAGAAATCCAAACGTGACAAATTCACACTGACGGCTTCAGGTAGTGTTTGTTTGTATCTCTGTACGAGTAAGTCTTTTTCTTTGTTAAAGAAAATAATCTACTAGAAAATTACTTCCAACACTGAAAATTATTACTTAGATCCAGAACAAATTACAGGACAAAGTACAAAAAAAATATGAGAAAATAAACTACGGGGGCGGAACAAAATCTAATCTGACATTATAGTACGCAGACTGTAGCTCACTGTCTTAAAGTGAGTTAACGAGCAGGATGGAGTGTGTGTGTGTGTGTGTGTGTGGATGAGGAGCTGCACTTTAATTACCATGGTGTCTTCTCAGTAGACAGATGTGGTGACGAGGGTGCGAACAGTAAACGGTGGAGTCGTCCCTCAACGTGGCTGGTGCTGATCGTACCTGCCTGATGGGGCCCCACTACATATCTACACCTGGGTGGATGTTACTTTATGAAGGATGGATGAATGATGGATGTGTCCTAACTTATTTTATTACCTCTCCCTAATAAAGCAGAGTTAAGATGTTGTAAAGATGTTGATATTGTTATTCTGGCGTCTTGCTGAATAAGACAATAACAGCATCTGGGTTGCCAGGTTTCCAAATCCCTTTTGACGGCTCATTATAAACTGACATCTCTGTGACACTTTATTAAAAGCTTAAGAGCAGGTTAATTATAAAGTAAGCAAGTCCCTAATTAAGGGACACACACAAGTTTCTCACCTAATGAGTCGTCAGCTATAACACTCATTAGTTTACAGCAGCGAAAAAATGGTTTAACAATTCAAAAGGGATGCAAAACAAACTATCCTACTAATCCCACTAATAATTAAGTCATTATATGAGCAAATTGTCCCATGAAAAGATATAAATATACATTTTTTGATCCATTGTGGTCAAACTGTCTGCTGGAGACAAAACACACTAATGTAGCCACTTGTGTTTTCAGGTTGCCAGGTTGGTTTCTGTCTTATTACTAGTCTGTAAAACATTTAAAAACACATTCAGAGTTCACAAAGATATTATGTAGTTACTCATCTTACAATCTTAAAGGTATAAACCTGTTTTAAAACATTAACTCTCATGTGGTCTGTAGATGTGACTGGACCTGCTGCGAACACTGACACTGAATGAGCTGCAGTCGGAGAGAGACGAGAACACAGCGAGCAGGCAAGTGGCTCAAAGATTTCTCTCATACGGCATTATTTGTGACCTCAGGTCCGTCAGACACTGTCTGTCCTTGTGGATGTGAGTGTGACTGCTGTCTGTCGATCCGTGTGAAGCTCTGTAACACAGACTGGCAGCATGAAAACATCTGTCTGTACCTTCAGGAGGTCACGGTGTGTTCGTAAACTGAAGGACTCTCCGTCTGTCTCTCCTCCAGGCCCGATCAGAACCAACAGCAGCAAGGCCAAGAGAAGAACTGCAGCATCACATCTACACATCCAACTGGATCTAGCTGTTCACAGCATCAAGATGATATTGCATTAAAAGCTGATTTATTTTAATGTATAAACTGGATGATACCTGCAGACAAAACCACGACAAACGTAACAGCCAATTAATTTAATACACTCTGGGTTTTTTTGTCATCTTGTTGGATTAATTATCCTCTTTACATGTGAACTATATGTGTGCAGAAAGAACACTGTAAAACAATTAAAATAAAAGCTTTAACCATCTGTTTTTTATCACTCCTTGATCATTCCCATCCTCTCCTGACTGATGAGATTAAATCTATCGGCCTTTGATGGATCTGAAGTGCCGACGTGTGACTCATTCAAGGTTTTAACTCATACTCGATACTTTTTTTTTGTACGAGCACCAAAGAAGATTGCCAAAATAGTTGCTCCCCACGATGGCCTCTCTTACACGCCTCTTCATGAGGTCTGTCACTGATCCCACATGGTGATGCTCGTGTGGCCAACTAGTAAAAAAAATCACCTACTTGTATAAGCAAAAAACAAAAATTTGCAGTAACAATTTATTTAAATGTGCTACGAGGAAGTTTTACCTGATTATAAAACCCACATAAGCAACGAGGACCATCAGACAAAGAATCTGTATAATTATTA
This sequence comes from Diplodus sargus, assembly GCA_903131615.1. Classification (NCBI taxonomy): domain Eukaryota; kingdom Metazoa; phylum Chordata; class Actinopteri; order Spariformes; family Sparidae; genus Diplodus; species Diplodus sargus. Next base: position 394,860 of record CAEMYA010000543.1, on the reverse strand, counting down.
GTTAATCTTACTGCCCGTCACCAGGACGGGTTGGATCAAACAATTATATATTTTAAAGGTGGAGTGCTGAGGAGGAATCACAAAGACAGACACGACTCTAGTCTGGTGGTTCAGGAAGTCACTAAAACTCAAAATCAAAGCATCAACATTGTCATCGTTTGTCCGGCAGAAAATAGAAAGTTCCCTTTAGCAGCTCGAAGTATTAAAAGTAAATTGCGGACAGTCATTTAGTTCCTGTAAACTTTGCACCTGCAGTTCGGGAGATTTTCCTGCTGTCAGATCACCTGATGAAGAAAAGAAAGGAGGTAAGAAATAAAGAAGAGAAGAAGGATGGAGCGAAGGAGGAAGCGATGGAGATGGAGAACAGTGTGAGGTTGTACTGTCAGTCACAGCTGGGATTTCCACTGGCTGAATGTTAGCATCAGCATGTTAGCATGCTCACAGTGTTAACGCTAACATGCTCATGTTTACCATTTTAACTATCTTAGTTTATTATGTTAGCATGCTCAGCTAACTCTGTGTCACGGTTTGGGGTTAGTTTTGGTTAAGTTTTGGTTTTGTCAGTTCGTCCTCAGGTGTCTTGTTGTGTCACTTCCTGTCTTCTTTTTCTCGTTTCCTTCCCTTGTGATTGTCCTGATTAGATTCACCTGTACCTGATCAGCCTCCTTGTCTGTCCTCCTCTCTTTGTCAGTTTTATTCCCGGTGTCTGTGTTTGTCCTCGTGTTTTCTGCACTTGTGTTTTTGGACTCCTGCCTGTGTTCCCTGAGTTTCTGGTTTGTACTTCTTTTGGTTTTTGTGCTTGTCTTTGGTTCTTTGTGGATTAGCCCGCCTGCCTCTGTGTGTCTTGCATTTGGGTCCTCAACATTTCTTTGCAAACTGTAACAAAATGATTCTCCAGAGGCTGGTGAAAGGTATGACTGCAGGGCAAGTTTTCATTTCACAGATGGAGAGTGGAGGTGTCTCCGTGTCATTGCCCCCCCAAAAAACCACTGAGATTCGTCCAGAAAACAACAACAAGTGTCGCTGTTTGCACACAGATGTGCTCCGGTTGGTTTGCCGTCCTGCTCCTCCTTCGAGTGGCTTTTCTGACGACGTGAAGTTGACGACTCACGTCTCAAAACGAATTATTCATCCGTCTGAGCGGAGGGAAAGTAGAGGAGTGCTGTCGACAACAGTTTTAAGCTTGAAGGTCTGAGCTGTGAGTGGGCATCGAGAGAAGAAAACCTGTGTGATCCGTCTGAGTCACTTTCTGTTAAACCCACAGGATTCTCAGGGCTTTAGCTGTGTGTCAAGTGTGTGTGTGTGTGTGTGTGTGTGTGTGTGTGTGTGTGTGTGTGTGTGTGTGTGGCTCCATCCTCGATGACTCAGCTCTCAACTACTCTGCACTTTGTAGGGATTAACTGAGGCATGTGGCAGACAAACACAGTTTCTAATGAGCACAGAAAACTACATTTATCACCCCGACACCTGATGAAGCTTCACACAAGAAATCACAACATCGTTAAATCACAGAACAAATATATCTTTTAAAATTGGTACTAACTTAAAATAACTAGGGCAAAAAATAAATTCAGACTTTGGAGCTTTTAAAGAGAAGGCATTTAAAAATTGGATATGTTGCAACTTAATATTATTTATATTTGCTTTGCTGCAACTTAACGTTTCTTTAGGTCCAATTTTATGTTGGGGCAACTCTGAGCTTACGGTCCGATTAGATTTATGCACAAAATCATGTTTTAGATTACCTCGCTCTCTCCGTTAAGATGGTAACTGGCCGAGCTGTAACGCCGCTACCGGACCCTCTACCACCTGATATGAAAGTCAGTTTATGTAATATGAACATGATATGACACGTAGAAATATTGATATCATTCGTATAATGAATTCCTGCTTTGCAGATATGTAAAACACCAACATTCAGCAGTTAACACGACGTGATTATGATTGGGATGAATTTTGGTACATTTGGTCTCCGGATGATGAATCCAAGCAAATATTGTAATCGTCTGAAATCTGAATGAATAGTTTTATTTCGGTTACAATATGAAATACTAACTAATACTAATACTAATAAATCTGAGAATATCCTTCCGAGAAAAGTGAGAGCTTCAGTCATTGCAGCAAAATGCTGGAGAATTATGACTCTTGTCCACCGGGAGCAAGGAAGAAAGTAGTTTAACGTGTTTATTGATCCACAAAATCCTCAGTGGGAGGACGTTTTTATCAATGTGGAGGACAACGACATAAACATCAGGTCAGAGAGAGGATTGTGGAAATTACTGTTGTCATAGTTTAAAACATTTTTTACTACTTAATTATTACAATATAATTGCCGGTCGTCCGGACACGATCGTATGTTTCTGTCGTAAGAGTTGGATTGATTTTACAGTCATCAAAACCCAACTCTGTGTCTCCTGTGATGCTCTGGATCTGCAGCATCAACATGAAATACCCTCAAACAGGAAGAGCGAGGCTGTTGGACAGAGCAGCAGCTGGAGGGATAAAGAAGGCTCAGGATGGAGGCTGGAGGATGGAGGATGGAGGACGGAGGTAATGACTTGGCCCAGAAACAGTGTTGCATTAACAGGCTCCTTAGATGGGCAGCCATCGCAAACAATCCCATGGCTTCCTGTTTCTCACAAGAATTACATCATCGCCGTTAGTCTCACAGGTCACATTAGCACATGTACTGGAGCTGGAGATGGTTGCCATGGAAGCACACAAAGGTTCAGTCAATTTTTTTTACAGCAAATCTGGATCATGACGGTTGTTTGTCTTCACTGTGAGTCACCCGTCGTTGGTTAATCTATCTCCGGACACAGACAGAAACGTTAACAGACGACGTAATGATTTAAAGTTTTACTCACGTTACGTTGAGTCACTTTCTGACTCTCTCACAGAAGTTACAGCATTTAAAAGTTACAGTTACATTTTTATGGATTGTTGGGAACATTTTCTGATAACTGAAGTAAACAGGTCAACAAAGTTCTGCTCGTTTTTAAATGCAGAAATGTTACGTATCATATATTTAAATTCATTTTCTGTTCACTCAGTGATAAACACCCACACGCAGAAGTTGTGTTGCCCCGTTGGAGGTGTGTTGGCTGTGGTTGTGTCTGACTGGGATCCAGCGTCCAGCCCCTCTAAGCCCAGTAACAAGGCCCTGCTGGGCCGCAGCTAAAGCCTCCAGCAGCGCAGACAATGGAGCGGGGCTTTACACGGGGCTGGAGCAAACTGCTGACTGTCCACTAGTGCTAATACACCCCTATTCTGTCCTGTCTCGCTGCTGTCGCCTCTCCCTCACACACACATACATCCATCTCTCACTCTATGGTGGTTTGCAGCGGAAAAAGAAAGTTCAGTGGTCCATATGTTGATATGTACACACACTGATGAGACAGTCCCTCTCTTCTTCTGTCTGTCTGTCGTTCTGTTGATCCCTCCCCTCCTCTCTGTGCCCTCCATCCATCCATCCATCCATCCATCCATCCATCCCAACCCCTCCACCCTCTGTCTCTCTCTTGCTTTCTTTCTATTTGTGATCCACGCTGACAGTGTAGCTCGGTCTCCCGTGGGCCCAAACAGTCAAAGCGACCCCCAGATCGCCTCAGACACCCACCTGGCTCCCCACAGCTCTGCCGCCCAGCTCTCCCAGCCCCACGGCCCGCGCGTGGGCTGCTCCATCGGTGTGTTTCCTCCATCGACTTCCCGCTGCGGACCATGTGTGAGTGTCTGCGTGGAATATTCAGAGTCACCTGGACGCCTTCCTCCAATGCAGGTCAGGACGAATAAGTCTCTTCCTCTACTACACGGAGCAACACAACCTCCCTGAGAGAAGCACAGCTAGCTTGTAAAACATCTGTAGAACATTTTTAGTGGGTTACAGAAAGTGGAAAGCTTTGGATTATTTGACAAAAGCATTTCCATTTTCTCCTGAAGTAGTTTTGGGAGTTACTTTGGGAAGGATTACCATCAGATTTAACGAAAACATGAGCAATAGTTTGTTCAGAATTCAATAAGAAACCCTCTCTGTAAAAACTAAAACAGTCTGACGGGAGTTGAACGATGTTGTCAGAATCATCCACCACAATCACGACAACTTTTCTCCTGACTCAAACTGCTTTTTTATGATGTTGTTGTTTATACTCCTGGCTCTGTGGTTGGAAAATGTTTTCATATCTCTGCTTATTCTTAGAAGAAGCTGCTTGCATCATATTTTGATTTGAATTTGGACGTAAAGTCTTTAGCTGATGCAGATACCCGGAGTGACCTTCAGTGAGGAAACAGGTGGAGAGAAGCAGATCAGATGTGGCTCGATACTTGACTCTTGGTACAAGATATATTATTTGTACCTGTGAGTAGTTGTTAGTATGATATTGTTGTTTTGTGGTGACTTTTCCTATTTTATATTGAGTTTCTGCTGATTCTGTGTCTGATACTTGATCACTTCTCTGTCAACAGCATCATGTAACTGCTTATGATGACAGAACACATGATTTGATTTGATTTGATTAAGGTTTTCTAATAGTTGAGTGAACGGTTTGGTGACTTGCTGCCTGTCCTCATCAGAAAAAACAACCGCACAGTTCGACTGTGCCAGCAGCTTATTGTGACCCATATTAGTGTTTGTTGTTAGGTGGCGACCTCAAGTGGCTGTAGTCATTATTACAGCAGCCAAGGAGAAAGTCAGGTGATGGAGTTCAAAGAGCGACGAAGTCCATGTAGGGAGGATGTTTTTGTTTTTGGTCGGATGTACTGAAACCAAGTCAACCATGACTTATTTTATCTGAACAACGTTAATGTAAATAACATAATCCACATTGAATACTTACAAAACTTAAGCTACATGAGTAACATTATTTATTTGAACTTAAAGATGCTCTTTACCGAAACCTAACCAAGTAGTTTTGTTGCCTAAACCTTCGCAAACTGCAGGTAAAGGTTTTAGCGAGGTCGTGTTGGTAAACTGCAACGATCATGTCAATTTGAGAACAGCGAGCCATCTTTGGTGTCACAGGATGTTGATTTCCTCTCAGAGGTCTACGTAGCTTACATGCCTGAATCTCATTGCTGCATACCCAGAATTCAACTTTGTGGAAGTAAAATGACACTTTTGTGTTGAATGATGTTTCCAGTTTTCTTGTTTTACTTCCGTTTTTTACATAAATCTAGCAGCAGGTCATTGTTTACTCTCTCATGTGTCTCTGTTAATAACCAGAGGTCCAGTGAGAGGTTAGTAGTTAGTAGCATAGTTTAGTTATCTATCAGGAAACTGTATATTAAAGTTATTTTATTCAGTGTTCATATAAAAATATTATTTGCTTAGTCCTTCAACCCTTTTCTCAGAACATTCAGTAATATTTGCTTTGCTTTGGACTAAAGAGAAATGATCATTCAAATATTATAACAGTCATAAAATGAACCACACATTTCCAAAAGCGACATATATTTATATTCATACCATGCATACTGTGGAATTTGGGAAAATGGACTCCTCCCACTCGTCTCTATTAATACCTGGAGGTCGGGTCAGCGCGCAGAGAGGTCGATCAGTTGCAGGTCAAGGCGAAGCTGACGGAGGAAGTGAGCATTGTGTCACTAGTCACTGTTTAGTTTATCTGCTCGAGCCGAAGAGTTTGAGCTGAACAGACGCAAGCTCTCCTTCCTCTGTGTGTGTGTGTGTGTGTGTGTGTGTGTGTGTGTGTGTGTGTGTGTGTGTAGGAAACCCCCTCACCTGAAACCTTTTTTCGACATTCTGATGTGCCCTTACAGAGGCTGCGTCTCTAAGATGAACAGTTTTTAGGCATGTAATACCAGCTTTTGATTGGCTGACGGGGAGAGATCGTTGATGCCTCACATCAGGTGCAGATTTGTTGTTTGAAATATCAACTGTCAGACTCAGAGGAGGTGAGAGCTGAGCAGTGTGCTGACAGTGGTAAGAGGAAATCATCAGGGCTGTCATCGGATCGGAAGTACGGGCAGAAGTTTAGTCTCTCCGATGAATTAAACAACCCAAACGCCAGATTCGATGTGAGCTAAATACCACAGATAATTTAAAGTGGAATTTGTTGCAACTTAACATTTGGTTAGGTTGACTTTTCTATTTCTCTCGCTGTGTTTACACATTGATTAAGCTGAAGCTCTAAAACCGCTTGGTTGGGGTGAGGAAAACTTCACGGTTTGGCTGCATGATCACGTGATTAGAGAGATGGTCGGACTTGCTGTGAAAAACAGCCAGTTTTGTTTGACACCAAATCCACTGGAAATGTGTGCAGCGCAGTCAGCTGTTTGGCGGTTGTGTTGGCTGTAATAACGCCTCACCACCTTCACCTCCTGACGTGAAAGTTAGTAAATAAGCATCGACATTTGTACCAGGTTTGGTGAACTATATCCTTGTGTCTGGGCTGATTAAACACTATCGTGGGCCTTTCCGACACAGTGCCACTCGCTGGATCCAGTGCAGTCAAGTTTGAACACTCGTTGCTTCGCGCGACGTATCAATACGCCGTCGTACCGCAAGCTTTTGGAAAGAATGGAGTTCACAGCGCAGTGATGCCGTTGTCACGTGTCCAAGAAGAACCCTGACTCTCGACGGTGGTTAAACTGTTGAGTGGAACTTGGTTTGAAGTGTCCTGATATTTAATTTATATTGAACACCTTGCAGCCAATCAGAAACGAGTATTTTCTGCAGCCACTCTGAACACGAACAGAAGTTCACAACCTCTGAAGAACTGGCAGGTTTCCTCTCTTTCTGAGACCCTTCCTCTCAGAACAGGCATGTTTTTTACAGAAACACACACACAGACACACACACACACACACACACACACACACACACACACACACACACTGCCTGCTCCAGTTTCCTG
>CAEMYA010000543.1:352271-387973 GCA_903131615.1 Diplodus sargus | reverse complement strand
TGCCAACCAAGCTGTCCCACCCTCCCCCACCCCTCCTCACCCGTCAACACACCCCACCCCTCCCTCACTCCTTCGTCACACCTCCTTCACCACTCTACTCCTCCTCAGCCCTCCTTCACCCCTTCGTCACACCTCCTTCACCACTCTACTCCTCCTCAGCCCTCCTTCAGCTCTGCCAGCGGCCGTATTATATGATATACTGTCAGCATGTCACTGCTGTCAGGGGAAAACCGTGCAGAAAAAAAAGTCTGTTAATGAACTTGATGAGGAGGATTTTTGTAGTTCTTCAATTCAAGGAAGAAAATCACTAAAATAAATGAGTAACCACAACCGTGACATGCATGCAGAGACTCCATCCCTCCCCTGTCCAGACCGGCCCGGCCCGGCCCTTATTTCATGGTCCCAGGCCGTCCCGATGTCTAAATCCTGGCTTTGTGTGAGAGCTGGACTGCAACAATGACCATGTTAGCTGACACAGTGCTGGCTGCCTGATCTGTGCTGACAGCATCTCCACCCGACCGCCCCACCTCTGCACGGCTCGCTGGCAAGATACAGATCCACCACTCATCTGTGGGGCTGCTGGCTGGGCACAGGCGGGTAACGGTTTGGGTGGCAGGGGCAGTTGATTGTGGCTTATAAAGCCCCGGGTCTCCATACAGGCTTAAAGGATCTGCACCCCCATGTGACTGTTTTTGGCTCACCAAACTTTATGAACTAATTAGAATGACGAGTTTGTAGGTTGTCCAGCTCTAACAAGCAAAACAAAACCAACAAGGGTGACGAGGTAATCCGTTTTCTGTCCCGGCAGCTCCTTGTCAGAATAAAGTTTTATTGTATAATGCTACATATTCATAATAAATAATAATAAATCATCTAAAGACCTCTCTACTGGTCTTCATAAACATGTAACAGACATACTTTTCCAGGTAGAATCAGCAGACTGTGCTTGATAGTTGTGTTGACAGATCAGTTAAACTCCTTCCACTGGAGCGAAGCTTCTCCACTTCATTTCACCTCAGTGAGTCTGAAGTCGTGTCAGTCTTGCTTTGTGTCGCATTAGTGCCACCTTGAACACTCTCTGTTGGTGGCAGGTGCTGAATATGAGCCTGGATACAGTTTGTGTGGGTTTAACACTTTGGGATCAAGCGCTGTTGTCCAGCATCCACCACGCTGAAGCGTCCTTGAGAGAGACACTGAACCCAGACCAGCTCACTGGGCCCCTGAGCTCACTGTAGAGGAAGAGAATTTAGCTACACCACAAAGAGACAAAAAAAAAACTAGAAAGAGTCACAAAACAGTCACAAAGAGGCTTATCTACAACAAAATGACCACAAAAAGATGCTAAACAACTACAAAAACAGGTAGATAACCACAAAAACATGCAAAACAACCACAAAAAGATGCTAAATGACTATTAAAAGAGCAAAACAACTACAAAAATAGGTAGATGACCACAATGAGATGCAATACAACCACAAGGAGACACAAAATGACTCCAAAAAGTTGTAAAATGACAACAAAAAGATGCAAAATGACTACAAAAAGATGCAAAACAAGCATAAATTGGAAAAATGACTACAAATAATTGCAAAATAACTACAAAAAGATGCAAAACAATACAAAAAGATGCAAAACTGCTATAAAGAGGGGTGAAACATACACAGAAAGATGCAAAGCAACTGCAAAGAGTCAAGAGGACCACAAAGCAGAACAACTACAAAAATAGGTAGAAGAGCAAAATGAGATGCAAAACAACTACAAAGAAAGTCAAAACAACCACAAAAATATGTTAAACAACCACAAAGAGACACAAAACAACTACAAAAAGATGCTTAATGACTTTAAAAAGACACAAAATTACTCCAAAAAGATGCCAAATTACTACAAAAAGATGCAAAAATGACATTAAAAGATGCAAAAGACAACAACAACAACAGTCTCGTCATTTGTGTCCAGCAGGTCTAAACCTTCTCTCATTACCTCAAGTGATTTACTACAAACCATCTGTAATTACAGGGAGAGAGAAAGACATAGACACATGTATACAGACAGATACAAACTGACACACTGAAATGCAGAGAGGAAAACACTAAGGCCAACAAACACACACACACACACACACACACACACACACACACACACACACAGCTCACAACAGCAGCTGCTCTTCTGAACGGAAACGTCACACTCTTTCTAAAATGAGATCCAAGGCCCGCTACTCCTATTTTGAGTCATTTGGGATAAAAATAGCTTCCCAGCAACATCACTTGTTGGAAAGTTCATCCAGGCATTCAGATACCGTGGGGATTTTTTATTAGAGCCTGTGTTCGGGTTTATTTTGGCTCCTGGGTTTGAAGTTGGATGGTTCAGCTGGGACATAGAGATCTAAATCATCAACAGTCGACTTACTGGAAAGAAAACCCCCACGTGACACAAAACCACAGCAGCTCTTTCCTCCCTCCGTCCAGATATCCTCCATCAACATGAACAGAGTACGTCACGCTTTTGGAAGCTGTCCCGCTGGTCAACTTGCAGAACTTGACATCAGATCAATCGCTGCACGCTTCATGCACACTCAGCGGTATGCAGCTGGATCGTAGGTGAGGAGGACCATTATCTAAAGTAGAAAGACTGACCCTTGAGCTTTTATTTTACAGCCTGGTGTCTATGTTTTAAAAAAAAGATGCATCATTCAGGGAATATTGCTGATGTCTGCTCATACAGCTTTCATTACTATATCACTTTAAACTCCTCCTGGAAACAAGGGAAGGAGCCTTTAGTGTTATATTCCTGATAACTGTGCCGATCTCCTGCCAAAGAAGAACAACACTTGGCCACAGATCGTTTAAAATCAATGTACTAATTAGTGTTAGAGCTTATAGAGATTATACAAGTCACCTTCCAGCACAACTCTGTTTCTGTGTCCACTTATGATGGATTTCATTTAGCTGTGCAGGTTTCTGTGTGGAGACATGCTGCAGTCATCTGAGAGACGGAGGGAGGAACAGTCAGTAGTCTCACTTCTCAGACAGACAGTCTGCTATGTCACAAACTTTGTTATCTTCTTCTCCTCCCTCCTTTATCGCAGCCCCGCCTGTTTCTGCCCTAATATGGGGGCATCTCTCTGCTCTCGGGCCAATCAGGCAGCCGGATGCGTCCGTCCCAGAGATGCCATGGGCCCGGGCCAGGCCTGAGGCTTCAGTGAGGGGAGCAACAGGCTGGCTGGTGACAAGGGGCAAAGGCCTTAGACAGAGAGAGAGAGGGGGAAAGATCAGAGAATACCACCAAGAGCAACAAGAACAAGTGAAGGAGAGCAGCTGAGGACAGACAGGAAGTGAACGGTAGAGAGAGGGAGCCGTGAGAAGAAAAAGAAAGAAGAGAGAGGCTGAGATTGCTGCTGCAGGTGGAGGTCTGTCACCTTTGAACTGCTGGAGGAGGCACGAGAAGTCAGGTAGGCTGGATGGATGTGGTTCCATAAAGTGTGACCAGGTGCGGTCTGCTGATACCTGAAGGTGTTGCCCTGTGCAGAGAGGACAGCCGGTGTTAGAAGTCGTGGCTGAACGCGCCTAAAAACTTAATTTCTGGAGAAGCAGCGGCGTTGAGGCATCTTCAGCAGCCGTGCCTTTGTTGCTCTGGGTTTTTACTGTGTGTCTGTTTAATTTAGTTTAAAATCTGCCTGAGAACTCGTTTTATTTTCTGGGATACTGCTTCAACATTTGGCAGCTCAGGAGCCGCTAGGAGCTATGCAGAATAGTTTATGTAGCAGCAGACTGCAGACTGCACATTGCTGACTTGAGAGGATAACAATAGCACGCTGTTTAAATGCAAAGACAGTTTTAGTAAGACAGCTGCCGCTTGTGTTTATTCCAACATGCCAGTTGCTGGTTACAAACACTTGAGTATTCACTGGGCTTCAGGGTAACTATTTGCAGTGTGGCATGTCACTATGACTCCAAGTTTATAAGAGTGTTTTGTAATCAGACCGGGCTCGAATAACACTTGAGAATTATTTGTAGCATTTATTCAACCTTTGGGAGAGGCAGATGGGTGCGGCCTCCAGCACGGGGCACTGAATCATTTATAAAAAAGCACCTGATTGTATCTTAATAACAGAGTGTCCCAGACTAAAATAAGTTAAAGACGCTTTATGCTGCAGAGCAGAGCTGACGGAGCCGCTGGTGGCAGCAGGCGCTCGTTTCAAACCGCCCCTGTCTTAATGTTACACACCAGCGACAGCTGCAGTGTGATGGTCACAGGATCTGCTTGCCCCCCAATTCCAGCTCCACCGAAGAGCTCGTACACTGGCCTGGTATGTTTGTTGGCCCAAAGTGGGTTCAGGGGCGGCTGTAGCCACAACACACCCACTCTGTACCCATAAGTTACATAATGTACGCACTGGGTAGTTCTGGGGCCACAGAAAACATATTGGAGCGTACTTTATGTCACACCTTGTGATTTGATAACAAGACCGAACACGGACCTCAGAAAAATCAGTGTGCATGATGGATCATCCGGACTGTGACTTCCCTTCAAGAAGTCAGAAAGATTCTTTCATTGAGTTCATCTTTCCTCTCAAACCGCCAAACAGCAGGACAGATGAAGTGGAGCACAAAGCTTTACTTTAATTGAATGACAGAACACAACTTATGCAATTAGAGTCAAGTTCAACCACTGTGAGAACACCTTGGCTGGTTCCTGCAACTTTTACATTAGCACTTCTCGGTCAGCAGATGATATTTATTCTCGTTTAGCTCCTTGGAACAGATATTTCCACTCCTTCAGGTGGATCTGTTCAGACTGATTCACTTTTTTCTGCTGCTGCTGATTTGTTGCTTAAGTGTTAAAGAGAAAAACAGAAGCTTCTGATACTTTTCTGAAAGTACTGAGCCTGAATTCAATGTTACCTTTTTTTTTAATTAACCTTACTTCTGGTTGCAACTTCAGTATTTTCTGTTCAGACATTTGTGGAGTCGTCTTCTGTCTTTGCACACTGTCAGCATTATAGACAATGCTTGAATATGTTTGTGGATGTGGAAGTTGAAGTTGTTGTTGTCTCTGTATGATAACTGTAGATGCCAAGCGTCTCTTTACTCCAGCTGGCCTTGTTTAAACGGATGCCAGTAACGGAACACTCCACTAATTCTGTGGGTACAAGCTGTCACGGCGATCGCAGGTCTGAGTCTGATGCCACAAATAAAATCTCAGGTTTCAAACTCTTGTGGCATTTTGTTATTGTGGACGAAGAACTTTATTTTGAGGCAACGTGTCGCTCAGGAAGATGTGCAGTCTGAGTGTGTGTGTGTGTGTGTGCATCCATGAGCTGAGAGTAAATGACGTCACGGATGAAATGATGGATGATGATAGCAGTTTCCTGGCGACAGACTTCGGGCGGAGGTGGTTGCGGTTGTGGGTGGGGTTAATTTTAGACCAGGAAGTCAGGTCAAGAGTTGATTGGGCAGCTCAGGAGGGGGAGACCTCATGAGGAAACACCGCTTGACGTACGTACGAGGGTGAACTTCCGTCAGTGTACACAGAGAGCCGAGAGGATTTTTCAGGAAGGAAGACTCGTGTAAACAAATGACTCGAGAGCGCCTGACATCTGATATTCAAAATACCTCTTAAATATATTTATTCCTATAAAATGAGAAACACAGTTGACACTCTGTGGTAAATGTATATCCCCAGATGAGCAGAGTCTCACCATGTGATGAGCGTATCTGTCAAAAATCTCTGTTTCCTGTTTACATGGAGGCATTTCCTGTCCACAAGCTCACGCCGGCGGGTGTGTCTTGTTTTGTCCATCTGATGTCTCAAACAACCAGGAGACAAACTGAGATCTGTCTCCTTCATCTTGAACGGTTTGGACGTTGAGCCTTTTTTTTGGGAGGGTGGATGCTTTTATCTAAAGTGGCTCACAGCTGCAGGACTTCCCAAACATTCAGCTCGGGTGGAGTCAAAGCTCGGACGGTGTCAAGGGTCTGATGGAGCCACTGAAGCTCCACGAGCTTTCTCTTCCTCCTTCTCCTGCTGAAGTGGGGCAGCACACATCTAATTATTACAGTCTGCTTCCTCCTGAACACCAACAAGTTCCACAAACTTTGACTGTAAAAGAGGCGGTGTACTTTACTTTTACACAGTTACTCTGTTTGATGTAGACGGACACAGAAAATCAATATTTTAAGTGCATCATTAGTGATTCACTGAAACTTGCCAACATTTGCTCTTCTGTAGACTTAAAGTTCCCCTCTAGAAATGTTTTAAGATGTATTGATTCATGTTTTTCCACAAAAAAACACTCTAATATTTTGTCAAATTCCTCAAAGTTGCGTCCTCAGATGATTATGCAGATTTGTGTCATTTGAGAACTTCAGACGAAAAGTCTCCTACGTCACTGTGAAGTCCTGTAGATACTTCGTATGCTGAATATCGGCTTCCAAACTATTAGCAATGCCCCATATCACGCCTGCAGGCCTTCTAGTGTCAAACTCTGCACATAAATTATTCAACACAAGTAAAGTTCAAACATTTCAACTGAAGGGAAGAGAAGAAAAAAAGCTCATATTTGACCGGAGAAGGGAGCTTTAAGTTTCTTTTGATTCTGACACATCACAACAAAAACAGATCTTCTGGCAGCATCAGCAGCACTTTACCAGGAGTGAAAACAGACTTTTTTTAAATAATTCTCTTTTCTTCACCTCTGATGACGGATCTGTGATTGCTTCACGAACAGCAGATCAGAAACCTGTTGTGTTTCTGATAGGCAGCATCTTAAGAACACCAACACTTGATATGTACTTCTGTGTTATTTCCTGCACCTGAAGCACTTCATCGGGTGGAGCGTGAAACATTGAGTACTTCTCCTCGATCGACCGTGGTTTCGATTGTTTGAATGTCCCTTTGGAGAAAAGCCAAATGAATGAAAGGTTTCTCCTCATCGCAAGGAGTGAGTTTTTTTCCTGAAACAGTGTAGCCGACTGGTTTTGACTCTCGTAAGACTTAATATTACTTTATAAGGAAATGATTGTTATTTATGTTAAATAATAATAACAGACTGAAGTTCACAGTCATAACAAAGTATGGAAGTGTTGTTTGAGAAGCCCAACGTGTCGATCTTAGCAGAGATAGTCTGACGTTTGCGACTCTGAATCCTGTATTTCCCATTAAGCAACCGATATTTTCATCAGAATCTCCTGTATGTAACGCAGGTTCTCCATTAAAGACTTAAACAAGACGTTATATAACTGTTTTCGCTTGCTCTCCTCCCGAGCAGTAAACTGACCTTTATCCGTGAAACTAAACCAGTGGAGTGTCTTTCCACAAACAAAGTCCTTGTTAGTCTGGATATTACACAGACCTCCCAGTAAACAGTTCAACGTGCATAACACCGCAGTTACTAATAAAAAGTCCCTCGTAAATTATGTTGACAGAGGTGAAATTCTTTTCACCTTCATTGTGTGTTGGTGGAGGCAGAACTGCACCACATAACACCACGACGAGTGGACCGGCTAAGATGCTTTTCCTGTAACTTTGGGTGAAGTGACCCTTTAAGTGTTTGATATTTGTTCATGCTCACTGAAAACTGCCGGCATGTTTTTGTTATGTTGGAGTCGAGCCTCGCGTCTGAGGCTCCTGCACCAGCAAGACGATGATACAAGACTGCAAAAGTGTTAAACATTCAAGTTTATATTCCTGTTTAGTCAGATTCTTCTGTTGGTGATGTTTTGATTCTGTCCAGTCGTCTTTGTGCCCACGATCGTCAAACCAATCAATTGTCGTATACTCTCCTTTAAAGGTGACTGTGAAGCTGTCATTTTGTTTTTCAGATAATCAATCCAACAGTTCTGAGACAGAGTAAAAAACAGATTTACAATTTATCATTTAAAACGACATTATATTGCAGCTTCAATCTCTAGAAAATCTTCAGTCTGGGTGTTTCTGAGCCAAATTCCCTCAAATTCAAGGACCAAACATTGCGTAGTTTACACGAAGCTCACAGACAACTATTGAAAAGAGAAAACTGTCTGGATGTGTGAACACTCCTCAACTGTGCTGTGTTACAGATTTGGCTTCAGTCATTAAGGCACCTGACCGTCACACCTTCTTCAGGCAGGAGTTGTGTGAAACAATGACACAACTGCAGGAGACACGAAAACGTTCATTTCTATTCTTGTGCAAAAAATATGGATTCAAACACGTCCGTTTATATTCACTTTCAAGGACTTTCCTTTTCCCTCAAATTCCAGAGACCAGCAGGAATCTTGCATTCCTGCTCTCAGTGGAATCCTACATGTCGATGGTGTTTTTTAGTTTTTTTAGGAACTGATGCGGTTTGTGGAAGTATTTACAGTCAGTCTGCTGTCTGCGGTAGAATCAGTTTTCCTCCGCTGGTCGTGCGATTGTCCTAAAATTAGATCCAATAAGAATTGTGTTATGCGCTCCGGCTGCCACCAATTGTGAAAAAGTGTTGCGGTATTTCCTGTGTGTGTGTGTTTGTGTGTGCACCGTTATGTAAGTGTGTGAAGAGAAAACCTATTTTTGTCGATATCTGGCCACTGCTGATAATACCTCAGGCCACAAATAAATCACAAACACACATCCTCAGCTGTCTCTCATGTGCCGCATCGCTGCTGCAGAGTGTGATGTCCAACCAGTGTTATCAGCTTCTTAAAGGGCAGGTAGGTGGTTGTTTTCTTAGGTTTGACACCTGACGCTCCAGTCCAGCCATTACTGAGCCAACTATAACATCATTAACTTGTCCATCTCTGATAGGATTAGAGCGGCAGAGCTTCATGAGGCTGCTGCTGGAAGTCAGAGGAGGACAGTGCGGGACAAAACAACAAGCCAGACACCAGCGGGAACGTCGGCATTGTGTTTCTGCAAACCTGAAACTTTAGGTCGCTCTGCGTTTCAATTTTTCAGTTTCATTTTGTGACAACACTGGTTAAGTTAAGTTAAAAGGTTTGAAACAAGAGGAAAGTCGTGATCTCGACAGGAGATCACTGTCCTCATCTTTCCTGACGAGTGATTTCTCGCAGTTGTTTGAATGATCGCAGATTGGCGTTCTGTCGTTACACGGCTACAAAAACAGGGCGGATGATTGTGTGTACGAAGAGCGCGACCTTCCAACACACAAAGTCTGGTGTCGCAGGAATTATGTCCATAAGCCAATGTGCAACTGCAGGAAGCAGTTTGCCCTTCAGTGGCTGTGCAGAGGTCGGAGTGGTGGACAGGCAGCTGGCATCCCGTCACAGAAACCTGCAATTAACACTCACCTTTTTATTCACTGTAACAGCAGCTCTTACCTTATACTGTTCCAGGTGTGTTGCCTGATCTTAACCACGCTGTAGTCGTCATGCTCAGAGGAAAAAATGGGGATGTCTTTTTCATTCCCTCTTCATTTACATCTTTACTACCTTTGTTTCATTAACCAAAATGTTCTTTTTTGTTTAAACAAAACCTAAGCAGAGGAAACAAGTCGTGACACAACGCTGACAAACTCCATCATCACCTTCAGTTGCTTATTTACTCATCCAGCAGTTACAGAGCAGCATTATCATTCATTTGAAGTCTCTATTGTTTAGCCGGATGAATCTAAGTCCTATATTTACTCTCTATAACGCTATTTTTGTTCTCTACCAACTTCTAAGGGAAATGTCAGGTTCTTTAGCAGCTCAGTGCTTCAGTCTGCACAAGCTCGTCTCTGTCTCTGCCTGCTGTTTAGTGCCGAGTTTTTAGACCTTTTTCTCTGAGAACAGCCCAAAATGTGACACTATGAGAGGTGAGAGTGACATTTTGTTTCACAGATGAACGATGACCTAAAACTTGCAATAAAGCCGAAGGGTTCAAGTGACTCTCCCCGTTATTGTTAGAAATATAGATAAAGGTTATGAAAGGCTCTGTCAGGACTCATTGTTTTTTAAACCCTTTTAGTTTGGTGTTCATGTGAGTTATATACTTTAAACCGCGCCGGTCTCTCTCACTTACCCACATTAAGAGAGAAATGTTGCAGCTGTGCAGCTTCTCGGTGTGAATATGTAAATGCACCTAATCTCGCTAATAAAGACTGATGACATGTAAAGCTGACAGAGAAAGTAAAAAGGCATTAGTCATGTTGTTGTGACTAAGCCTTTTGCACAGACCGCGTGCTGCAGTTGAAAGGTGCTGTCAGACTGTGTTTAAGCCGTCTTTTCCGCTCTATGACCTCAGTAACAAACCCGCCTGCGTTATCACTCCAGACAACTTAATCCAGCTCCTTCTAGACAAACTGCAGAGAGGCTGACAGCTCCAACAAGCTCTTCAGCTTTCTCGTTTGTTCTCCGATCTTAGACGTCTGAGACTGAGAGTCTTCAGCTGCATCATTAGCAGGACGCTCTGCCCCTCGTCCACTAAATTATTAGGAGTTTAAACTTTTTGTACCAGTTGAACAGACAATTATTGAGTCTGAATGATAAATACATGTTAATAAATGTCCTGGTATAAGGGATCGGCACAGGGAAGTGTAGTTCGCCCGACTTCCCTTCAAAAATAACTGGTTTTGTTGCCACAAACGCAGCAGGAGATGTCTGGAGGTCTCCTTAATAATATTGCTGTTGCAAATACTGAAATGCCATGGTGGCCTGAACTCCACCACCAATATGGTACATACACTATGACATAACGTGTAGACGTGTCTGTGCTTTGCAGGAATGTTAAATGCTTGGATTTTGTCCTGGCGACTGAGCAGCTACAGTATGAACATAAATCAGGGAGCGATATGTTGTTCAGAACAATTCAGTAATAAACAAACAGGAGTCAGGGTTGGAATTTTAGCTTCCCCCTCTCCTCTTGTCTGTGCCTACAGTACATATGCAGCAGGGTGGAGGTCCGTGCTGATCGGGGAGGTCATCAGGCGTGTGGAGGCCTGCAGATGTGTGGGTCTGATCTATAAAAAGCCTGGGCTGCAAGGCATTTCAAATGTTCACCTCCTCCTCCTTCTCCTCCTCCTCCGCCATCCCACCATTCCTCCGCTCCGTCCAGGGAGTGCCACCTCCTCCACCTGCTGCCGTCCGTCTGTCACACAGTTTAAAGCTGCTGTCAGGTGCAAACCTCCACAAGTAGAGCAGATAGCTTTTAACTTCCTCCAGAGGTGTGACTGAAGTTTATAAAGTCAGAGTTCAGCAAACTTCTCAAACTACCAGAGACTTCTATCTGTAGACCTTGAATTTAAACAGTTGCCTTCACTGTCACTGTCACTGTCTTGTGTGCTGAGCGTTAATGAAAGACGGCAGTGACGACTGCTCATTTGTTCTCTGTCTGCCACTTTAAGGCCATTAACACAGCAGTGTGGTGGCTGCACCTGCTGAGGCAACGTCAGTCACTCAGCACAGAAATAATAGTTCGAAAGCCTCGATCTCATCACGTCAAGCTCAACGTCTCTGTCTGACGAACACGTGACAAAGCTGAAAGAAAACGTGTCCAAATATCTAAACTATGTAAGATTCAGTGTTTAAAGTGAGTAGAATCATAGTCTTTGCGTTGCTTTCTTTGTTTTCTCATTTCTAGATGTTTGATCTGGGAAATTAAATGAACAGAAATGTCTTGAGTGTCCGATATCAGATTGTTATTGCAGGCATTTGTCTCACAACAACATCAGACCTTCACAGAACAAAATGATTATAGTCTCAACATGGGGCTCATTATGTTATGTATTATTATATCTGATTATCACTGCAGGAGCAGCAGAGTTAGTGATCTAACAGGAGCTCAGGGTGGTTTCGATGTCTCCCTTCTCATCACTTAAGAGCGTCTCGCTTCACGTGTTAAGAGTCGATCTGCGTCCTGCAGCTCTGCGACCGATACGCCGACGGCCGGGCAGCACTGAATGTGTGTTATGTGTTCCTGTGACCTCCTGGATACCAGATACCTCCAACACACCCAAACAGGCACGACATCCACGCTGCATGCTGACACTCTACACGCCCAAACACACTGATGGGCTTTCTCCCTCACGCACACACACACACACACACATAGCTAAACTAAGGCGGTTAAAAAAGCGATCACATGAAGGCCGGACTGTGAGGAATGAGATCGCTGGGGGCCGCGGTGACGGAAAGCCGAGTGATTCCTGTACGAGCAGAGATATGTTGCCGATGGTAAACTGACCAGGGGAGGAGCTTCCACACATTCTGCAAAGTCTTCCCTTAAATTAATGAAGTTTTGAAATGATTCCTGCAGATTTGACTCCGTCTGTTTGTGCTGCTGTGGACATATAGACGTTTTTCTGAGCTTAGCAGAGTTTTTAGCATCTTTAATACAAATAAAAATATATTGCATTGTATCAGTTGATATGTTTCATAGTCGGTGCTCAAAATACTGAGCTTCGCTGGTTCCTGTCGTCAGTAGATCTGCCGCTCAGTGCTCCATGGTGACTCGTCGATGGATACCAAATACATTTAAAAATTTATTATCCCTTATAATAGGATGGACATGATTATTGCTGTCTTACAGTGGCCCCCCCGAGTGACTTGGGCCCGGAAAGCTTTGCCCTTTCGCCCACTATGTTTGGTGACATCCCTGCTTGTCCTAAAACAGAGTGAAGGGATTCTTTCTGTTGATATGACTTTCGTACAGTTGTTAATGATGCATGTGGATTGTTGTAAAGTCAGTGCCACAGCGGAAGAGTTTGGATGGTTTGTGCTCGTGTAGCCGTTTGCGCTCGTGTAGCCGGTGCGCAGGCATGAACAAGATGACGGAAAGAATCTCAAGAACGACAGCTGTGTCACTCTTGCAGACGTTGGAACTCCACATCAGCGAGCTTGACATGAACACCTGCTAAACTTTCTTAAGAACACTACAGGAGCTAATTTATTCTTATGTGATACTGTATATTCCTGTTTTGATGGCATGTCAGTGTTGACTGGTGTCATCCTGCCAGATACATCTCTGTATATAAAAAAATCACTGAAACATGAATGTATAGAGACGCTGTGAGAGCTGATGATGCTGTTTAAAACTGAAAGAAAGTGGAAATGGGAAGCATTCAGCTGATGTCAGAGTTAGAACCCATCACTCTGTGGTAGAAATGTAGGAAACGTGAAAGTTCCCAGACTTTGTAAAAGAAAAAAGATAAATCAACAAAGTACTCTGTCTCTCGTACATTGAACTCATCATGGACTACAGCGAGACGAGCACAATGAATCTGTTCCTTTTTCTATGCAGCTCTTGCAGAATATGTGTTAGTTTAATATAATCCCTCTTTATGTGCTTTAATCTAAAGAACAACAGGTCAAGAAATGATAAGAATGCCTGAATGACTAAATAAGCAACAGCAGATTAACCTGAGTCGTCTTTTCTTTCTGTTTCAGACTCTGACAGAGACCAAGAGGACAGCCATGTTTTCAGCCAGACCAGAGATCCAGCCGTAAGTAAACACGACTCCCCGTCTGTTACACAAGACTGAGCTGGTATAATGTGAAAGATGAACGATGTGAGGCCTTAAACAACTGAATAATGAGACGATCAACACGATAAACTACAAGTATTCCATGAGAATGAGACGGTACATGTTTTATTTCTATACGCTCATTTCATTTTAAATGCGCCATCTGTCCTCCACACAGTAATAACATGCTGCACATCAGCTCTGAATCCACAGCCGACACTTTGACTCAGCTGAGCGATTCTTTTATGTGATTGCAGTTTGATGAAATAAGTGAGTGTGGACAGATGTTACTGTTGGTTGCTGCACAAGAATGGACTTCGCTGAGGATGTTAGGCTCGTCTGATATGCTTTAAATTTAGAGCATCATTGCACTTTATGAGGAGAGTTGTACATTAGTTTTGGTTGTGTACTTAACGTCATATACAGGGTAGTAAACCACTCTCACTTTATGTTTTAGTGCTGGCTGTAGGCTACTGATTTTGTGTGTGCATGTGTGTAACGAGGTAGATTATGACATTGATTTTCACGCAGTAGCTGTAACAACTGCTATGTGTTAAAAACAGATTAAAAAAAAGTGTTTGATTGACAAAAAAATCCTCTAAATGAGCCTCACTTTGTTTTTTAACTACGATCTGGACTGGAAATCTGTGGGCTGGTTGTTGCGTGTGAGGGTTCATGGCAGCTTGACCACAGATGAAGTGTTAGAACAGGATGTTTTTACAAGATTAACTATGTGAGAGTTTACGAATCAAGCAGCCAGAGGAAGGAGATATGGGAGGCTGGAACGTGACAGAGTTCCTCCAGAAAGGAGGTAAAAGGTAGTTTGTTTTGATTAAGTTCAACTAACAAATTCAGATTAATTTAAATAAACAAGGTCAGCGTTCAACCTTCTCCTGTGGTGATATCTGTGGGTAGCAGAAATAAATGCAATCATAGAAAAAGAAAGGAGACCGTCAGTGATCTGAAATCATATCTTAACTCAGTTTAGGATGGCATTCAGCATTTTTGGTATTGGAAACTGCTCTTATATTTGGATGGGAATTTATCTAATAAAGAAGCATCCAAACTGAGTTAGGAATCCTAAATTAGGGCAGAGACTGTGTCCTGTCTTTGAAACATAAGTTGAGATACGAAGCAGCAAGTAAATTTGTTTCTGTAATGACACAACAGGAGATGATGCTGATGACGATGAAGATAAAATCCATGTTGTCATGTTCTGACTGAAGTCCAGCTATCAGAAACGGTTCCAGGTTCTTTTTTTTCTTCAAGTGGACGGGGAACAGCAGTGCACGGTCGGCATCCAGAGTACAAAAATCCTTTTTCCTTTTTAATTCTTGCAGCAAAGGCTGACTGAACCGAAAGCGTGCACTCTATAACATACTGTATATTTAAACCTTGGAGCCTGCAGCCTCCCAGCACAGCCAGTTTTCTTCTGTTCAGCAGCCTCACTGGAGCGGTGGAGGGTTGAACGCTGAGAATGTCACTGATTGTTGAAATAAATTGAGAAAATTCAAATCACAGTCCCCACGTTTCCGAGGTTTTCCCCAACCAGTCTCCCAGCAGCTGCAGTACAAAGCTGCTGTGGAGGCTCAAATAATCATGTTAGTTGCCTTGAAGGGTAAAAATCTCTCTGACAGCCTCGGCTGCAGGAACATTTCAGAGTGACTTGACGCTGTCTGCTACTCTGTGGGCAGGTAAAAGACAAGAGGCGGTCGCCCCCCTCGAACAGATCCCCCTCTGCCCCGCAACGCAACCCTCACCACAGCGGCTCCACAGACGAACAGGAGAGTCCCGAGAGAGTGGTGAGACACACACACACACATACACACTCACACACACACATTGCAATACACACAAAAACCTTCCTGATTGAATTCAACACAACTACAACAGCAAAACAGTGACACACAAGGGAAATCATCAGCGCTTCATACATGCATCTCCCTTATTTGGAAGTTTGTCTGTGACAACAGTGAGCATGCTAAACATACCTGCTAACATTAGCAATGTCACATTGGCACAGCTGGGGAATTAAACGCTAATGTTAGCATGCAAACGTGCTCCAAGTTCAGCCTCAGAGTTTTGGGAACTGGACGGGAGATCGATACCACTTTAATATTCGACAAAAAGGTAACTATGACACCTTCTATCAGCCGACTTACAGCCTCAGATAAAGAAAAACAATGACTGATTTCTTTCATTTTGAAAAAGAAATTGCTGTCACCGCTGTAAAATAGCCAAATAATCAATTAATCCAGATGTAATCTTACGTGTACCTGCACGCTCCTGGTGAACGCCGCTACTGTGCTTTACTTTAGAGTCCTTGTGACATTGACCTCAGGACTTCAAGCCTCCAGTCGCACGCAGACATTTTTTTTTATGAACTACATTGCACTTCAGAATGCTGACCTGGTGACCCCAGCAGCCAGCAGCCCCATACAAACTGGATCACAATAGTCCCGAGTCCCCCGATCTGCTGAGGTCATTGTCCACCACATAAACAACCTTTCATTTCTCCCAGCTCAGCACAGATGCCAGTCGTTTGGCCTTTTCACACACCGCAGCAGGTGACCGCCAGCTGCTGGACGCAGAGTCGGCAACAAAGAACATCTGAATGTGGCAAATCTGAAACCAGCTGCAGGTGTCGGCTGTAAACACTCTGACACACATTCATGCACTGAAATGTAGCACGTTAGCATTTTAAGAGTTTTTGTGACACAAAGCGGTGCTGCTGCCTGTCGCGGGACAGCGACACCTGCTGGTTTTTAGCAGAAATATCAATGTAGCTAACAGGCACGTTAATACAATGAGAGTTTTAGACAACAGAACACAAAGAGACTGTGTACACATTTCCTGTTTTTTACAGTTTTATAATTTTATCAGGTTATCGAAACGTCAATCTAATGCCATCATGAAATATTGAAGACATTTTATCCAATTTAAAATCAAAGGTTTTTAAAAAGATCTCAGAATATTTTTTGCTAGGCTAACAAAATAGGTAAGTTGCATAAAAAGGAAGGAAAATTACAAATGGCATTTTTGTCAATTTTATCAGCATTCCAAACGGGTAATAGACCTGATTATCTCACCTCGTGCTGTCTGTGCTGTGTGCAGGTGCAGAAGGAGAAGCTCCATGCAGAGCTGAAGCAGGTGTTGAGTCAGAAGAGAAGTCACCTGAGAGAGTCGACCTGCCAACTGGCCCAACCAGAGATGGACTCAGAACCCACAGAAGAACAGGCGGTAAGCAGCAGTCGGATAAACACTCTCAGGGTTAAATAGTTCCTACTCATGTTTCCATCAGTGGTTAAAAAGGAACTGGAGATTTCTAATTACCACAAATCAGCGATGATGAAGCAGACAGACGATGCTGCACACAAAAATGTCACTCCAATAGTTCATGAAGTTCATAATTCACTCTTTCCTCTCTGAGTTGTCTACGAGTTATTTCCTCTGGTCAGTCACTGGAAAAGTGGATGTAGTCCAAGAATAGAGTGACCTTTCCTCCGTGACAGCTTAATGGATAAAATGGATTCAGAAGTAAAGTGTGAAGTGACAAATAACTGTACCGCAAATTCTGCACTCACTCAAGCGAGTGACACGAGGCATAAAACAGTGTTGAAGCTCAAACAAAGAGAAACAGACGGACAGAGGATGTGATGTGATGCATGTCCTTGAAGCTGCATAATTTATATTCTGCATCCACAGAATCACTGTTGTATTTTTCTCATATATTTTCAATTATTATTATCCAAACAGTGTGTGGGTGAAGATGACGGCCATATTCCATTACTGAGACTGATTGTAAACTGTTTATGTTATAGAGATATTTAAAGCTGTGTGTCCACGTTTCAGTGTGTGGAGGAAACGTCTAAAATCATGGAAATCGTGGTGGAGACGGAGGCGGAGGCTGGAGCCAGCGGCTACAGCGTGACGGGTGGAGGACAGCGAGGCATCTTTGTTAAAGATGTCCTCAAGGACTCACCTGCTGCTAAACATCTCAGTCTACAGGAAGGTACCTGCGGTCACGATTGACATACTCAGTGCTTTAAAATGAACACAAACCACACAAGAAATGAAATAAAAATATGTAAACTGCAAACTCTGAGCCATGGTGAGTGTGTGTCCTGGGTTTGGGAACATGATGTTCTGATTATCAATTTAGTACCGTTGTGTATTCAATCTTAAAGATTAAATATTATAGTTGTGTCAACCGTCCACTATCGCGATCTCAAGAGCAGAAAAATCATTAAACCGTAATCATCACAAGAATCACACTGTAAGATCCTGGCCACATAATGATAATAATTGTACTGAACTTGAACGTTTAGATGAGATTTTTTATCAGCGCTAGCAGCTAATGCTAACGAGCATCAGCTCAGTTTACAGCGACCTGTAGCTGGTACCTCGTTACGACCAAAATCATACATTCGAATGTTGTACTCCAGCTTGAAGCATCCAGATGATAATTCTGACAGTTATTGATCTGTGCAACAACATTAACCACTGAATTATGTGTCATACAAAATCATAATAATGACAATGATATTAAAAGGTTTTTATTTTATAAACAAAATGGAGAACATTTCGAGTACAGTCAGATGAAAGTGAAAAAAGTGAACACACCGGCAATTAATTGCCATTGAAATACCACAAATTATTGGACAGTGTGAAGTATGAAGATGCTCTGAAGATCCTTCAGTGTGCGGATCCTTCTGGTTGTGGGCAGAAGAATGCTTGCTGCACCTGTAACCACACCCAACAGTGATGTCCAGAGGTCTCGGAGTACACCTGTACTTCACTGAGGGAAGGTGAACAGTTGAAACCACTGGAGGTCAGCAAAGACAAGATCCTCAGAGTAACTCTTGTTATAAACGGCTGTACTTCAGTATAGTTTTTGACTAATCTACCAACCACTGGATGCAGGACACTACTGCTCTATCATGAGGTATATTTGTTAACCACCCAGGAAATGTATAGGTGATACACATGATTGACCCCAAATCAATAAAAATGCAAACTGAGATGGGGAGGTGTGAAAGACAGACACTGACTCTTTCATTCATTATGTTCTCTGTGTGAAGGTGACCAGCTGCTGAGTGCCAAGGTCTACTTCGACAATGTCAAGTATGAAGACGCTCTGAAGATCCTTCAGTGTGCGGAGCCTTACAAGGTCAGCTTCCAACTGAAGAGGACCATCCCTGGAGCGGAGGTCAGCGTGCGGCCTCGAGTTCCCAGTTTGGAGGTCAAAGGTCCCAAAGCCAAGATGTCCAAAATGGTAATCAATAATATTCCAAAATGCAACTTGTCACATAAATTCTCCAGTGTTTATAAATAATGTAAGACACTTAGTCCTCTCTTTTATAGTATTTCATACTGTTTTACTTTGTTTATAAGTGGCGGACCCTGCCAGCTTTCTAGCTTCAAACAGTGTTCCAATGACCTTATAATCCTTGTTTATTAAGTTATGTAAAAAATAATATGTCTGAGTTTGTAGTATTACCTCATGAATATTGTAAATATATTTCTTCCCCAAAACTACATAGTGCCCCTTTTCGTCGTCAACACCTTAACAAATAAGACAATACTCACATGGCAGATCCTAAAATGTTGTCGACTGAACCTCTTAATGTGTGTTTGTTTGTATTTCAGAGTGTGAAGGGCAGCAAGCCGTTCAAGGTCAAGAAGAAGAGAGGTGGTCGTTTTGGTCTGAAGAGGCTGAAAGAGAAGCGCAGAGAGGAGCTGGTGGTCGAGGGAACGCCCCCCAGACTGGAGATGAGTGACGTGGACGTGGAGTTTTCTCTCCCTAAATTCAAACAGAGTCGGAACGTAAAGGTCGAAGCAGGAGGAGCAGAAGGAGCAGCAGCCGCGGGGAAGGCAAAGAGGAGGATCAGGTTGGCCTTGTTTGTGTTCCTGCAGTGTTTGCTTTTCATGTTGAAACTGTCATCACTACCTGCTGTACTGACTAAACAGCATGTGAAGATTTGCTAAGGAACATTATGATGGTAGTTCTAGAGATACACTTGATACAGTACTTTTACTGACTCAATTACATCAACGACAGTCTTAAAAGTACGCTTTTAGTTATATTACAATAGCTTTGTCTTATTTTGATCTTCCTGTCTCTACATGGTTTTGACAGGTTTCCCCACATGAAAACAAAGGCTTACGCTGGAGCAGAGACCGGAGGAAAAGTGGAAACAGGACGACTCGAGGGACAGGTGAATATCTCTGCACCTGAGATATCTGGAGCTAAAGTGAAAACCAAAGGAAAAGGACACAAGTTTGGAATCAGCTTTCCTAAGAGCAAACACGCAAAATCAGGCTCTGCTTTGGAAACTGGATCTCTGGAGCTGAAGCCTCCTGGTATAAACATCCAGCCACCGTCAGTGGAGTTCAGTTGTTCTGGTGATAAAGACATGGATGCGGAAAAGGGAGGGGTGAAGATTAACGCACCTGATGTGGAGTTTGCACTTCCTTCTGGAAAAGATGCAGACGCAGCTGTGGGAAAAGTTGATGTAGACGTGGGCAAAGGAGATGCAAAGCTAAGGATGCCAAAGTTAAAACTGCCCAAAGTGAGACTCTCACGTCATTCGGATGAGATAGATGGTGAAATCAAGGTAAAAGCCAAAGGGGTGAAAGTGCCTGATGCTAATGTAACACCTCCAAAAGTAGAAATCAAAGGAGGTGGTGAGGTTTGCCTCCCTGAAGCAAATATCACAAAACCAAAGATTGAAGGTGATCTCTCGGGAAAAGCTGCATCTTTTCAAATGCCTTCTGTTGATATCTCTTTACCAAAAGTGAAGGGAAACTCTGACATTGATGTCTCACTCCCAGAGTGGGAAGGAGCTGGGAAGACAGCAATCAAAATGCCAGCCATTGACATCTCTGTTCCTGATGTTGATTTGGAATTGGACACCGGACGCAGAATTCCTGACGAAGTGGAGGGCACTTTCAAAGGGCCCAAAATCTCAATGCCAAAGGTTGACATCTCGATGCCAAAGATGGAATCATCAAGTGTTGATATAGAGGGTCCAGAAGGTGGAGGGAAATTCAGTTTACCCTCTGCTGACATCTCTCTTCCAAATGTGAAACCAGGGGTTGCAGATGTGGATATGGACTATTACGTTGGTGGAGATGGAAAGTTCAAAATGCCCAATTTTGACATAACTTTACCAAAATTTAAGTCGACAGAAGGAAAGGTAGATATAGAAGGACAGGAGGTGGAAGGGGGCTTCAAGTTACCCAAAGTAGACTTGACCCTTCCCAAAGGCAAAGCAGGAACAACTAATATTGAAGGAGAAGGAAAATTTCAGCTACCATCATTTGACATCTCCCTACCTGAAATGAAGACAGGTGACAAGAAAGTCGACATCAAAGGCCCTGAAGTAAAAGGTGGTAAATTTGAAATGCCGACACTCGATATTTCTCTGCCCAAAGGCAAAATGGAAGGAGAAATTGGAGTTGAAGGTCAGGCTGGGAAGGGAGGAAAATTCAAAATGCCATCACTTGATGTTAGACTACCCCAAATGGGGACATCTGAGATTGACGTTGACTTAGAAGGACCTGAGATTAAGGGAGGGGAAATTGAGGTACCATCAGTAGACATTTCTCTACCAAAAGGTAAATCCAAGGGTGAGGTTGACATCAAGGGAAAAGGAGGCAGGTTTAAAATGCCTTCTTACGATATATCTCTTCCAAAAATGAAGTCACCTGAAGGAGAGGTTGTTTTAGAGGGACCTGAAATCAAAGGCGGAAAGATCAAGATGCCGACTGTCGATGTCTCTCTTCCCCAAGGAAACATAGAAGGAGATCTGAACATTGATGGCAAAGCAGTGAAAGGAGGCATGCCCTCTTTAGACATTTCTCTCCCAAAAATGAAGCTACCTGAAGGAGATGTGAAGCTAGACTGCCCAGAACTTCCAAATGTTGACTTTTCGCTTCCCAAGGCAAGCGTCCAAGGCAACATAGAGGTCGAGGGCAGTGGCGATGGCAAAGGCAAGTTCAAGATGCCAACTTTTGACGTCTCACTCCCAAAGATGAAAACCAAAGAGGCAGAGATTGATATTGAGGGACCTGAGGTCAAAGGAGGAGCAAAGTTCAACATGCCGTCACTCGACATCTCTGTTCCTGCTATGAAGTCACCAGAGGGTGAAGTAGAGATCCAACTTCCAGAGGCCAAAGGAGGAAAGTTCCAGATGCCTACATTTGATGTATCACTGCCAAAAATGAAGATGCCTGAGGGAAATATTGGCCTAGAGGGACCCTCAGCTGATGTCTCTCTTCCAAGGGGGAAAATAGATGGTGACATTGAAGCCAAAGGTAAAGGAGGACATTTTCAAATGCCATCCTTTGATGTTTCTCTCCCTAAAATAAAGTCAAAGCGAGGTGACATCAACATCGAGGGAGCAGAGATCAAAGGTGGGGAAATTAAAATGCCAACTATTGACATCTCACCACCTAAAGGAACATTTGAAACTGATATCACTGTCGAAGGAAATGGACAAGGAGGTAAATTCGACTTGCCATCTGTAGACATTGCCCTCCCTACAGTAGAATTACCTGAAGGAGATGTGAATTTTCAAGGGCCGAAAGTTAAAGGTGGCAAGTTTGAAATGCCAAAGATCGACCTCTCCCTTCCTAAAGGAAAGGGGATAAAAGGAGACATCGATATTGACATTCACTCGGGAAAGGATGGGAATATCGAAATACCATCCCACAATATTGGACTTCCTAAAGGAAAAGTCAAAGGTGACATAAAAGGGGGGAAAGGTAGATTCAAAATGCCCAAATTTTCATTTCCGAAGATGAACCTCCCAGAGGGCAATGTCAAAGTCAAAGGAGCAGAGATGAAAGGAAAAATGGAAATGCCGACTGTTGATGTTTCAATTCCAGAAGCAAAAGGTGAAGTAGGAATAAACATTGAAGGTCCTGAGGGGAAATTACCAAAAGTCAGTTTTCCAGAAGGTGATGTCAAATTAAAAGGGCCGGAGATTAAGGGCAGGAAGATTGAGATGCCAGACATTGATATCTCACTCCCCAAAGGAAAAGCAGGAGGAGGTATTGAAATTGAAGGACATGCTGGAAAAGGAGGAAAGTTCCACATGCCCTCATTTGATATCTCTCTTCCAAAGATCAAAGCTAAGGGGCCAGAGGTCAGCATAGAAGGTCCTGAACTTAAGGGAGGAAACATCAACATGCCAGACATTGACCTTTCACTCCCAAAAGGAAAGGCTGATGCTGACCTCAGTATTGAGGGTCCTGAGGTAAAGGGAGGCAAATTCAAAATGCCCAAATTTGATGTTTCACTTCCAAAGATGAACCTGCCAGAGGGAAATGTGGACATTTCACTCCCAAAAGGGAAAGTAAAAGGAGATGTTGAACTTGAGGGAGATGCAGGTAAAGGTGGAAAGTTTCATATGCCCTCGTTTGATATCTCTCTGCCAAAAATGAAAGCAAAGGGAGTTGATGTTGATATTGAAGGACCTGAACTGAAAGGTGACATGTCACTCCCGAAAGTTAAGTGTCCAGAGGTAGATATCAGCCTCCAGGGTCCAGATGTTAAAGGAGCACAGTTTAACTTGCCAACTGTTGACATCTCACTCCCTAAAGGAAAAGTTGAGGGTGATTTTGACGTTGAAGGCCCTGAGTTGAAAGGAGGGAAATTCAAAATGCCCAAATTTGATGTCTCATTGCCAAAAGTGAATCTCCCAAAGTTTGACGCCAATGTGGAAGGACCAGATATGAAAGGAAAAATTGAAATGCCATCAGTTGATATTTCTCTCCCCAAAGGAAAAGTTGAGGGTGACATTAATGTTGAAGGCCCTGACATAAAAGGAGGCAAATTTAAGATGCCCAAATTTGATGTGTCATTGCCCAAAATGAGTCTTCCAGGGGGCGATATCGAAATAAAAGGCCAAGACATAAAGGGAGGGAAGGTTGACATGCCAGACATTGATATTTCACTCCCCAAAGGAAAAGTTGAGGGTGACATTAATGTTGAAGGCCCTGACATAAAAGGAGGCAAATTTAAGATGCCGAAATTTGATGTGTCATTGCCCAAAATGAGTCTTCCAGGGGGTGATATCGAAATAAAAGGCCTAGACATGAAGGGAGGGAAGGTTGACATGCCAGACATTGACATTTCACTCCCCAAAGGAAAAGTTGAGGGTGACATTAATGTTGAAGGCCCCGACATAAAAGGAGGCAAATTTAAGATGCCGAAATTTGATGTGTCATTGCCCAAAGTGAGTCTTCCAGGGGGTGATGTCGAAATAAAAGGCCCAGACATGAAGGGAGGGAAGGTTGACATGCCAGACATTGATATTTCACTCCCCAAAGGAAAAGTTGAGGGTGACTCGAATGTTGAAGGCCCTGACATAAAAGGAGGCAAATTTAAGATGCCGAAATTTGATGTGTCATTGCCCAAAGTGAGTCTTCCGGGGGGTGATGTTGAAATGAAAGGCCCAGACATGAAGGGAGGGAAGGTTGAAATGCCAGATATTGATATTTCACTCCCTAAAGGAAAAGTAGGAGGAAAAATTGAAGTTGAAGGACATGCCGGCAAAGGAGGAAAGTTCCGTATGCCCTCACTTGATATCTCTCTGCCTAAAATGAAAGCTAAGGGACCAGAGGTCAATATCGAAGGCCCTGACATTAAAGGTGGAAAGCTAAACATGCCGTCATTGGATGTCTCTCTGCCCAAAATAAAATCTCCCGATGTTGATATCAACCTTGAGGGTCCTGGTGTTGAAGGAGGAAAGGTGAACTTCCCAACTGTTGACATTTCACTTCCCAAAGGAAAAGTTGAGGGTGACATTAATGTTGAAGGCCCTGAAGTTAAAGGAGGGAAATTCAAAATGCCCAAATTTGATGTTTCTCTACCAAAAGTGAGTCTACCAAAGTTTGACGCCAATGTGGAAGGACCAGATATGAAAGGAAAAATTGAAATGCCAACAGTTGACGTTTCACTCCCCAAAGGAAAAGTTGAGGGTGATTTTGACGTTGAAGGCCCTGAGTTGAAAGGAGGGAAATTCAAAATGCCCAAATTTGATGTTTCATTGCCAAAAGTGAATCTCCCAAAGTTTGACGCCAATGTGGAAGGACCAGACATGAAAGGAAAAATTGAAATGCCATCAGTTGACATTTCACTCCCCAAAGGAAAAGTTGAGGGTGATCTTGATGTTGAAGGCCCTGACATGAAAGGAGGAAAATTAAAGATGCCAAGTTTTGATGTCTCATTGCCAAAAGTGAATCTTCCAGAGGGTGGTGTCAAAATAAAAGGCCCAGACATCAAGGGAAGGAAGATTGAAATGCCAGATATTGATCTTTCACTCCCTAAAGGAAAAGCAGGAGGAGAAATTGAAGTTGAAGGACATGCTGGCAAAGGAGGAAAGTTCCATATGCCCTCACTTGATATCTCTTTTCCAAAAATGAAAGCTAAGGGACCAGAGGTCAATATCGAAGGCCCTGACATTAAGGGTGGAAAGCTAAACATGCCGTCATTGGATGTCTCTCTGCCCAAAATAAAATCTCCCGATGTTGATATCAACCTTGAGGGTCCTGGTGTTGAAGGAGGAAAGGTGAACTTCCCAACTGTTGACATTTCACTTCCCAAAGGAAAAGTTGAGGGTGACATTAGCGTAGAAGGTCCTGAAGTGAAAGGAGGGAAATTCAAAATGCCCAGATTTGATGTATCTCTACCAAAAGTGAGTCTCCCAAAGTTTGATGCCAATGTGGAAGGACCAGATATGAAAGGAAAAACTGAAATTCCAACAGTTGACATTTCACTCCCCAAAGGAAAAGTTGAGGGTGATCTTGATGTTGAAGGCCCTGAGTTGAAAGGAGGGAAATTCAAAATGCCCAAATTTGATGTCTCTCTACCAAAAGTGAATCTCCCAAAGTTTGACGCCAATGTGGAAGGACCAGATATGAAAGGAAAAATTGAAATGCCAACAGTTGACATTTCACTCCCCAAAGGAAAAGTTGAGGGTGATCTTGATGTTGAAGGCCCTGATTTGAAAGGAGGGAAATTCAAAATGCCCAAATTTGATGTATCTCTACCAAAAGTGAGTCTCCCAAAGTTTGACGCCAATGTGGAAGGACAAGATATGAAAGGAAAAATTGAACTGCCAACAGTTGACGTTTCACTCCCCAAAGGAAAAGTTGAGGGTGATTTCGACGTTGAAGGGCCTGAGTTGAAAGGAGGGAAATTCAAAATGCCCAAATTTGATGTTTCTCTACCAAAAGTGAGTCTCCCAAAGTTTGACGCCAATGTGGAAGGACCAGATATGAAAGGAAAAATTGAACTGCCAACAGTTGACGTTTCACTCCCCAAAGGAAAAGTTGAGGGTGATTTCGACGTTGAAGGGCCTGAGTTGAAAGGAGGGAAATTCAAAATGCCCAAATTTGATGTTTCTCTACCAAAAGTGAATCTCCCAAAGTTTGACGCCAATGTGGAAGGACCAGACATGAAAGGAAAAATTGAAATGCCAACAGTTGACATTTCACTCCCCAAAGGAAAAGTTGAGGGTGATCTTGATGTTGAAGGCCCTGATTTGAAAGGAGGCAAATTCAAAATGCCCAAACTTGATGTCTCATTGCCAAAAGTGAATCTTCCAGAGGGTGATGTCAAAATAAAAGGGCCGGACATCAAAGGAGGAAAGATTGAGATGCCAGACATTGATATTTCACTCCCCAAAGGAAAAGCAGGAGGAGGAATTGAAGTTGAAGGACATGCTGGAAAAGGAGGAAAGTTTCATATGCCCTCACTTGATATCTCTCTTCCAAAGATTAAAGCTAAGGGACCAGAAGTCAACATAGAAGGTCCTGAAATTAAAGGTGGAAAAATTATGCCGGACATTGACCTTTCACTCCCAAAAGGAAAGGCTGATGCTGATCTCAGTACTGAGGTAAAGGGAGGCAAATTCAAAATGCCCAAATTTGATGTGTCACTTCCAAAGATGAACCTGCCAGAGGGCAATGTCAGAGTGGAAGGACCAGAGATGAAGGGAGGAAAGATTGCAATGCCAGCTGTTGACATTTCAGTTCCTGTGGGAAAAGTGGAGGGAGATATCAATATTGAAGGACCTTCTGGAAAGGCAATTGAAGTACCAAAAGTTGATCTATCTGGTAAAAAGGGTGGAGGACTCCACATGCCAACTCTTGACATAAATCTTCCCAAATTTGATCTTGACCTAAGCCTTCCCTCTGGTCTGAAAGACAAAAGCCTCAAAGTGGACGTCAGTGGTCCTGACGCATCGGGAGGTTTGGAGGTGTCTGGTCTCAAAGGAGATATTAATCCAGGTAGTGTAGAGGGTCAAGGTGCATCCATCAAACTTCCCAATGTCAAACTACCAACAGTTGACATCTCAGCTCCGAAGGTGGATTTAGACTTTGGTCTCACCAAACCTAAAAGTGACGATGTGGAAGTAGAACTTCTGAAAGCAGAGGGAGGCAGACCTTCCTCAGGGGGCAGCTTTGACCTGCCAGATCTCTCCCTCAAAGTTCCCAGTTTCACGCTTCCCAGGTTTGGTGCCAAGTCCAAGAGTGGTGATGTGCAGATATCAGGAAAAGGACCCAAAGGAGACATTTCCCTCAGCCCACCACATGTTGAAGGAGAGATTAGGGCACCATCTGTAGAGTTTGATGGCGACGGAAAGGTCAAGGTGAAAAAATCTAAAATCAAACTGCCCTCATTTGGTTTGTCCAAAAAGAATACAGATGTGTCCGTGTCTTGTCCTGATGTAGATGTTAAAATGAAAAAGGGGAAAACTGACATTCCTAAAGCAAAAATCAATGTTGAAACCCCAGACAATAAATTAAAATACAAAGGGAAATTCCCCAAGTTTAAAATATCATCACCAAAAGGTCAACTGCCAGAGGGAGGGGCTGATGCTAAACTGGAGGCAGATGTGGAAGGAAAAGGTGGCTTCCATGCGCCTGATGTCACTATCAAACTACCAAAGTTCTCCATGCCAGGATTTGGCTCTAAAGAAAAAGATTTAGCTAAGCCAAGTGGTTACGTTGATGCTAAGACCACGGTCAAAATGCCCTCTGTCGAGCTCTCACTACCAGCAGCTAAGACACCAGAGACTGAGGTTCTTCTCCCCAAAGCAGAGGTTGATGTCTCAGAGGCTGATATCAGAGGTTATGAGGGAAGCCTCAAAATTCCCAAAATGCCAACGATTGATGTTTCCATCCCCAAAATAGACCTGGATGTGTCCCTGCCAAAAGTAAAACACAGTGCAAAGGTTGATGGAGATGGAGGCAAATTCAATATGCCAGATATCAAAATGCCAAACATTGATATATCCCTGCCTAAAGGAAAAATGAAGGGTCCCGAGGTGGAGCTCAAAGGGGAAGGTGGAAAATTCAAGATGCCACATGTCAGCATGCCCTCTGTTGATATCTCACTTCCAAAAGGAAAGGTTGAAGGTCCAGATGTTGAAATAGAGGGAGGCTCAGGAGGAAAGTTCAAAATGCCTCACATGAAAATGCCAAATGTTGACATCTCTTTGCCCAAAGGAAAGCTGGAGGGTCCCGACATGGAGCTCAAAGGAGAAGGTGGCAAATTCAAGATGCCACATGTCAGCATGCCCTCTGTTGATATTTCACTTCCAAAAGGAAAGGTTGAAGGTCCAGATGTTGAAATAGAGGGAGGTACCGGAGGAAAATTCAAAATGCCTCACATGAAAATGCCAAATGTTGACATTTCCCTACCCAAAGGAAAGATGGAGGGTCCAGAGGTTGAGCTCAAAGGGGAAGGTGGCAAATTCAAGATGCCACAAATCAGTATGCCCTCTTTAGATATTTCAATGCCAAAAGGAAAGATTGAAGGCCCTGATGTTGAAATAGAGGGAGGAACCGGAGGAAAGTTCAAAATGCCTCATATGAAAATGCCAAATGTTGACATCTCTTTGCCCAAAGGAAAGATTGAAGGACCAGATGTTGAAATAGAGGGAGGCACTGGAGGAAAGTTCAAAATGCCTCACATGAAAATGCCTAAAGTAGACATATCCCTGCCTGAAGGAAAGATGGAGGGTCCCGAGGTGGAGCTCAAAGGAGAAGGTGGCAAATTCAAGATGCCACATGTCAGCATGCCCTCTGTTGATATCTCACTTCCAAAAGGAAATGTTGAAGGTCCGGATGTTAAAATAGAGGGAGGCTCAGGAGGAAAGTTCAAAATGCCTCACATGAAAATGCCAAATGTTGACATCTCTTTGCCCAAAGGAAAGATTGAAGGTCCAGATGTTGAAATAGAGGGAGGCTCGGGAGGGAAGTTCAAAATGCCTCACATGAAAATGCCAAATGTTGACATCTCTTTGCCCAGAGGAAAGCTGGAGGGTCCCGACATGGAGGTGAAAGGAGAAGGTGGCAAATTCAAGATGCCACATGTCAGCATGCCCTCTGTTGATATTTCACTTCCAAAAGGAAAGATTGAAGGTCCAGATGTTGAAATAGAGGGAGGCACTGGAGGAAAATTCAAAATGCCTCACATGAAAATGCCAAATGTTGACATTTCCCTACCCAAAGGAAAGATGGAGGGTCCAGAGGTTGAGCTCAAAGGGGAAGGTGGCAAATTCAAGATGCCACAAATCAGCATGCCCTCCTTTGATATTTCGGTGCCAAAAGGAAAGATTGAAGGCCCTGATGCTGAAATAGAGGGAGGAACCGGAGGAAAGTTCAAAATGCCTCATATGAAAATGCCAAATCTTGATATCTCTCTGCCCAAAGGAAAAATTGAAGGACCAGATGTTGAAATAGAGGGAGGTACTGGAGGAAAATTCAAAATGCCTCACATGAAAATGCCTAAAGTAGACATATCCCTGCCTGAAGGAAAGATGGAGGGTCCCGATGTAGAGCTCAAAGGGAAAGGTGGAAAATTCAAGATGCCACATGTCAGCATGCCCTCTGTTGATATCTCACTTCCAAAAGGAAAGGTTGAAGGTCCAGATGTTGAAATAGAGGGAGGTACCGGAGGAAAATTCAAAATGCCTCACATGAAAATGCCAAATGTTGACATTTCCCTACTCAAAGGAAAGATGGAGGGTCCAGAGGTTGAGCTCAAAGGGGAAGGTGGCAAATTCAAGATGCCACAAATCAGCATGCCCTCTTTAGATATTTCAATGCCAAAAGGAAAGATTGAAGGCCCTGATGTTGAAATAGAGGGAGGAACCGGAGGAAAGTTCAAAATGCCCCACATGAAAATGCCTAATGTTGACATTTCTCTGCCCAAAGGAAAGATTGAAGGTCCAGATGTTGAAATAGAGGGAGGCACTGGAGGAAAGTTCAAAATGCCCCAAATGAAAATGCCTAAAGTAGACATCTCCCTGCCTGAAGGAAAGATGGAGAGTCCCGAGGTGGAGCTCAAAGCGGAAGGTGGCAAATTCAAGATGCCACATGTCAGCATGCCCTCTGTTGATATCTCACTTCCAAAAGGAAAGATTGAAGGTCCAGAGGTTGAGCTCAAAGGGGAAGGTGGCAAATTCAAGATGCCACAAATCAGCATGCCCTCCTTTGATATTTCAGTGCCAAAAGGAAAGGTTGAAGGTCCAGATGTTGAAATAGAGGGAGGCTCAGGAGGGAAGTTCAAAATGCCTCACATGAAAATGCCAAATGTTGACATTTCTCTGCCCAAAGGAAAGATGGAGGGTCCCAATGTAGAGTTCAAAGGAGAAGGCAGCACATTCACGATGCCACATGTCAGCATGCCCTCTGTTGATATTTCACTTCCAAAAGGAAAGATTGAAGGTCCAGATGTTGAAATGGAAGGAGGTTCCAGAGGAAAATTCAAAATGCCTCACATGAAAATGCCAAATGTTGACATCTCCCTGCCCAAAGGAAAAATGGAGGGTCCAGAGGTGGAGCTCAAAGGAGAAGGTGGCAAATTCAAGATGCCACATGTCAGCATGCCCTCTGTTGATATTTCAATGCCGAAAGGAAAGGTTGAAGGCCCAGATGTTGAAATAGAAGGAGGTACCGGAGGAAAGTTCAAAATGCCTCATTGGAAAATGCCAAATGTTGACATCTCTCTGCCCAAAGGAAAGATTGAAGGAACAGATTTTGAAATAAAGGGAGATAAGGGACAGGTCAAGATGCCTAATGTGGACTTATCTATCCCTCAAGGAAAGGCAAATATTGACACACCGGAAGTGAAAGTGGAGGCAGAGGGAGGAACTATCAAGCTGCCACATATCAAGATGCCAAAAGTTGATATTTCACTGCCCAAAGGTAAGGGTAAAGATATTGAAGGACCTGCTATAGAGATGGAAGTCACAGGAGGAAAGATCACAGGTCCAGATGTTAAACTTCCAAAGGGGGGTGTGTCAGGTGACTTTCCAACCATTGAGGCAGGAGGGAAAATTAAAGGGCCACAAGTCACATCACCAGCTCTGGACATCGATGTGACACATAGTACACCTAAACAGGATGTAGAGGATCATGGTGAAGCTGGTTTGCATGTTGAAGGAGAGCACAAAGGTCTAAAGCTCAAGATGCCATCAATAGGTATCAAAGGTCCTAAAGGAGACCTGGAGCTTGATATAGGACTTCATCGAGGAGATGGCAAGAAGGACAAGAAAAAAGTTGAACTACCTGACTTGGATCTCAATGCGTCAGGAACCAGCGGCAAAGTAAAAGGGCCTAAAGTCAAAGGAACAAAATTCAAGATTGGAATGCCAAAAAAGAAGACTGGCAAAAATGTGGAAGCAGAAGCAAAAACATGTAAAAACTGTGGCGATGAGTTAGGTGGTGACGTCAAACACAAATGCAAGGATAAAGACAGATTTGAGCATGAAGTTGAAGTGGAAGCCCACAACGGACATAAAGAGGACAAAGGCCATATTAAAATTGCAGCACCAGAGGTTACATTACCAAGTATACAAGGCTCAGTCAATGTTGGAACAGGGGTAGAGGGTGGCCCCTCATCATCCGGAGCAGAAATCAAAGTCCCCAGGATTCCTGACATAGACTTTGATATAGGTACATCACAGGATGAAGATGATGTCAAAACAGAAAAGGGCAAGAAAATCAAAATCCCTAAGTTTGGTGTCCCATTACCCTCCATCTCCTCTCCCGAAAGAAGAATCTATGGGCCAGAAATTCAGTACGAGGGCCCTAAAATGCCCAAAGTAAAGAAAGCTGTTTTTGTTTTGGTAAATCCTCCTGAAACAGATGAGTCTGCCACATGCACGGGTCTCCTCGAAGACCAGACAACATCTGAGGCGGATACAGGGGACGTCAAAGTGAAAATGCCTAAAATCAAAATGAAGCCAAGTTTTGGGAAGTCCAAAGATAAATCAGTTGCTGCAAACACAGAGTCAGAGGGAGGGAAGATGAAAATGCCCCAAGTATCGCTTTCCCCTGGCAAATCAGGGTCGTCTGAAGTCAAAGGTTCAAGTTCAAGTCTCAACGGTGAAAATGATGCAAGTCTTCAAAAGGTCTCTAAGGAAGATAAAGGGACATTCAGCGGTAAAATCAAACTCCCAAAGGTGGAGCTCACCTCTCCATATGGCAAGATGGCTGCAGTGGAGGAAGACACAGGAATGAGAGTCAAACTGGGAAAGGATTCAGCACCAGAAGAAGTTTGGGGAGACACCCAAGGGCTTCATGTGAAATCGGGCAAGATGACCTTCGCAGGTGTTAGTGAGGAGCGCTCGGAGCATGTGGTGTCATCGCATGCCAGAACAGATATGCTGGACAGGGACAGCTCAGAGTCCCCTGCTAGTTTCTCCATGGAGTTCAGCTCAGCAAAGGTCCAAGCTTGGAGCGAGGCTGAGAGCAGAAGTAGGGAGTCTGAAGAAAGAGAGTCTTCACCCTGGTTCAAGGTCCCTAAGTTCACCCTGAAGCCACACTCCACAGGTAAGGACAAGGGAAACATCAAACATTGGCACTTACAAAAGGCAGTTAGTATCCAAGTTGAACATGTTTTATCAAGTATTTGAGAAGAGAAGTAAATGACTTGATTCCCTTGTTTGCAAAAAAAGATATAATGAAGTTCTACCCAACTTGTTTAACCACCATTAGAAACATAGACTGTATGAACAGTAGACAGAGCTTCCAGGTGTATAAAGTTGATATATATATAAGTCAGTGCAGAAGGGCCTTAAAACTGCATTCTCTCTAATGGCCAGCAGGGGGCGACTCCACTGGGTCCAGAAAAAGTCCAATTGTATGTAAGCTTATGACAAATGACCCTTTAAAAGTAAAAAGTTTCCTAATGAGTTAATGGTCTCAATTATGGTCCCATTTACAGTAAAATAGACAATTCAGCAGAGTATGCTTCAGGGCTTGGCTGCCTTGTGCTTGACATGAGGTTCTTAGTATGATCCAATCAGGATAATCACCCTCTCATTCAAAAATGCTCTATTGTGGCTCCAAAAAACAAGATGGTGACCGCAGTAATGCCAGACTAGTGGCTTTAAAATGGCAGTCCACAAACCAGTGGTGGGTTTTCAAACTGACTGTTGAGTTTAATCAAGTCTTGGACCCATATTAACAACTAAAAGTCAGTGTATTTTAGCTTCAGCTGCATTCATGTTTTGGTTGAGCAGTATTAAGCCAATGGAGTACATAATTGCACGTATGATCCAAAATTAACAACAATATTTCAACAATTTCAACATATTCCAGTAGAATTAGAGTATGCACTACATATTATATAATGTATCATTGTTGTCACCGTTCATGTGTTTTGTGTTCTGTGTTTTTACTCTATGATTTATTAATATATCATCTCCTGTTTTGTCTCTGCTACACAAGACTTAGATTCTTTTCATTCTTAAAAACTTTACCCATCCTCCTCTTCTTCCTTTTCCTGCCTCTTCTTGTTTCCTTTCTTCCCTCCTCCTCCAGGCTTCCTCCAGATAACCCCAGAGGGCTCTCCTCAGGCCCAGCGGAAGGGGGAGGTGGGAGGCGAGGTCGACGTCTCGGGGTCGTTCTGCCTCCACACCTCAGGGCTCGACTACGCCACACAGGAATTGTCCGAAGAGCACCAAGTCTCCTCCACCGAGGAGGGAACTGTCACCATGGTGACCAAGACCACCAAAATCACCCGGCAAATGGTGACGACTGAAACGCGAACAGGTGAATCTTCGGCGACCATGACAACGACTCACAAGCTGACGGACTTCAAGTACTGAGGATGCTGTAATGATATCTTAATTGTCTTTTAATTTTTTATTTCTTTTTTCTTTGGTGAGGTTGCAGTGTTCTTGTAAGCTCAGCCTGCAACGTGGCAAACCTCGATCGAGTAAAAGTCTTTATTTTATATTTTAATAGGTGAGGTATGAATGTGATGAAACGCGATGACATTTCATCAATCAGCATTATTGTCATTATTACAGCGAACAGAGTAATATATGCTTCCTTTTTTTCATTTTAAATGTGACTATTTTCTGTTATTTTTTGAGTTTTGTTAGTTTAGTCCTACTTATTTATCATATTTTGTTTGGTTTTCAAGGTTTCTCTCTGAATGTAAACATGTCGGATTGCTTAATTATTTATTGTTGTTTGTGTGTTTAAAACGGGCTGGAATTAATAATTTACTCACACCAGCATCATGGATTTGACCATGATTTTAAGATGAGTTCAAAATAATTCTTTTTGAACCACTTCAGCACAGGCCAGAGTAATATTTATGTAAATACAACGATATGATTGCTTTTTTGAAGCAGTATCCCTTCAATACGAAATGTAATTATTTTCATATTCACCAGAGTCAGGAGGAGAAATTATATTTTTTGACCTGATAACCTATTTTGTTTGTCTTGACAGAAAAGTGTGAGCTTTTTGAGATTATAGGCGATTCTCATTTTCTGCCATAGTTTTATATTTTAAGCATTTAGCTGGTGCTGTTACCCAGAGACTCTGGACTATTTTTCTGCTGTGGGGATCAAACCTGTGACCTTCTGCTTACAGGTTGCTCTCAAACACTTAGGTCACCCTGCTGCTAAAGTATTTTATATTCATGTTTTTACTGTATACCGCCAGACACCACTGTATATTTAGCGTCAAGATCCACTGCAGGACTGATGCTGATTTTTTGAAACGTGAACTGTGTTGAGTTTCAAAACATCAGCACTGACCTGGAAGGAAATTTGGGGATTTAAGGGTGCTGTTGAGTGTTTTAACAAAATCATTGCAAGGTCACACAAAAAAAAACAGCTCTCTCAAATTATATTACAATAAGGCTGCTACAATGACAGCCTGGCTAAGAGTGGCGAGCCTTGATCGTGTACAAAAGCCATCACATGACAAAATATGTCCTTTAAAGGCAGAAGAGATCAGAGGAGTAAAAGTCTTTAATAAGCTGGTATTCTTCTGTTTATC
The DNA here is from genome assembly GCA_903131615.1 of Diplodus sargus. Taxonomy (NCBI): domain Eukaryota; kingdom Metazoa; phylum Chordata; class Actinopteri; order Spariformes; family Sparidae; genus Diplodus; species Diplodus sargus. The sequence continues at coordinate 353,223 of CAEMYA010000543.1, read as the reverse complement.
ATATTAGTATCTAAACGATATACGGAATAACTTTGGATGTGAAATGATTAATGTCAGATTATTAAAACCATTTTAAGTGCCTTTACTCCTTATTCTTAAAAGAATGTATCCTCTATTTAAAGCAACATTATGTAGTTTCATGCAATTTGGTGTCCCCCACTGTTTCTGAGTGTACAACACAACACATAGTATTTACAACACAACTGTTGTAAATACAAATACAAATCCTAGTTTTGGGATGTGCCAGATGTAATGTCACGTAACGTGCATAACATAACAACGTTAAGTCTTAAAAACTTACAGTTTGTCTTGAAGTAAACATGCACGCTCAGGCTTTTTTTTGCCATGCAAGAAGTCAATGGTTGCACAAGTGAGAATATAAACAAGAGTATCAAAACAAAGACATATAACTTAGCATGCCAGATTTATTTAGAGACGCTATCTGGAAGATTTTATAGCCTGTGCTTGTGTTTACTTTAACTGGTGTTGTGCCAAGTTTCCGAAGCTGTTATTTCACAGTTAAATTCTTACATAATGTTGCTTTAAAGTACAAATTGCGTTGAATTGAATGGAGATTAAAAAAAAAAGAGTTGTGCTGTCTTTTAAATATTTATTTTCTTGTCTCTACATTGAGACGTTTAAGTTTCATTCCCAAATGCAGTTACAACCATTTGAGAAAAAAAAAAAACCCAACAACAACAGCTGTTTTCTGGCGATAAATGAAAACTTCTGAAAAACTATTTTCCGATTTATAAACTTCTCATAGCCATTTAGATAACAGTCTAATGGGATACAACCATATGATGAGCTATTTTTTCAAGTGGATGAAAAGCATTTAAGAATGAAGTCTTTTTATTTTACTTAGTTTACTTTACTTGGCTGGTAGATGGAATGAAATTGTGTGATAAAATGCATGAAGAAATCCTGACAAATCCCACATATTTCATTAACT
>CAEMYA010000543.1:287723-351089 GCA_903131615.1 Diplodus sargus | reverse complement strand
TGTGTGTGTGTGTATGTGTGTTCTCAATCTACTTATCTGCTGCTGTGATGATGCTGTGCGACGTAGGCTACAAGGGGTGAGTGTGTGTGAGGGAAGATTACTGCTGTATGAGGAGCGAACAGTGCCACAGCAGAGAGGAGGGAGGCGAGACTGCAGCGTCACCAGATTCACTTTTACTGTTTTCAGATGATTTAATCACACAGCATCATGTGATGTGACTTAATAACTCAGACTGTAGAGAAACACCAGGAGGGTGTTATCTCAACACATCACCATCACACCGGCTGCACTTTGCAGCATGGATTTCTATGATGTATTACAGCAGATAAGTTTACGGTATATATTTAGTCTGCACTGATCTGTTGTAACAGGGAGGTTTGGACTTTCTAGCACTTACAAACTGTAGTTCTGTCATACAGGACACCACTGATCTCATGCTGTTGTATCCTTTGGCTGATAAAAAGGTCAAATGCTGCTTTTTTTATTATTAAATGAGGTTGTTCCTTTGCTTTCCCCTTTAGAAATTAAAAACCTGGCCAGCCGAGGTCTTCCATCTGCAGCGTGCTGTTTAGTCTTGGTGTCGTTGCTGCTGGTCACCTTTTTTATATCCTCAATATTGTTTAATTAATAATGTTCTTAAAATAACACAAAATTCTCATCACACTCGTCATATGAAAGTATAACTCCAGACAACGTCCAGAACTAATTCTGCTGCACGTAGCAGGAGGCCGTCCAAGTCCGAAGTGTTCTTTACTTGCTCCGAATACTCACTTTGTTTACTGTGAAAATAAGTAATTATACAGACAACACAGCCAGCAGTGGCATTAGTGTGGTCATCTCGTTGAGCGCACAATGAGAGATTTGTTGCTGCTGGTGACGTATGTGGAGCGAGACGATGTAGTTCGATGATATTTCACTATCTTAATGACAATCAGACACATTATTAACTTGGAAAATGTGCTTTTTTAATCAGCAAACAGGACAGAGCGTGACTTCAGCTCTCTATTAATCCATGAGACGTCCCAGCGTCTGTCTGTCTGTCTGTCTGTCTGCATCTCTGACACTGACACCTGCTGGCTGTTTTTTGGAACTACTGACAGACAAAGAAGACCCGGCCAATTAATCAAAACCATTTGTATCAATAAATGAACTCTCTCTTTGCATAAACATATAAAACACATTAAGAAAACTCCTTTTCTCCTTCTTTTTTCTTTTCTTCTTCTTCTTCATTGTTTTTCTTTCGATAAGTTTTTCCTCACTTTAATCGAGGGTCTGAGGAGAGAGGATGTTGTTCACTGCACATGTTGTAAAGCCCACTCAGGCAATGTGATGGTGCACAAAATGCTTTATAAATAAAATGTACTGACATCATTGTGCCATAATTAACTGCACTTTTCATGTGAAGCTACACTTTAAACATTGGCGAGGTTTTTTTGTATTTCTCCTCCAGGTGTGGCATGAAAAACCCCGCATACACTTCCGCTGTCCTCGTCCTCCTCCTGCCTCCGAGTGGCACGGATCGCTCCTCCTACCTGTGAGTGGGCTGCAAGTCAAATTAGCTCTCCGTCATCCTGCTCGCTGAGCGCACCCGAGGCTACTGCGGTAAGATGCGGCGACGCACGACGCCGAGCCGCGGTGGATGAGGAGGATGCGCAATGGCCGAGCGAGCGGAGAGAGACACCGAGGACGGATTGAGTCGTGATGCTCGGCTCTGATTCACACGATGGGACCGACCTGGACGCGTGTTTGACGGATCTGTAGCGCTTGTAGCTCCGGTGTTTCAGGCCGAGCGGAGGGATGTGGTGGCGCTGATCCCGGTGAAGGATGCTCCAGAGCCCGAGGAGGGTTGAATAGGTTTCTCCTGTAAACAACCAGGAAGCAGAGAGGCGCTCAGCAGAGGACACTTGGACTGGACTGGAGACACTGAGGCAGCGAGAGAGGTGAGAAACCATCAGACCTTTTTATCCCTCAGGCGTCCCCTCTCCCATCCAGGACACGCAGGCTGGGGATACTGGTTTTGCTGGTACAGTGTGGTTTGGTGGTTCATCTCCATCACACACAGACCTGCTGATGTGAGCAGGCTGCCTGCACAAAACCTGTTTTCACCGCTCATGTGGCGCTTTATTGAGTCACTTTGGGTTAAAATCCTGTTGACATGAGGAGTGGATTTATGGATTTGTGTCCACCTGCCTCTCATCTTCTTCTCTTTTCTGTCTCATTTGGATGGTTGTGTACGGCTGATGCAACAACAAATCTAATTGGCACGACGGTGGACATGGTGTGAATGCTGGATTTTATATTAAAAAAAATAAGGCCCGTCTGTGTAGGAGTGGTATGAAAAGGAGCCACTTGGATTCAAATGTGTGACCTTTGACAGACTCACACCCCCTCAAACAGGAGAGCTGTAATCCAGTGAGCAGAATCACTTTTATCCCTGTGTGAAATGAAACATTTCTCATTTATGTTTTCTTTTCATCCGCTTTCTTAATCATCTGCAACTCAAATAATGGCTTGTGCATCTTCCTGGCTTTTCATATGAATCATTTTGTGGTACTTTGGTAATGACGAGTTTTTAATTTCCTCATTGCAGGTTGTTGTGTGACGGCTGAGTCAGTCCTCAGCGCCGACAGGGAGGGCGGTGGAGCTCTGAAGACGTCGCCGCCGAGCAGAAGAAAGCAAACTTCTCATTATCGTCTCCATCAGCGGCTCTGACGAGCTGCACGTCTGACCTGGGCGTCTGTTTTCTTCTTCAGGATACTCTCAAAGTTACGGACGATAAAGAGAAACAGAAGCACAACTCCAGCTCGCCGTCAGGAACACAACTGATTCTGCTTCTTGTTTTTATTTTATTTTCTGTTCAAAAACCTCAGATGTCTCCAGAATGAACTGTTGAAACGAGATTAGCAGGAGAGTCAGCTCTCTCTTGCAGGGTCAAGGGAATATTTTCTCATTTGTCGGACAGAATTAGTACAATTTCATCTATTTCATAATGCGCAGTGTATTTTTTCCAAACTATGATATTTTTACCTTTGAGCTGCTGCGCTCTGAATCAAGAATAGACTCTTGATGGTGTCGGCGCGCCCTCTCACCTGACAGGCTGCATTTTTGATAAAACATAAATGAGGCCGACAACGAGCACCATGCTCCAGCAGAACAACAACAACAACTACCCCTGTCTGAACGTTTCAGGCTCCACCCGGGAGATGCTCCAGAAGTGCTCCAGGGCCTCTCTGCCCTTCCCCAGCCGACTGGAACTGGGTCTGGGTGACCTGCCCCTGATCCGGGGGCTCCGAGCCTGGGCCCTGTGCTCCAAGAACCGCCGGAAGGCCAGTGGTCTTCTAGGAGGAGCACAAGCTCCCATAGCTCCTCCTGCAGGCCGTGGAGGGTTGACTTCCTGCCAGAGGCCTGCGGATGTGTACCTGAGCGGGGAGTGGGGTCGGATGGGGTACGGGCTTCCTTTGGGGCTGGACGCTGGGCAGGCTGGGATCGGAGCTTTAGTGACAGTCGCCACTCTGAAGACCTCAGAGGGCAGCGGGAAGACGCAAACTCAATGCCTCTTCCTTCGGACTGAGAAAGGGAGTTGTTTGTACTCGACAGCTAAGCCAGGTTCTGGTGCAGCCTCCAGTGTGGTTGGAGGATGGCTGAGAGGGAAGACAGGAGGTGGGGGAGGAGGAGGCAGAGACACCCCAGCAGGGAGGAGGGATCATGGGCCAGCTCCTCCAGCACAGACCGGAGCAAACCGGGTTAGAGTGCGATCTGGCCGGAGATGGAGGAAGTCCTGCAACGCAGCAGGCCGGGAGAAAGCAGGCGTGAGCAGAGAGCGGCAGCAGAGCAGCAGGGAGGATCCTGCTGGAGAAATCACCCTGGAAGAAAGGCAGGAAGAGCGAGACAAAGGAGGCCTGGACAGTAAACAGTTCCCCAGCCCACAGCAGGACATCAGGAGAGCCAGGCAGGAGAAAGAGGGAGCACTCAGAAGTCCCAGATGCTGCCACAATGCTTCTCCCAAAACCTGCACTCAGTGTGGAAAGAGAGCATTGAGGAGGGGAAGCCAGGATGAACCGGACGGAGGTGAAAGTCCGAGAGTCCAAAACAGGCTGAACTGTGAGGTGAAGGGAATGAAGAAGGAGACGCAAAAGAATGAGGAGGAGGAGGTGGAGGAGAAGGGCCTTCGCAGTTTAGAGTTGGAGTCCTCTAACTCTGTGTTGGCGCCACCAAACCCTGACCCAGAATCAAACCACTTTCATGCAGAATCCCACAGCGGCCGTGATGTCGAAGTGGAGAGCAACGAGCCGAGGACACAAACCTCCCACAGCAAGGACGACTGTTCAGAGAAAGAGGAGGATACAAACTGCAGCCTTTCTGAGCTGGATACATCAAGACAAAACAGAGACTTTGGTGACATAAAACCAAAAGAAAATCCCTTTGAAGAAATAGAAGCGACTGTAAATGGATTTTCTGATCATGTGGAGGAGCATCAAGAACCCGACAAAGGATCGGAGAGGGTGGATGTCGAAGAGGAGGACGGGGGCATCAGTCAGCCTCCTGACGAAGTCTCGGTGGTATCCAACTCTTGTGAGGACGTCTCTGCCTCCACCTGCCCGGCCTCCATCAGCACCGAGCCCTCCACTCCTGTAGACGGCAGCACCTGCGCTGCTGACCACGAGAGTTGTGGTGTTTTGAGAGAACAAGAGAACAGCAAAGAAGATCACCTTGAGGGATGTCAACAAGGGGCATCAGGCTGCAAGATCATGGGCAAAGAAGAACCGGATGTCGGCGGATTTAAGCATCAAGAAGCAACCTGCGTGGCTGACGAGGACAACACTGTGAACGAGGACAGAAAACCTCTGTTTGTCTTTGAAAATGTGGAAAACGGTGGCCAGCTAGAGGTGAGAGACGCTTCACCTCTTAGACATGGCGGTCCCTCCGTCTTTGAGAAAGACGAGGGGATTGTAACAGGAAACTGTTGCAACCGTAGTACGACTGAGCTTAACGGAGCAGAGCGAGGAGGCTGGCTGCTGTGGGAAAATAGAGAAGAGGAGTCACAGGAGGAGAATACAGAGCAGAGAGTAAATCCTGAGGAAGGGGATGAAGCGTTCTGGAGGAGGGAGAGCACCCACGACGAACTGGACGATGGTGATGGTAGAGGTGATGACGACAGAAAACAGCGCACGGTGGAGGACACAAATGACAAGACCACACAGGAGGAGAATGATGAAGAAGTAAACTGTGCACTTGAAGGCAGTTGGGGGTTTGAGGAGTCTGCAGATGGATTGGAGGGTGGAGACACCTGTGGACAAACAAGCATCACCCGAGCAAACGGAGAGACCGGCACTAACGTCACTAATGTCGCCTGTGCTGATCCCTCCACCTCCCTTGTGCTCTCCCTGGCTAATCCGCCCCCCTCTCTGCCCCCCCTGGGATCCATGGCAACGGGCCTGCCCTGTCTGGAGGCAGAGGTTGAGGAGGAGGAGGAGGAGGAGGAGGAAGGGCTCAGAGTGACGGCGGGAGCTGGAGAAGGAGGCCAGGAAGGGAAGAGGAGGCACGGGAGAGAGCTGGAGCAGCAGGGCGAGGAGGAGAGGGGCTCCACCGTGGCCACTGAGGAGGGGAGGAAAGAGGAGGAGGAGGAGGAGAAGGAGGAAGATGAGTTTGGAGTATTCATGCAGGCGGAGGGCGAACCGGCCTGGAGCGAGGGATCCACCATGTCTGCCTCAGTGCCTTGTGGGAGCAGAGAGACTGTTGGTGAGTCTCATGTCTGTCTTTCTTTCTTTCTTTCTTTCTCTTTCAGTACCTCTTCCCCCCTGTTGGAGCTTTAGTAAGTCTGTCTTTCTGTTTGCAAAATAGGACAGGAGGGTCTTTTGGTTAAAGTCAACAAAGCACAAGATGTTGAAAGGCTTCAGAAGTAGAGCAGAGACTTTTAGACACGTCAGAAACATCCAGATTTAGCGACTCAAAAATATCAGCACTTTGTGAGTTGTTTCTGTGGAGCTGCAGCGTATTAGAGCAGTTGTAACCTTTTGTACCGTTTCAGGAATGCATATACCTCCACACACTCTGTTTTAAAGGGCCATACCAGCAGTTTTCCAATGTTTCAGCCCCTTTGCTACAAGTCACATGCAGGACTGCAGTTAAAAATTGTCTTCACTGTTGATTTATTTTAGTTCTTTGGTCTATCAGATCAAAAAATTGTTGTTGTTTTTTTCACAAAGCCCAAAATAACATCATCAAATGACTTTTTCTGTCCTCAACCCAAAGATATTCAGTTCTCTCTCATAGAGGAGGAAAGAAACTAGAAAATATTCACATCTAAGAAGCTGGAATCAGAGAATTTTACTTACTTGATTATCAAAATAGTTGAGAGCAAGTCAATTAATCGACTCATCATTGCAGCTCTCGTGCCAGAAACTTTAATGAAGGCCTTTGCAAATCACGAAGGCGCAAAAACCCAAAAAGCAATAAAACTAACTAAATTCCTCAGCTGCTATACATGCAGCTGAGATGTAACACTGACAAACAATGCTGCAGACTTTATATAATGGATTAAGCATCCTGAGGAAGTGTTCGGCTGTATAGGGTTACACGTGGGACGAGCTATTTCGGACGCTGCTGGTTCCGGAAGTCCTGTTCACTTTTCCCATTGACAGCATGATGTGACTCACAGTTCTTGGATCCACATGAAACTCTCCTTTATAACACACACGACGCAGACACACATGCAGCTTTGTGTTTTCGTCCAACAGTCAGTGTTAATCAGTCTGTGTGTTCCCTCATTATGCTCCTTTTAGCTAATCACCAAAGTCCAGTTCTCACCGCTTGGCCAAACGGGGCTAAGCCGGGTTTTACTCAGGATCCATTTCTTCTCCGTTGATTCAACCTGAACAGTTTTCTGCAATCACTTGAACATATTGGAGTATTAATTAGCAGAAAGGGCGGTTTCCGTTGAGAGAACGTGCTTTGCTAAGTTTTGCCTCACCCAAAATTACAACAGTGTATTTTTGCACGTCATTTTAGTTTAATTTACTAAGGTTTGGAAAAATTCCCACCACTCTGGGTAATCAATAGATAACAGGGAATGTTTCTTATGTCATTTCTTGGTGTACACATTTACACACCAAGACACAGAGACAGTTCATCCTTAAAAGAAAGAAAAAACATTTTTTTCCTCTGACCTGTACTTCTGTTTATACATCTGGATTGTTTTGATGTGAGTTGTCGAGGTTTGGAGATATCGGCTGCAGAGACGTCTGCCTTCTGTCAAATGTAATGGAATTAGATGGCACTCAGCTTATAGAATTCAAAGCACCCAAGTGAACATTTTTAAAAAACTCATCGCAAATGTCTCTTTCCAGAAATCATGACTCGATGCTCAAGAAAATCCTGTAGGAACTATTTTCTTTCTAGTAAACTCCTTCCTCCAACCGTTTCATTGTACAACAGGAAATGTGCGTCTACTCAGTGATCAGGATGTAAACATTAATGGTGTCCTCCTCAGCTGAGCTGTGGTGTTAAAATATAGTTCCTAGTTTGCAAGAAATGTTGAGCCATGACGTGAAATATATTCGATCTGCAGGAAATTGCCTGAAACATGTTAAACTACAGGTATGATTGATGAAAGGTGCTGGACGCTCTCCAGTCAGGAGCTTTCTCCGGTTGACTGATAACGCTTTTAATCTTGTGATAAACATGGAGAGTTGTTTCTCGCCCTGATAAGAACCACTTGGCCCTGCAGTGAAATGAGACTCCAGTCTGCCCTGACCTGAATTCCTAACCGATCTCTCGCTACAGAGTATTAATCATTCAGAGCTGGGTTAAGGGAGGGTGGAGGAGGCAGAACAGGGCCTGGGACTCTAAGCCCCTGTTTAGCCTCAGGTAATGGGGCAAACGGGTGAAAGAGAAAGTCACAAAACACACACAAAATGAAGACTGAAGTGTCTGATAGACACACCGTGCAACGTCTGAGTAATAGAAGGTGATGTATGAAGGCGTTCAGGCAGCAGGCATCAAAGAGAGACAAATATTCAGCGACATGTCTCCTCGCAGCGAGACGTCGCAGTGAGATTAAGTCAAACACACAAACACAGAGACTCCCGGTGCAGCGGGTAACCTTTCAGCAACAGCAGGCAACACACAACACAGTGAGACACAAATGTTCACCAAATGTCAGGGTTTGGGCGGATACGTATCCAGTACGAGGGCTGGGTGGTTAATGTCTTTTTCAGGTGTGTCGGTATGTTTTCACAAGCAGCTAACTCCTTCAGCGCAGTGTAGGTTTTGTTGGTCGTCCATTGAGGTCAGAGCTGCTAGAAACATGCACCACAGCACTAACAGAGACATCTACAACAGACGCTGTACTATTAACTGTGTGTGTGTGTCTGCAAACAGCACTTGGAAACCACGCCATCACCGGGGAGTCGACCCACTGGACACCAGGCTGGACGGACAGCTCGTTCCACCAATCAGACGACAGCTGGTCGGCCTTCCCTCAGGTTTCGTCGGATGAACGTCGGGACAGCGCGGGACAGTGGTGGCCGACCAGCGCCGTGGAGGAGAGCCGAGGCCGACTCCCGACCAATCAGAACCTGGTACAGTTGTTCTTCTGTGCTTCAGATCTTCTTTCTGTTTCAGTTTCGTTTTCGTTCCTGCATTGCGCTACAACACCTTGTTGGTGTCACACAAACAAAAACGGTGCAGCAGAACCAGAGACTTTAGTAGTTTTCATGTTCAGTAGTTTGATTCACTGTGTGCGCAGTCGGGCGATTCATTTTCAAGCGAGCCGCCATGCTGGTCCGATTTGGTGTCCTAGAACAGAAAGTGCACAACAGTCCCGTCTTGAACAGGCTGATAAAAAGATAAACTAATGTTTTCCTTCCTCGCTCTTCACTCAGACAATCCAGATTTTCTTTTTCCAGCTCCACAAGACCTGGAAGCAGACTCTGTTTATAAAATCAGCCGTGGAACAAAAGATAAACCGTGCCGTCTGTGTCAGACTCAATTTGTGTTTTAGCTCAACTTTTAACATACATTCCAAAATTACTATTTTTATTTCCTACAGCTCCCAAAATTACTTGTAAATTCCTCCAGAACAGGTGTGTTAGATTTCAGACAGCGTCGACGATGGTTCATGAACACAGTAGTTTGTCGATCTGGCTGCTGTTGCTTCGTCGTCTCTTGCCGCCACGTTTACTGTGAGAATGTGAATCTCTGTGGAGGATTCCTGTTGAACGTTGGTGCCAAATTTTAGCCCACGTTCTTTTTAAACCTGATATTAAAAAAAAGACTAAATAATGTGTCGGTCAAAGAAGAACTCAGACGTCACCAATGACTGTTTTAAAGTTGGTGGTGAGCACGTCACACTTTTGGGCTTCAGCTGGCCTTCTGTTCGGCCTTCAGGCTCAGTTTGAGTCAGGACTTTTTAAAGTATGAGTCTGACCAAATTGATTTTCAATTACTGACGCGGAGATTCAGGCAGGAAATCGAAGATCCCGAAGTGCCGGTGGTAACGGCAGATCCCCCGGGCCGCTAATGTCGGAGGCAGATTGAAAGCGAAACGTGTTCCGAAGTGAAATATTGCTTCAATAAACCAGGTACATTTCAGTCACAGCGGTGGTACCGTTCAGGTGTTCCTAATATGGTTTCACCCGTGCTGAAAAATGACTTTTAAAAGTGAAACGATGACCTACAAATGTAGGATGTTTTCAGTCACAGCAGGTCAGCTCGAACCTTCTCCAAGAATCTCTAAGAATATTTGAATAAAAACATCCGCTACGAGGTATTTGAGCTGGATTTCATGATTTCATCCTGTCCTCACTTAACACCCAGCTGAGGTCTGAATGTGTTGACAGGCTGGCTGAAGCTCCCCTGAGGCTCTAAAGTAAATCAATAACAACAATAAACCAACAGCATACGAGATGTTTATGAATCCAGACCACTATATATCATCCTAGATGTGTCCAATGTAAACTGGTTATACATTATTTCAGTCAGTAATTGTTTAGTCGGACTTTGGTGCATCGTTTCGTCCGTGCGTCCACGTGAAGACGCTTCTTCTTTTGATTGGGATGAAACAAAACGTCCTCCTGCCGGTGAAAATCAATTCTCCTAAAACATGAACTGTCTTGAGCTCGTGTGGCTGATGGTGCAAATATATTGACTGTCACTCTCAGTAAGACTTTAAGAGTCATGGCAGGTGGGGTGATTTTAATATCACATATCACATATAATATTATTGCTCTGGGATTTTAATCTATACGTCTGTGTGAAACTGCAGTGTAGCTTCTAGAGTTTCATCAGCTGGAGCGGATGAAACTCATGTCATCACTTGATCAGTTCTTTGGACTTTAAAACATCAGAAACTGTTGATCAGTGTTTCTAAAAAGCACAAAACGACGTCCTCAAACATCTTGTTTTATCCACAACACAAAGATATTCAGTTTACTTTCATAGAAGCGGAAAGAAACCAGGAGTCTGATCAACGTTCAGAGGAGTTTGCAACAGCAGCGGTTTCTTTCGGTTTGTTGAAGACTCATTTGGCCACCGCAGATAATGAATTAACAGCACCCAAAAAGCTTCATGATAAAACTTGCTAACTAAGTCCACTGAGGACAAAATACAACCTCACATTGATTTTACATCCATCGGGCTAAAGCGGAGCCCAGAACAGCTCCGAGCGCTGCGCCTCGGCCTTATAATGGTATGGAAATAAGAATTACAGCTAAATAATGACCATAAAATAGTGTTAAAATAACACCGAGCCTCGCAGCGATGACACTCTCATCACTGTCTGTTACAGAAGCAGCTCCCGTGATCGGCCAGCGGCTAAAATGCTCCTGACTTTTATTATGAGAGAGGAGGGAGAATATTTTATTACCCACCACACACAGTTATATTGATCCTGCCTGAATGGGGCTTAAGTTCTTAACCATCCAGGACGGCGACTAATGATTATTTTCACTATCAGGAAATGTTAGTTGATTTATCATCTAGTCTATGAAATCTCCAGAAAACAGTGACAGAGGCTCGTTACAACTTCCCAGAGTCGGGACGATCACCACTCTGACCTCCTTGGCGAAGGTGATTTTGAGCTTTGTTGTCCCGTTTTTCTCCCAGTTTCCTGTTACCATGGAAACGCAGCCCATCCTGACATAACCCCGGGGGTTTGGTGACTAAGTTTTTAGACTTAAAATTAGTGAGTATTTTGTAATTCACATTAGACCAGTCGACGCTCTCAGAGCTTCTTTTTTTCCTCTCTTTGTAAAAGAAGAAGCCGGCAGTGAGCGGAGAGTCTCCCGGCGGACGCTCACCGCGGTGGAAAAGATGCAGATGAAAAACGAGCTCTGCCCAGAGCTGCAGTGAAGGAGAGCGTCGGGAGAAAACTGTTTTTCAAATGAGTTGTTTCATATGCTAATGGTGCCATGAAGAGACGGTTTTTTGGGGGTGAAAATCAAGTATTAACTTCAAAAATGGAATGGTGAGCTGAAGAGGTTTTGGGATAAATCTATCTGGAGCACGGAGGCATCACGTCTGTGGGTGGCATGTTTCAGTTCACTCAGTCGTTATCTCCTCCTTCTAGACACCGAGGGAAAGTCGAGTGATGTTTCCACAAAACATTTCTGGAGCTTCACAGCAAAACAAACTGTGTTGCAGCATTCTGCTAAAACAGCTGAGGGGAGCTGGGGACTTGTTTTTAAAAAAACAAAAACAACAAATCAAGCATAAAATGGCTCCATACAGCTCATTAATCCAACGTGTCCTGAAGTCTAGAGAGCCCAAATTGATTTGAAAAGACTTTATTGACACCCTTTTTAAGATTAAATGCTAAGAGATGCTGCTAAACTGACAGCCTGCCCTCATCTGAAGAGGGCGAACGAGCTTGATGGAGCGTGAAAGGAGTACATTTTGGATGTCAGGCTTGTATGGAATCTTTTCATGTTTTTTTTCTGTCATTATACTGATGTGTCTGTGTGTCTCCTGCAGGCGGCTGTCTTTGCCGAAGCCTTCCCCTCGCTGCCTGCTTCGTCCTCGAGTGACTCCTGTGACGTCGACGCCGTTCCCACACTGACCCAGCTCCTCCGGGGCGAAGCCGGCCAGGACCAGGGGTGAGTGAACGTTAAAACACCCAAATCATTGTGATTTACTGGATATGAATTGATCTGCTGCAGCAGTTAGCGGCCTTGCTGACACATTCCTCTGATTTGCGACCGGATATATGAGAATAATCTCACATGACAGGCTTGTAATCGGCTGCAGGAGAATGACATGGAGGATTCTCCTCTATCTCAAGCTCATTTTTACTGCAAATTTTATCGTGACTATGACTGAAAAGCTGTTTAATGATAAACAAGAGACAAAACATTTGTTTTCCAATGTGGGATATGTAAAAAGGAAAATTTCCTCATAAATACATTCAAGAATACGACTTCTGGTTCTATTCAAGTTCACAAAAAAGCTTTTCATCACGAGAATTAACATTTTCTTCAACAGGAATACTAATTTTTATTGAAACTAAAATGTATTTTGGTCTGAAAATAATTATACAGAGAGAAAATCTGGGATAAAGGAAAATGAGCAAAGTTATTTTACAGACAGAAAACGTGTTGGCTGATGTTTATTGTCTCTACGCTTTTTCTAACAATCCTGATTCTTTATTTCTTGTGACAGTAATAATACAATATACATTATGTATAGTTTATTGGCTCACCTACTGTATCCACCTTTGTGTGTTTTCAGTGTCTTAGAGAACATTTTTGCAGGTTTACCAGCAGTTTTTCCAAACCAGAGTGGAGACGTGGAGTTTATGAGTAGAACAAACGCATGTTGATGTTTTATTATAAATTGTATCTTGGATTAAACTGACCGCGTTGCTCTGAAAGGATCAGATACCATGTTTGTTTGAGAATGTGACCAATTGTGGCCACCGAGTGGTTAATGTGGTGAACTGCAAGTCAGAGGAATCCTGTTCTGAAAGCTGTTCAGTATTGATTGTCACAGGCGTGTGGTGGAACTGATATCAGATCATAACGGCAAATAACAACAAACAATTGAGTGCAGATTAAATTAACAAATGAGGAAAAAATAGTGACGACAGAACATAAAGAACACAACAACAGTAACGTCTACCAGGAGGGATCGATATGATATTTTATTATTATTTTGATTTGTTTGTGTGTTTTGTTATTTGCCGTTTACACTTCAGGGCCACCGTACATGTCAGAGTGACGCTAATAACGATCTAACCAGTACGGAGCAGCCAGTTTCCATTATTTATTATTCATAAACAAAATAATTAATAAACAGTTCTCGGACAGAATTTACACCATCAAGTCATGCATAAATCATCTAAAGACATTCCTCAGAACATGGAGGATGTTTATCTGATTCTCAACCTTCACTGAAGAGTTGGTAAAGAAAATAAAGTGAATATATCAAGTGTTTATATTTGTACTGCAGAGTTTCAGCAACTTTAAAACACGTCGACCTCTTCACACCCAGAACAAGTTTAGATTTAATAGAGAAAATATTCTTTATGTCTAATACTGAATTTAAACATTTCAGACATACTAATCTGACGTTGTTGAATCATTACTTCTTGTGTGTGTGTTGTGTGTTTGACCCTGCAGCCTGTTGGACAGTTTCCACGACTTGAACAAAATGATTTGCCAGAGATACAAGAGAGCCAGCGGCGTGTCGCGTGACCTCCTGCTGAAAACTTTACACCTGGAGCGGCCGCACGCTGTGAGTACAGACTGCCAACATTCACACCGACAAACACTCACAGTGCAGCCGTTTTTAGAAAAAACAAAGTCTGCCTCCATCACTTGATCCTCGTCGTGTTGAGGTGTTTCAGAACTCTGTCAGAAAACACTTTCAAATTTGAGTGTTACAGTAAAACTCTCTCTCCTCGCTCTCGTGCTTTCTGCACATCATTTCATGCGGGGGAACTTATCGCACACAGCGCTCAGTGTTCACTTTCAATTTGTGAAGCTTCAAGTGTTGAACGGCATTTAACAGCATGTAAAATGAACTGATAGTTCTGTTTGACTGACGGCCCTGAGAGCTGCAGCTTCATTCAAATGAAGTGACGCCGTTACATGCAAAACACTCGTCACACTTCACAGATAAAATGAACAGAGCGAGCAGGGCCGGTCTCACTGGTGAACCGAAGCATTCTGGGAAAATACAGAGCACCTGCACTGTATGTAAATATGTGATCTACTCCTGCAGCAGTATTGTTTTATCTGTTAATCCCGTCTTTTCTCGACTTAATTACTTTATGTCGTGTTTTATGTGTTAATCCTAGAATATCGTACAAACAGAGGTAACTAGAGCACCACAGTTTTCATTTGAGAGAACATCTTAATCTTCATGACTGAGTAATTTAATCACTGACTGAATCTCCTTCCTATCAGTGTTAGTCAAAAAAAGTAAAAGAACTTTGAGTGGATGAACCGTTTTCCTCCTCAGCCACAGCCACCCCGAGTCCAGTCGAGCAAAATGTATTTATACTGATCTTATCACATCACTGATTTATCACAGATCATACTGCCACAGCTGGCTTTACATATAGTGTACAGTGAATGATACACTCTGTGAGAGGAATGCCCCAAAACCAAATCTCTTCTAGCCAGGAAGGAAAACTGGAGGAACCTCTGGAGGAGAAACCGAATTATTTGTAGAAGTTAAGGAGAAACAAAGCGGATAAAGAGAGAAGAGAGACACACTCAGCTTGAGGCGGACAGACATAATTAATCTATGGATTATAATTTGATTAATTGATTAAATTATTTAATCAGCCGTCTTAATTAGTTAAGAATGGCCTGAGCACAAAATCCTTCCAGGTAAATGTTCTGTCCACCAGTAGATTGATTAATGAACTCCTCACTTCTGGTGTCACGTCTGCATCACTGTGTTCTTATCTTTGCAGGAAAGCAGACCTGCTCCCCGGACAGTCAACCGCCGCCTCTCCCCTGGCCTTCCCTCAGCCAATCAGCACGCTCAGAACGCTGCCGCTAAGCGACGGCTGTCGTATGACTACAACAGAAACGTCATGGAGTAAGTGTGCGGGCTCAGCTGTGGTCGGACTGTGAGGCTCCAGGTTTTAGAGACTCTGGATTCACAACATGTCGACTGTCCGCTCGTCAAACACTGACTGACCCTCTGACTCTTTGCACACTCCCTGCTTGTTTAAGCCTGAGCCAGTGAGAAGACGTGACCTGGATGAAAACGGAGCGACTCACTTCAGTTCACTTCACTGCTGTTGATGTAAACTGGTGGAGTGTTTCCATTACACATGCGCCACCGTGTTCCCGCCAACATCCTCCCATCTTCATCCTCCTTCTGGATTCCCTGAGTACAGCAGGTTGTCAGGGATTGTTTGGAGCGCGATGACCTGCAGTTACAAGTTATTTATCATCACGTTGTTCCTGTTGTTTTATTACCTGAGAGGATTTACATTGTACCTAAATAGAAATAATTCTGTGTCACAGCTGCTGTTCTTACTGGGTTTAGACAAACAAAAACACTGAATTGCAAGGAAATAACTCCGACATATAAAAGCATATAAATCACATGATTTCTGCTTTCATTCATGATTTTAGAAGGTCAGCATGCTTGTTATCTAACTTATCTTGACTGAAATAGACACTAACAGCCTCTCTGAACGTGCAGTCAGCTCGGCTGCTGCAACTAGCAGACTTCAAGTTTTCTGGATACACGTTTTACCCACTCTTGCTTTTTGCAAATATTCTTATCCAAGACATTCTCTTTGACTCCATAATCTGAAGATTTGTCCTCTAAGTTAACCAATAAGACTGACTCCCACATTTCAAGATGACACTTGACATTACATTTGCACTTTGGAATAACAGTTATTTAGCACCAAGCTGCAGCTGATGATCCAGTGCGGTCGTACAAAAAGAGATAGTCATTTATATTTCCCACTGAATAAGTCACTGTGAACGAGACATTTACGCAGCAATTTTGTATTAATTAAAGGAACAGCACTCTCAGAAATTAATATTCAATCATTATCTCCTCACCCGTCTACATGCTGATGGAAAGTCAGTTACAGATTCATAATCCACAAATCGTTTCTGGAGCTTTGCAGCAAAAAAGCGTCACAGCGTTTTCTCTAAAACAAGTAGCTGGTGACGTGTGTTAAAAAGTAGAAAACAACCCAAACTAAAGCAACATAAAATATCTCCTTACAGCTCCTTCAGTCTCTTCTTCATGCCATAATGTTTTCTGTAGATGCTAAGCTAAAAATGTTAGCATGCCTCCATCTAACATGGGTGCATGAGTTTGTTTTGTTAGAAGAAGAAAAGAAAAACAGGCAATGACATCATGATCTTTTTTGGTGGCTTGAACTTGTAACTGCTGGGAATCTTTGTTCAAACATGACGTGTCAGCGGTGAGTTTTCTTCCCCACAGCAGAAACCTGCGGTGTAAAACTCTACAGATCCCAACGTCAGCTGGATCCTTGCAAAAGTCAAAGCTCAGCCTTGTTTTTGAATGAAGTCAGAGAAAATCATGTGATCACACTGGAGGTCAAATGTTATTTCTACCTGCAGAATGAGTCTTACGTTTTTTAATTTACATTTTGCAAAATGATGCATGTGCTTTCATTGTGTATTTGCGACAGAAAAAAAAAAAGCCAACGACGGACAGAATCTTTGAATTATTTTGGTTCCTCAGAAAAAACAAGTTTGTCTTCCAGTTAGTGCCAACAGGAACACCAATGAAAGTGCCAATGTTTTACGAGGTTACAGGAGCAGAGCAGACACATTCAGGAGGAAACGTCGCCTCCTGGTTCTCAGACGCGCTGATGTGGACTCACAAACAGAAACATCTGGCACACGATGCTCTTCTCTTCTCTGTCTTTCGGTCCGGCTTCCTGTCTGCCTCTCTCCTCCTTCAGTACACTCACAGTTGAGTCCACTTCACGGGCAAAACTTGAATCTAGCTGCCAATCAACACAATGTTTTTTTTTATGAGAATATTGTTCACATTCTGACCACGTCAACGACCCACTGTACATTTTTAATTTAGACATGATATCACAAAGCGCCACCCCGGAAAGTTTTTTTGTTTCGCTGTATATTCCACTCGTCAACTCGATCATTTGTGATGATATTCAGAAAGGTGTGTGTGTGTGTGTGTGTGTGTGTGTGTGTGTGTGTGTGTGTGTGTGTGTGTGTGTGTGTGTGTGTGTGTGTGTGTGTGTGTGTGTGTGTGTGTGTGTGAGTAGAAAAATATTTTCTGATCTGTTCAAATGAGGGAGAACGAGTTGTCGCCTTGTTAACTGATGTAATAAATCGATACTGTGTGATGGCTGACAGCTTCCTCGTGAAAATCTTTGGCCCGGGCAGCACAATCTGTCCAGATGTGTTGATTTGAATCTGCAAGAGGGGACAAACCACTATGATTTTTTTTGTGCCGAATAGATTATTGGTAATCAAAGAGAGCAATTACTATATTTGGAACTGAAACTTTGAATAAGCAGCGATGGTTTGTTGCCAAATTCAATCCAATCTGTACTTTGAGGTGTTTATATCTGTGCTCACGGTGAAAGAAAATCTACATGGGAACTGAACTTTATTCACTCAAGTTTATAAAAATAGTTATCTTCTGATCAACGCAGCTCAATCTGAAGCTTTAAACTAACTTCTGGTTCGTCCCATCAAATCTCAGTTGCTCAGCCCGACTCATGACCAAAGTGTGATTCATCATGATGCTGTTGTGTTTCTCTACAAGGAACATTTTGCAGGATTATTCTGACTTCATGCTGCTCCTGCAAAATGCATCTAGGAGGCGCAAACTGTTGAACATTTAAGGAAACTGTCCCAGCAAAATAGTACGAGACATCAATAAAATCATCCGAATACATGCTGTGTACCAAACTGGGAGAATTTTGGAAGAGGAGGGATTCAAAAAACAGTTTTGTAGAAAGTTAAAGTCGCTGCTGAGCTGGTTCTCCTGGTCACAAGCTTGTAATTGCTTTTGTGCTTGAAGGCAAACCAACGCAGTCACCCAACAACTGCCAGCACACAGACAAACAAACATGAAACAGGACACATCATGACTTCTTCAACTGGGACTCAACAACATGTTGTGTAACGAGTTAAGATGTGTGTGTTCATTCACTCTTTGTGCAGACGATCATAATCTATATATTGAACTAGATCAACTGATATGAGTGATAGTCATGTTTGTGATATATTTCCATATCACCGGATAAATCTGGCTGTCGATCAGGATTCCTTTAACAGTTAAAATGTGTATCCAGCTGCAGGTTAGACGGTTTGTCTTGCAGCATTGCTCAGGAAACTCCACGACATCAGAGTGTGAAGACATCAACTGGTTAATAAAAGCCGGCGTCTCTCCTCGGTGAGATCAGAGAAGCAGCTCTGCGGTCCAGAGGGAGTTAAAGCACTTTATTTGCTGAGTCAGAGCAGCTGCCTGCTTGCTGCAGCGTGATAGCGGAGCTTTGTACTGCGTGGTAGGAAACAGGCCGATGGGCAGCAGACCGCTCTGACCTCAGTTTACACTGCATGAATCAGCCGGCCTTTTTATATCAAACACCACAAACAAGACGGAGATTACCTGCAGGAGAAACTAACAGCATGCTGAAGGTGTTTCTTTAACCTGACTGTAAAAACAAATGTCAGGTTACAGCTCGACGACTCTGGAATTTAACTTTCATTAAGCTGGACTTCAAGGATGATTATAAGCGAAAGGTTATTCAATAAGATGTCATGAAGTCACAGTCAGGAAGATTTAACTTCAGTATCACCCCAAACATGTTGTTCTTACACTTTGTTCTTTCTACAGAATAAACTAATGAGATATAATGTTTTCATGAGTGAGATTTTTGGAGGATTTTGTTACGTTTGGACAGAGCTAGGCTAGCTGTTCCCCCCTGTTTCCAGTCTTTATGCTAAGCTAACCAGCTGCTGGATGTCGCTGCATACTGACCGTACAGAGATGAGTGGTCTAACTATTCTCATCAAACTATTAACAAGTGTTGAAGAAAATCATTCAAGTCCTGTTGAGCAGTTTGCTGTGGTGATGTGTTTATACAAAGAATACCGGTAAATGGCAGGTTCAATCAATGGGAATACAAAAGGAACGGGGGGGGGCACTGTGGGGAGTGTGATCAGCTCATCACAGCTGATCACATTAGCTTGATCGCATTTAACATAGTGATCAAATCGGCCCTGGATGTCTTTTGATTTAGTGATAGGAGACAAACAGGAATCATCATTTACGGTCTGGAGGTCAAAGGGCTCCGTCACCACAAATGTGTATTTTCTTCCTCACTAGTAACTAAAGTCAACAAATACAATGTAGTGGAGCAAAAAGAACATATTTGTCTCTAACATGTGGTGGAGTGGAAGTATAATTTTTGCATGCAGCTCATCCGTAATATTCCGGAGCAGCGTGCAGCGACAACACATCATGACAGGAAAGTAATTGACTGCAGTGAAACACGGCATCCGAATTCCAGATATCTAAATCCAGGATGTGAAGAGACTGACACGTATAAACATGTCAATACTGGAGCTGCCCACAAAGAATCACTTCTACTTTAACATCCATACATTGTGTCAGTTTCATAGCAAATGCTGGAACAACTCTGTGTTTGTGCGAGCTATCGGGCCATCGTGGACATCACGGGATCTTTGAACTGACCTCGACCACCAGGGTTGTTTCAGGTCAGTCTGAGGCTCGGTCATAGAAGAATCTAAACATCAGGTTTTAAGAACTGTTTTCACCGTTGTCGTGTTAAGGACATACAGATGTGGATTTACACTGAACCCTCCCTGCAGGATGATGTCACCGACTCAAACTGAGAGCCAGATGAGAGCACAGAGGCGTGGGCCACATCTGGATCAGAAAACATGAAGGAGAAAAGCAGCTAAAAGCAGAAATCTAGATATAATATATGAGAAAAACAACTTAGAGAGATACGCATGTACTGTTCACACACACCTGTGCTGGGTTCAACCAGGCAAAGATGGCAGACAGGAGTGACACATCTTCCTGGATTTGGACGAGGCCAAGAAATAAAGATCAATACACAGATATATTTACCTGATTCTAAACTTTTAGTTATCTGTCAGAGATTCTGATCTGCAACAGCGACTTGCAACTTTATTCAACTTTTAGAACTTAAACTAAGAAATTATTTTAGTTATCTGTCAGAGATTCTGATCTGCAACAGCGACTTGCAACTTTATTCAACTTTTAGAACTTAAACTAAGAAATTATGTGTTCTCGAGTGACCAGTTTGTGATAAACATTGATGGAAAAAGTGTTATAGATACCTAAACATCAAGCAGTAAAAGTCCTGCATTCAAAACTTTATTTGGGCAAAAGTGTGTAAGTACAATCAGCAAAAGTAAAAGAAGTCATTGTGCAGAAAAGTGCAACCAAAGTGACTAAAGCTGCCAGACAGATGTTGTGGAGTACAAGTATAAAAGTATAAAAGTATAAAACACTCAAGTAAAGTTACTTCCACTGCTGGGAACAACTGGATTCTTGCTGTTGGAGGAACCAGGATACACTTCAGGAGTCTGAACACTGAACACACCCTCCTGTTCCGACTGTGGGAGGAGGATGCGTTGACGAGGAGGGGTTCAAGTTCAATTAGTCCGGCCCCCAAAAAAGTCCCCACACAGGGAGGAAAAGAAAAGACAGCAGGCAGAGAGAGAAACTCCGGCCGGTCAGCAGCTCCACTGATGTTCATCCACGACTAAAAACAAGACATGCATTCTGTAGGCAGGTCGTGGCTGCTGCTGACGGGCTTCATCCTCTTTTATTTCATCTACCTGCTGTTCGGAGCGCTGGTTTTCTCCAGCATCGAGCGGCCGGTGGAGGACAAGCTGCGCCAGGACATGGAGGACCTGAAGCAGGAGTTTCTGAACCAGAGCTGCGTCAACGCCGCGTCCCTCGAACTCTTTCTGGTCAAAGTGCTGACGGCCAACAAGTACGGCGTGTCCGTCCTCAAGAACTCCACTGTGACTTCGAACTGGGACCTGGCATCCTCCATGTTCTTCGCCAACACTCTGGTCACTACAGTCGGTGAGTTCAAAAGCGCGACAGAAGTTTTAGCGAGAGAAAGTCACCTGGCGGCGTCTTTACGCACGACGCAAAACTCTCCTCAGCTCACAACACCTCCTGAACAACAACTCCTACATTGTCTTCTGTAATATCACAACTGTGAACTATGAAAGACACAAGTTTGACTTTTTTTTTTAAATTGAAGATAAAACGCCACAAAGTTCGAACGCTGTCTGTCATTTTATTGGTTATTTGTTGCCACGTGTCACAGACTTGAAGTCAGTTTGGATCAAAACGCAAACAGATGCCTCAAAAAGACCCGCAGGCTGGAGGGGGAAACTCAGAGTTATCTCATTTCCTGTTCATTCAACTGAGAAATCCCCCTAACATGTATCCACAGTCCAACATGGAGGATTCTTTAGCACTTTATAACTTTAATGTCTCTCTAACAGGAGGTTCAGGGGCCTTTTATTTTGAAGTTATCAGACAAATGTTAGAGAGAGCAGAGAAGCTCACTGACAGTCACTGAAACACTGCAGCATCTGCTTCAGTTATAGTGTGTGTGTGTGTGTGTGTGTGTGTGTGTGTGTGTGTGTGTGTGTGTGTGTGTGATCTGATCTGATCTGATCTGATCTGAACTGTTCAGCATGCAGACACCTGACCTGGATGTGACAGGAAGTGAAGTGTGCAGCTTGGGTAAGAGCAGGGCTTTCATGCATAACAACAGGGTTTTGTCGTTTGGTTATTTACTATAAAGCGGATTCAGCAGACATGCAGAAGAAGAATTATTATATCACATATTCTACAATGTACAACCTGGTGAAACTCTCATTATAGGGAGCAGTGGGAAGCACGCAGCTCGGCACCGATGGAGTGTTGACATAATGTACATGTTTTGATGCTGGAGAGGAAAACATGCAACCACAGCACAAACACACTGTAGTCATGTCCTGATCTGTTCACTCGCCTCCATATCTGCATACCTGGCTTCACCCTCATCTTGTTAATCTGTGGACGAAGGGTGCAGGAAAGAAAGTGACATTCTGTGGAAGATCAACCTTGAAGCAGCAGCCAGTTTTAGAGAGTTTAATCGTGGTACTTAAACAGGTCTGGTATCCTGTCGGTACAATAAAAGTCTCCGCTCATTCATCTTGTGCAGACGGCTGTGAGGGTTATAAAAAGCACAATTCTCTTCACTTCATGTATGAGACGTCTGTGCTGAGCAGGATCGAACTTTCTCACTCTGAAAGAGCTCTTATGAGAACCGTGTGGGCGAAAGTGTGGCGATCCAAGATGACGACCAGATCGATATTTTAAGACTTTTTTGTTTAAACGTCAACAGTTAAATGTTGCTCTGGTGGAAACAACACGGTGACATTTACAGCAGGTCTGTTGTCAGTTTCACTCCTGGACGCTCAATAGTAGGATGAGGGATTTAGTCTTTGCCCCAAAGTGACGTCTTTGAATAGCTTCTTTTGTCCAACCAGCAGTCCAAAACCCAAAAAGACTCTTCATTTACTAAAAATCCTCACATTTAAGAAGCTGGAACCAGCAATCATCAGAATAAGTAGACAACTATCGACTAATCCAGGCAGTGGTTGGAAGTAACAAGTTACATTTGCTCTTTTACGTGTACTTTAATAACTTTTGTTGTGTAAACTGTAGTTTCCAGAGTGATTATACTGCAACATTTACTCTCACTCAGGTAGATATTATGAGGAAGAACCATTAATTTTACTCTGTTACATTCGGTTACAAATGGTTGATCATTTTCTTTCAATCTCCTTATCAAGTAATCATTGCAGCTCTAATTATGGTGCGACATCTCTGTACAATCCCGTGGAGGAATGACGGCCTCATCAGTTGCAATATGTCCTTTTGTTGCTGTGGAAGCAGCTTCCTAAAGTCTGAGAAAATAACCCTGCGGACGTCACTGCGCTTATTTCAGATTGGGGAGTTGAGTTTGAAAGACGTGGGTTGCACTGTGGGAAATGTAGGATTCAGTGTCTCTAGAGTTTAATCCAAAAGTTGGTTGCTGTGCAGTTGATTTCATTATTTCAGTGAATCAGAGTCGATGGCTGTGTCTGCAGTCCTGAGGGTCGGTGCTGTGGTCATGAGATGAAGAGTTTATTTTTTGTGTTTGTCGTCTTTCATTGTCTCTTACATAACAGTGTAAGATCATTTTCCCAGATATTATCATCCATACCTAATAAGCAACAACACTCACATAGTTTCAGATCATAAGACAGTGAACACGCCGTCTTAAACGACTTCCTGCTTCACATTTAATCACACAAATTAATTTGTGGGAACCATCTAGTACAACAAATTCTCCTTGCAGAATTTCCCAACTGATTAAATTTGCTCAGATGATGTTTTGACAAAAAGAAAAAAAACTAATATCCTGCATCCTTCAGTGAATGTGGGCTACTTCCTGTTTCTTACAAAACATCTTGTCAGGGAGTAAGGTCGAACACAGACTCACTAATCTTTGGACCAACAGCAAAAAATACACACGTTTTTAAGTGAAATATTTTCACATGAACACACAACTACTACGACTACATTCACTTTGTGGACAGAACATGCTCAGAAAAACACAATTGCACTATTTTCTCACACAGATTCATCAAGCAAAATACAATTTGGAGTAAAAATCAGGCTTTAGGCTTTTTGTTTGATATAAGAACGACTGCTCTGTCTGGTAGAATGGAAACAAACATTTTGTGAAAGAATGACAAACACCTGAAAATGTTTTGGATTTTGGCTTTGAGATATATAAAAAGGAAAGAACAGAGACAGAACATGATTAGAGGATGGAGAGAAAAGACCAAAAAGGTCATAAAGGCCTGAAGTTGTTTAATTGATGGACTCGTTAGTCTTAAGAATGAACTCCTATTGAACGTGGTGTTTGTCTTTAAATGCTGTGTCAGTTTATTGGCCAGCAGTCAGAAACCAGGAAGACGTAACCTGACCTGGACTTTTGACAACGCTGCTGGTGTCAAAGCACCAAAATCCTGCAGCATCATCATCACTTTAGCGCCACAGAGAGAAGCTGGCCAGACGCTCACATGGGCACTGAGGAAATGCAAATGCATGCATGAAGCGGAACAGAAGTGACCCTTGTGTTCAGGAGAAGTTCGCGATGCATCAATTTCCTTCACAATGCTGCATGTGTTTCCTTACGTGACACTTCCTCAAACGCTTTAATATGTTCAGTCCAGGTCGACAACAGAGAGGCAGAACAAGAGAACGGGCACAAACAGTCAGATGATCACAAGATTATTATCTCAAACTTCAATCTGGCGGTAAAACAAGAAGTGAACTTGCACGAAATGTCAGTTCTGTGTCATGTTATAATTCCTCATTGTACAGAATAACGGAACATTTAAAACTGGAACCACGAAGTTGTTCTGCATCATTAGGTTGTGTCGGTTTAAACTGAAGGAAGTGTGAAAGTCAGTTTGTTCACAGCCCGACCTTCTAATCATTCACCGCCTGTTTTACTACGTCTTTCAATTCAGAGATTTGTACAGTAGAGTTTTTAGAAATTCAACATTGAAACTCATGACTCGGCTGCAGGATATGGGACTATTTTAGGGGATGATTGTGATATGATTCCAATTAGTTAGAATTTTCATTTCCCCCTTTAAAAACAATGTGGCGTGTGTTTGAGTCGGTACCAGACAAATGTCATTTGAATTAAAAGGGAAAGTTGCTGAAAACAAAACGTTCCTTGGAAATGAGTACTGGAGCTTTTGGTTTTGATTTGATTTTCCAGTTTATTTTTTAAAGATGACTGAGAGAACTGAACTTGCAGCACAGAGCATCACGACCCGGCGTTCCCCTGAACTCACAGTAACTTTGTTGTTAATCCAGTTGTGAGCCGAACATGTTTGTGCTTGCAGCGCGTCAAAGGCCTGAAAGTTCCAGTTTAAAGTCAAAGTGACGTCATGTATTTGGTGTTGGAGCACAAATGAAGATTTTAAAGCACAAGCTTTTCGCCTCAACACGGCTCAAAACAAAAGCTGTGATGCTTCCAGTCTCCACAGCAGCAGTGTGATGGTTCTGTCAGGTTCTTACTACACATGACTGCTCAGACACTTCAGCAAATCATCCAGGTTTTGTCATTACGCACTTTAAACTTGAAGATTTGAGTTACATCCAACTGTCAGTGTCTGCTCGTGAATATCGGTGATGATAAACTAAAACCAGTTGGCCGACTCTGACAAAGAAAGTCCTTTTTCTCTTCTCTGGCTCCAACGACAACCAGGCTAAATGTTTTATTTTGAAGCTGTTTTTAAAAGCTTTTGTTCAGTAACCAGGTTTGGGCTCTTATTCATGAACCTGCTGGGTGAAAGCAGCTCGAATCAGTTTAACACTTCAACTCCCCAAATTAAACACGTCTACAGCTCCGCTAACATTACAGTGTTTGCACGGATTCTCTCTGTGGAGCTGTGACTTCTTGTGCAGACTGGATGGAAGGATCTATGTGGCATCTCAGTTGACTTGGATGTTTCTTTACTCTGACATTTTAATAGTGTGTTGATACCCAAAAACACTTTAAATTTCTTTACGAGACTGAGGAGATGAGCTGAGATCTGTTGCAGGGTTAGAGGCTCATTTCAGTCACAGTAGATTCAGCGCTGCCTGGTGAGAATGTCTCCCTGTTGGCAGATATTCAGTGAGCAGTTTGTGCCGTGAGTTCAGGTTGTATTTTCTGCCTCTGTGCATCAGTTCCCTGATACGGACCACAACTGCTGTTTTTCAGTGGTTTTGACCTGAAGAGATTAGCTGGTCTTACAGGAACAATACCTGGGACTACTTCCACTAATTGTTTAGTCATTGTACTCATGATCACACTGATTATTTGTATGTAAACCTTGTTTCAGTTTCAGCTGCTGTGCGGTCACCATGATCAGATACGGGAAACTCCTCTAACTTGTCTGAAACTGTCACTGTGTGCACACAGTGCAAAGCTTAAATGATAGAAACATGTTCTCACTAACCTCTCGTAGTATCAAGCTCGAGTTTTTCCTACCAAGCAGCGCTTCTTCTTAGGCAGCACCGGCCCATCTGACAATGGGGCTTTGTTACGGGGAAATACAGTTGAATAGAAACTATATTGTCTAGCTGAGTGGAAACTTGTATTTATCCCACCAAAACAAAGTGAAAGCAAAACATGTAGAACAAATGTGGTTAAATTAATCTTTGTCCTTTCTGTTCCTCATCTGTCTCCTTCTGTCCTGTTCATCAATCTCCAGGTTACGGTCACACCACTCCTCTGTCCGACACTGGGAAAGCCTTCTCCATCCTCTACGCTCTGATCGGCGTCCCCTTCACCATGCTGGTGCTCACGGCCTGCGTCCAGAGGCTCATGTACCCGCTGGTCCTTGCTCCCGTCAGCCTCCTGCACCGTGCAGGGATGGAGCCTCGTCCGGCCACCATCGTCCACTTTGTGCTGCTGGTGGTTCTGGTGTTGTTGCTTTTCTTTGTTGCGCCGGCGGCCGTGTTCAGCGCCATGGAGATGTCCTGGTCGTTCCTGGATGGGATCTACTTCTGTTTCATCTCGCTGTGCACCATCGGACTCGGGGATTTTGTTCCGGGGACGCAGCCCGGGCAGACGTACAGGGCGCTGTACCAGGTGGCCGTCATGGGTGAGTGCAGCTGTTACGTTCATCATCTTCTTGTATACCTTCAACTGATTTCCAAAAAAACTGCAGTAACTTTTTCTGATCATGTGGTAGTCATGTGTCTGCTTGAGCCTCATTACTCTGTTTGTCTTTGTCCTGCCACATTTGCCTCTTCGTATATGCATTTGAATACGTCAGCAGTCTCACAGTCACAGTGCTCGGCTCACACACTTCCTCCTTTTTTAAGGCTCGGTCATCTGCAGTATGTGTTTGATAAGAAGGTGTAGTCTCATTATGATCTGGGACACAATGACGGATGTACACGAGTACATATTTACTGATCCTGGAGTCAAACCAATTAGTTTTAATGCAGATGAGTTGGCGCAGAATCTCACTCACACATGAAATTCAACACAGCCATGTTGAAAACTTCTGACACGTGCTGCCTTAAAAGTACTCACTTTCACTACCTTACCAGTTATGCTAACTAAGCTAGCTAATGTTACAGCTAAGCCGAGGAGGACGCCATTAATCTCTACATCCTGCACCGTCACGAGCACGAGCCTCTCGTCCATCTGCGTGGTGACACGTAAAGAGTAAAGAGACGTTGCTGTTCAGTTTTTCAATTTATTTTTCGGCTCATTAAGCACCACATCTAGATCCGTTATACCGGATAATTTCCCCTAAACCCGGCATCTCACCAAACTGAGGGAAAATATCTATGAGGATAAACCGAATGTAAATATAACTTTTGCTGGTTTACAAGTAAACCCTGCCAGGCACCTTAAGCAGGATACTTCTCAGCAGCTAACCAAACATTGAGCAGCTGGAGCTTAACTGAACCACCTCTAATCTAAAATATAATGCAGATAAGCAGTATGACTGAACCTTCTGGTGCAATAAGGAACTTTTTCTGCATTAAAATAAAACCCAGTTAAATATCGCAGCTGGTTTGCGTCTTTATGAGGTGGAGAAGTTGGCAGGCTCTGCCTCGTCCTGTAGGAATCATATTTATTCAGACAGTTTATGACTTTAAATTGGACCTTATCTTCATCATTATGGATACGATGATGATGAGATCTGCAAACCTACTACACACAGGAGTCACATGATTGAGTCTGGTGTGGTTTTTTTTCCTGTGAGGGTCACACGCTGCTGCCACATGCCTGCAGCTCTGTACATGAGAGCAAGTCCACCAGAATATCTCTGTCCGAGCTGCAGGGTGGTGATCTGCAGAGGTGCAGAGCTGAGAGACAATCTGACCGGAAGATTCTCGTCTCTGCTGCAGTCACATTTCTTTATCGTCCTTGAAGAGAAGGAAGACGAGGCAGTTTTAGTCTCCGTGCATCCCTGCTGATGGCCACCAGAAGAAAAGCTGTAGTTCTTTTGAAATGATTTCTTGAGTGAATATGATGGAAGTGAACCCTCATATATCCAGGATGACGGTTCAGTCTTCCTGCTGCGAGGGGAGAAGCTGACCTATCGAGGCCTCGTCCTCACCTCTGATGTGAGAAGTCACACCTCTCACTGCTTCTCCTCCGTCAGTAGCACATCTAGGTTGACACGTCTGCTCTTTATAAACAGAGCTGCTCCCTGAATGCATCTGTTAGCTGTGAGGAAATTTAAATTCACTCTTGCTTATTGTTTGTTGGTCCGACTTTGTCTGTTTTTTGATGAGCTTTAGTGGAACGGCAGCCCGACTGTAAGGTCAGGTTCAGTGTGTGTGTGTGTGTGTGTGTGTGAAGAGGTCGATGGTTTAGATGAGAGAGCAGTTTCCCTCCTTTTTGTTTATTAATGTCAGTCTGTTAGTTCAGTCAGTCCACATCTGGCACTGACTTGGACTATTATTTTCCTTAATGATTAATCTGCAGATGGTTGTAGGTCGTAGATTTACATGAAAAAAGAAAAACACTTGACATATTCTTCAAGATTATACAGTCATACCTTTGCATGAAAAAAACCTCTAAAAACGTTGTATTTAGTTCTTTTTTGTGTGTTTGTCGCCTCGTCACACCACAGACCAGATGACCAGGTTGACATGTTTAAAAATCTCCTTTTCTTCACATACAAGTCCAAAACCTAAAGCTAATCAGTTCAGAATGATATATGAGGGGAAAAAACAGCAGATGTTGCCACATAAAAAACATGGAACAGGAGATTATTTGGTATTTTTTTCACTGTTTTGGCAGAAAAAAATGACTGAAACTTATTATTTTGATTATCAGAATAGTTGCCTTTGATATTTATATTCCATATCTTCCATATAAGAAAATTAGTTTTTGGCAACAAAATCTTGTGAGTGATGTTTCATCTTTTTTTGCCGGTGACTCATGGTGTTATTTCACTTCATCTAGAAAGTAAAATCAATGTCTGTGTGCTTTTATCAGTAAACTACTGGGAGCCCGTCTCTAAAGAAGTTTGTTGAAGAAGAAATGCATCTGTGCAACTATGACACTTGTTTTTGTTTGATCTCTGAAACAAGCAGCAGAATAAATGTGTTGCACCTGCAGCTGTACGGAGGTTATCAGAGGTGTGTCTGTTGGCAGCGTGGACAGGAAAACCATTTGGATCTTTCCCAACGATGTGAGTCAGCTTCTCCATGAAGCCTCGTACTGGATCCCAGCGTGTCTTTGTTCTTGTTCAGCCGGAGACGCCGCTGTCACATGATGGAGGTTATTTTCATAGTCATGCTCTTGTTTTTCACTTTCTGCGCGGCTGTTTTCTCTGTAATTGAATCAGTGCTGGAATGACCTTTTTGTCTAAAAGTAGTCATGCTGTTGTTTTGTTCCGTTGCAGTCTCAGTCAGAGAGCTCTGCAGTGAATATCTGACAAACACTCGGAGCGGCTTATTGAGATGAATGTGGTCTGCTGCATTCAGGAGTGAAACATTAGTGAGTGCTGTATTTTCATGAACTCGGGTTCAGTTTTGTTCATTTCCCCTGCAAGAAAAAATCCCCTTAAATTTCTAAACAGGCTTTTTTTTTTAACCTTTTTTAAAAACAGCTGCTGGTAATTAACCTCGGGTTTCTGTGGCCATCTGTATTTTAAGTATCCTCCCACTCTTGTCTTACATTTACTGTTTGGTTTTCTTCAGAGGGACCCAGGTGGACACGCTGGAAGCGGCCGTGTTCTCCTCTGTTTCCTCGGCTAATCTCTTGACTTCAGTCTGGAAGGAGGCCCAGCGGCTCGTACGGAGCAGCCGGGTTGTTTCCTCGTCCCACAGGCTGTATTATATAATGATGATGTAGGTCGAGTCAGATTAACCCAAACAGTCCCTGCAGGTTCTGAGGAGGATTAGTGACCCACTGCAGGATGTGGCCCGTTCTCACAGCCTGATGATTTCACTTGAAACTGGTGCTTTAGTGCTGCGCGCATTTAAAATATGTAAATGTGTATTTATAAATAGACACCACGCTGCAGTGCTAAATGAAGATGGAGGCCAGATACTAGACGGGGTTTTTCTTTTTGTGTCACAGTATTTTCTGTTGAGGTTTTGTTTCCTGAGACAGAAGATTTTATCACTTTAACTTTATTAATTGCATTTTGTTAGTCAGGTTTCCTGCTCTGCACGTAGACTTAACATGGTGATGATGCCGTAGATTTTGAAATCTCTTTCACAAAAATAGCTGCATGTATCACACATCCTGAATAGAAAGAGTCATGATTGACCTTGTTTGCAGTTTAAGGTCTCCAGTCAACATTTCTACAGACGGTTTAGAATTTTTCGCTGCATTACTGCAAGCTGCCAAACGGCAGAATTGGAAGCGAGGCTGCGTGGCGCCGCAGTGGATCCATTAAGAGGAAATCTGGATACAGCGTCAGAGGTGGAGCCCGTACATTCCTTTTAGAAAGCTACTCAATGGCACATATGAAGCCAGAAAAGTTCGACAACGGGTTTGAAATGACCCCGATCCTCTGCAGATCTGTCACATTGTGGAGTGTGTATACTAGAGACTACAACCTGGCCTTCATCCAGTTTCGTCTCAAGCTAACTTGCATGAGGATGAAACGACTTTTCAAATATTATCGGAGAGAATGGATCCAAATCTCGTACTGAAACAATATATCACACGGGTTGTGATGCTCAAAAAAAATTTATCCACTGTTTTACTGTGCATCACACGATGTAGTAACAAGTTTCAGTTAATGGACCTTTTTTTATTTGCAATTAATCTTTACACTATCATCAGTGTACTCTGATCAATGCAAAGGTCCCAAACACGGTGCAACTCCCTCAACATATTGTTGACCGTGCAAAGTTCAAAACTGCAGTTTCAGGTCTTTTCCACAACAACACAGCATTTCTAGAGCAAATATTTTTGGATGGCCGTTTAGAGTTCGGACAGTCGAAGTCCATTAACTCACCACCTACGTGTTTTTCACCATGATCAGCGCTTCAAAGGTGTACAATGTTATACAGGATGTAGTGTATTAATCAGTTAATACATTATAGTTTGCATCAAGCAGTCCTGCATTTTCTTCCTCTAACCTGAAAGCAGTGAAACATGTAGGACCACAGCTAATAAAATGTACCCAGCAGGTGCTGAATGTGTTCATTCGGCTCCACTCGCTGTATTTTCCCACAGTAACAGTGACGTTGCGGCGCTGAGGCCTCTGTAATCCCACACTGTTTTTCTCCCGGTGTTGGCCTACTTGTACAGTGAGAGGCCATTGTCCAGGACTTGAACTCTGTGGTTACGTGAGGCAGTTCACAGCCCACATGTGACAGAAGAAAAGCACATGTCTTTTCTTTAAGGCAAACATAAGAATCAACACTTTTCATTTTTCACCTTTGCTAACAACTTCAGGGCTTGGTTGTCTTTTCTGCTTTCCTCTGTCCGAGTGTGTCAGATTTCACTGTTAGTTCCTCGGCTCTTTACTGGCCACATTTTCAGAGGTAGACTGAGAAGTTTGCCTACGATCATCTCTTTGTTTTTTGGTTAAATTAAACGTAGCTTGTCACCGGGCTGAGAAGTGTTTATCAGGTTATAACCTTCACACCACAGCTGGGTGCACATCTGTCTGACACAGTGCTGCTTTGAGCCAGATGTGGGCAGTTTCCACTACATAAAATGGCACACAACCTTTTAAATGATGTCTCTGTGCATCAGGGGCAAAGTAATTACCACATGAACCGACAGCATCGTAACCACATGCTGTACATAACCTGGCTTTTTGTGGCTGAATTCAAACGGGGAAGGTCTGTGCGACACTTAAAGTTGTTGAAAAATTAAGATAATCACAGATTCTCTGTAATCTGCTGCCGTTTGATTATCAGCTGATGGAGATTTAACGTCAAACCTGTGCAAAAAGAGTTCAGTTTGTTCCATGTGTAACACACTGATGGTGTTAATAGCTATTCCAGCACTTGTGTGAGACCGTAATCCTCATTAAACACCAAAAACGTAATTATTACGACAACTATATCATATGAATAGTGAAAGGTCAGCTCCAGCTCATGACCTCCTGTGACCCCTGTCTCTCTGCCCTCCCACAGTCTACCTGTTCGTGGGTCTGATGATGATGTACCTCCTGCTGCGCACCTTCCACAAGATGGCCGACCTGCACGGCTTGACCACCTTCCTGCAGCTGCCGCGCTGCGAGGAGTCCGACCTGGACGAAGACCGGGAGCCCATCGTGGACGACCAACGCGAAGATCAGATGCCTTCTTACCAAACGCAGACAGGGGCCAGCAAGCCCCTGGAGCCGGGATCCCAAACCTCGTACAACACCATCAACAAAGGCTGAGCTGTGAGGAGGGCGAGAAGAAAACAAAGCTCTACCTCTGGTGGCCCCCTCGTGGTAAAACTTCCAGCCTGGTGGGCTGAATCTGAATTCTTGTCTTGATTTTTGTCATTTTGTCCTGTTAAAAACATCCAGAGGATGATACTGATGAGGAATCCAGATGAGTGTTGAGATTCAGCCTTTTATGAGAGGACCGCCAAACTGTTTGTGAATGCTTTGTGCACATACGGACGAAGGACTAATTTTACCTGACTACGGCAACCCACCTGGGCTAAAAGACATAGATGTTCCTTTTCCTCGTCCACACCGGTGTAGCTGTGGTGTGTTGACCGTTCGGGCTCGGCTACTGCGCACACTTTACAGCCTCAGGATGACACATGAAGGGCTCAGACTTGTGAAACACGGTTAGTTGTTTTTAGATAACTTTTGTATATTTTTTTCATGTATTGTCACATTGTGCCACAGGTTTGGGGTTGCTAGTTTGGGACTAACACTTTTTGTAAAGCCTATAATTGTGCTGAAACTTAAATCAGGTGGCAAACGCGACCTGTGGATGACGTTTCAATGTCAAGTTCACAAAGATCTTTTTACACCTTTAACCACATTTGTTTTTATTTGGGTGTTTTGTTCAGCTCCTATTTATACTTCACATCAAGCAAAAAAACAATTCCAGACTATCGACCAGAACGTCCGGTCATATTTGTAGCCTTGACTTACTTGTACCTCGATTTAATGCGTTCTACTGAGTGATCACAACTGCAGTGAAAGGAATTAATCTGTTAGACCTTTTACATCACTTTCTCAAATAAGGTCAAATGTGGTCGAGCACTGGGGACATTAACTGGAACGTGTTTAGTCAGATTTCCTGCGTGAAATGGTAATTTTCCTGTCTGGGTCAGCCTTGAAGAGTTTAGACGAGCTGTGTTTGCCTCTGAAACACGGGTTGTCCTCCTTTATGGTGCCTCCCTCTGGTGTCCACATGCATGTAGCACATGTTACTACACCTCCAGAACGGCAATGAATAGGGTCAAAGGGTTGGAATAGAGGGAATGAGGAAAGGAAAACATTCAAAGTGTTTTATGGTGGTGACTGAGAAGTGATGTATTTCAGTGGAAAACCAAATGTTACTTGTCAAACTTGTTCTGTTTAATCCATCATAATGAACATTTAAAACGCACTTTAATGTTCACATCATTTGTCTTTTACCATGAGAGTTGTAGTTGAATGAACAGTTTCATTTATATCCTGATACTGTAAGACAAGTTGCGTGTATGTTGTTGAGTAATATGTTTAATGTATTCACTTTGGATAACTGTAAATTAAAGGTTTATTCTGTATTCTTTAGTCATTTGTTAAACATGTCATCTCCTTCTCTTTAGGGAGATGGTTTGAACCGTCAACTTCAAAACCAGAATTTGATTCTGCAGGTCTTGTGTAGATTTGAAGCCCTGTCAATCCTGAAATGTTCAAGATAGACGTGCAGGTAGATTGATTACTTGTTTGGTCTATAAACTGTTAGAAAAAGGTGAAAAAGGTTGATCATTGTCCCCCAAAACTGAAGATGATGTTCTCAAATGTCTTGTTATGTCCACAACATAGAAATATTTAGTTTATGATCAGAAAGAAACCAGAAATGTTCACATTTTAGAAGCTGGAATTAGAAAAAAATGGCTGCTTAATTTTGCAACTTATCAAGTAATAGTTTTCACTCTAATGTGACACTTATGGACTGTAACATAAATCATGTTTAATAATGAAAACACAATGATTTATTTTCATATTTTATTAAAAACATCAGTATAAGTAAACAGATATTTGCATTTTGAAAAAAAAAATCTAAATTCATAGTATCTGGACATTCTGCCCTCAAATTCAAAACAAACATTAAAATCTTTTGTAGAGATAATAAGACATAAAATAACTGCCATGACGGTATATTCATATACCATTAGTGAATGGACAAATGTTATGACATAAATTACTCAAACAAAATGTCATTTATAAATAGTGTGAGACTGCAGCCCAGCTATTCACAAAGGACCTTTGCATAGAAAGCATCTGGATCCATGAACAGGACAGAATAAACAAACGCCTAACAAACAGGCATCGTGTGCTTCCTCGAAAAAGTTTTATCTCAGCGTTTCCCCAACACACATTTACATTTACAGTTTAAACACCTAACAAGTGTTTTTCTTTTTAACAATACATTAATAAAAGAACATTTAGCAGAACTCTGGGGTTCAAAGAGAATCATTTGGCCACATCTCACCTGTAAAACCACTGCTTACTAAACAAACCACATGTGAATGAGACTTTAAAATGCATATGATAAACAAAAGTGCAATAATTCAGATGTGAACCACACAAAACAAGCAGAAACTGACAGACGGATGAATCAACTGTTCACAGGGTGGAAGTCAGCTCCAATCTGGACTACATCAGCCAATGTGGCTGAAAGCGTGATGCTGAACTCCCACCAGGACTGATCAATATTACATGCACACAACAGAAGCTGTTACTGTAGGTCGCAGTCGTGACTTTAGCTAATGTGACACCTACAGTGGTCTGAACTGTCACATGAGGATGGTCGGTATACAATCACAGTACTGTAAAGGCTCTCTGGATAAAAGCATCTTTTAAAAGACAGTAAATGCTCTTTCTGAGCTGGACTGTGTTTCCTGATCGACAGCTGCACTCAAGACGTCTCCGCGAGGAAACGTTTCAGAGAGAACTCATTTTAGTTTCACTCTTTTCACCCTTCAGATGAATCATAGTTTAAAGTCCAGCCAGCTGAGAGGCATTAAGAGTTTTTTTGTCTTGCTGATACAAGATGCATTCATGACATGTATAATATTACTGATGATAAACTGAGGAATATAAGCACTCAGAAGATAACCTTCAAGAAATACACACACACTTGAAATTGAATTTTCTTTCATAACCAAAAAAATCTTCTGGTCAAATCAACCTGATATAAATATGCAAAAGGTTTTAATGACTCGAAAGAATTTTCCTGTTTGAAATCGTGATCTGATCTCTTAGCACCTGATGTCATGCCCCTGTTGTAACTCATTGATAAATATGAGGGTAAAAGATTTCTTCACAGAAGATTTGACCTGTAGTATTAGTGTTTCAACCGTCCTCCTTCCAACACCAGCCAAATCACATTCTCTCAGAACTCTCATTAATCTCGTACACTTGATTTATCTCATGTCCCACCTAATGTTGCATCAATCAACACCAGTGCACGACTGGCTGCTAATTTCTCCTTTCTCCAAATAAACCAGGATGTTCAATGTGAACGCAGGATTACTTGAAGCTGTGACACATCTGACGACACTGCCGAAGCCTTTTTCTCTCCACCAACCGCAAATACATGTCAACTTCTCAGTTGGTGACTAAATCCTGCTCTCTGATAAGGCGCCTCCCTTCCTCAGTTCCCAATTAGCTGAGTCACAATGGAAACTGGAGTAAAATGCTTTTCAGCAGGTCATTATGCAGTGACTCACTGCTAAGCCATTAAGAAAAAAACTGCCCTATCTGGCTTACTTCGTACATAGTTTAAACTCTGACCTGTTTTGTAAGAAAACATCTGTTCTCGTTGTACAAAAAGCTGCCATATACATCACAGCTTTTCTTCATGCTAGCCGACTTATGGAGCATTTTCTGTCTTAGACAGCAACCATTTCTACATTTCTAGAGCATTCTTGCTACTTTCTAAAGCCCATAATACACTATATTTAGCAATATATAATAATAACAACAACAAAGTGAATATTCAATGTGTTTGACAACCCAGCCCTTGGCTCTGGGAAGTCAGTTTTTTGTCCACTAAGTGAAAACTGTTCAGGTTACTTCCTGTTGAAACGGATTTCTTACATGTCTTTAGGCTATCAGGACTCCACCAGGATCTCCATCAGATGGTCCAGCTCAAGTCCCTCTCTCATATGATTCTGACTGGAGAAGGGTGGTGAGGAAAGAGATGGCAAGGAAGAAGACGATGAAGACAGTGGGCTGAATGAGGAGAATGAAGGCAGGCACTTCTGGTTAAGAGAGAGGGAGAAAGGGAGCAATGGGGAGGAGGAGGAGGAGAGAGGAGGTAGGTACCGTAAAAGGTCATCCCCAGCCGGATACCCACCTCCACTGCCTCTGAGCCCCAGCACACCCATTTCCCTTTCAAGCAGGGACGTGTCTATATCCTGGAACAGATCCTCCACAGTGACATCACTGAGGTAGCTTGACCTCATCACCTCCACGCTGTTCTCTTGCTGCTCCCAGCTTCCCCCATAACCTCTGACTCCTTGTTTCATCCACGCCACAGCTCCCTCAGCGGGCCCAGATAGGTTCTCCAGGGACCTGAGAGGTGTCCTCTGAGCTGCCTGTGGACTCCCGTCAATGGTAGAGTCCAGTGCCGTTAGAATGGATGAGATGGCAGCTGAAAGGGAGAAATCAGGATCCATGGACATTGATTCCCAGTCCTCATCTTCATTTTTTGCAGACAGAGGGACATTTGATGCACTTGAATGGCAACTTACAGGTGACCTACTCACAGCACAATTTGACAAATAATTTGATGAAACCAGAGGGCAGCTGGAAAGAGCTGAGTGGCTCTCCTGGAACGCAGGTGAAGAGCTACAAGGTGGCTGTGACACCTCCATGTCCATAGAGGGCGCCATACAACCCTCCAGGCTGACCTGCCGCAGTGTGTTGGCTATGAGAACAGACCGCCGCAGGCTGGGTTCAGGTAGCTCCTGACCCCGCTGATACTTGTTCAGGGAAACTGAGAACACGAACTGGCGCTGGCTCTCCCAGAAAGGACTGCTCCTGTCTGAAACCTCCACCTCCTCTGGTGGGAGTTTGCGCTTCTGACCCTTCATGATCATCTTTAAACTGTGGAGGAAGGCACAAACCGTTAATTTGACTTGCCTGTGGCTAAGAGAGTATCTACTTTGACATTTTGTAGATGATATTTTCCAAGTTTTGTCCTTAGTCAAGCAAAGAAAGGGTTTTTTTTTTTGTTTTTTTTATTCAAAGGCTCATACTGCAGAAGAAGAATGGACTAATGTCAAAATGCTGATGTGATTAAACAACTAGCCCTGTAACTAACAATTGTTTTCCTTATCAGTTTATCTGTAGATTATCTTCCCAATCAAACGCTTAATCATTTAATCTATAAAATGTCAGAAGCTGTGAAAAATGCTTGTCACAGTTTACAGAGCCCAAAGTGATGTCTTCAAGCTCTTACTGTCATAAATGTCATTTTGTTTGGAAATGGACCGCAACATTAACGGATTAATCAAATAATCATCACAACTCTAGAAACAACATACGAATTTGATAAACCATATTGAAACAGGGAGCAGCTCAACAATACATATTTTCTCTACTACAAATATAGAAATCTTAAGGATTTGGGGGGATTTACTTGGTTCACTCTTTTTTTCCTTTTTACTGTTCCCATTCTAAGACATCACTTTAGGCTCTGACAGCCTGTGTTCAACATTTGTGTTGTCTAATATCATATCTCCTAATCAGTATGCAAATTATTGAAAGCTGCCATAGTCTGAGACTGTAGACAGGGAGGGTAGCATTACATAATAAACTGCTGGTGGTAATTAGTGAACATCAAATGTTTTAACTATTGAGGAAATGGCTAATCAGACTGGTTATTAAAATCGAAGTTGATTTTCAGGACGGCTAAATGAATTTACGATTATCAGAAGCTTAATAAAACTATTTATAACGCATTAATAGACACTGAATTTTCTTTGGATAACTATTTAAGTAAGACTATGAAACCTTTAACATTAGAACAACCGTGTTAGCTAAAAGTGCCAATAAATGTACACTTTATTAAAGTTGTTAGTCAGCCAGTTAGCTAGCTGAGTTAGCCTGAATGTGCGTTGGGGGTTGTATGATTCATCGTGTAGGAGGGAAAAGGAAAAACTTCTCAAAGGAGGCCGTTAAACTGCAACGTAATACATTTTAAACCGACTTGAATCAGCTCCTTTAAGACGGAAAACAACTGAACTTTACGTGGTTGAACCACAAACATTTATCATAAAGTTTTAACACAGTTTAAAAGTAAGAAAACTGACCTGTTGAATCACTTCCCGTCTCTGCTTCGGTAAGTTCTGTCGATTACGTAGCCGTTGGACCGTTATCTTTTCTCTTCTTCGACCCTATGAAACAAATGTAACGTCGAACTTTTTACTCAACTCATTCAGAAACAAATCGGCGATTAAAATCAATTAAAAACAACTAATTCTGTTCGAAGCTTACGGCTCAGTCTTGCTAACCGACTGATTCGGTCTGAGCCCGCCTGTGATTTGAGTTTCACGCCAAAACGTTTACTGTTGGGGGTTGGAGGGTCGAAAGGCATCATGGGTAGTGAAGTTTTTACGTTACATACCATCACATCAATTTGACGTTGCAAAACCGCATCAAACACACTTTAAACTATTTATTTGGCGATTATTATGATAAAATCATAATCTGTATGAGACATAACCATGTATATCGACTCCCGGCCTGATTGTTGACGCCTGGACCGGATAGGCAGGCTGGTTATTATGTAATTTGCATAGCACTAATTCCTAAATGATTACATCACCGACAGAAGAGGGAAGCCCAGCCACACAATGTCTGTGAATACAAAGTACGTCAATGTGTTACTTAGTTGGGTGTCCACTCAGCATGCCTTATCTAATGTTAAGTTACTGTAAGAAAACACCAAACTTATTAAATTATATTAACCCAGGCGACTGAAGCGATCAATAAATCAAGTCAGAGGGATTTAAAAATGCACATATTTCACTGGTAACGACAGAGCAAAAAGAAAGTGAAAGAAAAGAAAAGGCCTTGGCTCTACACATGTACACGTCCAAGAAAGTCAAATATCTCTGTAAGGCAAAATAAGGCACTGTTGAATTATTTCCGGCAGATACTGAATTATTTACCTGAGTGACAGTCGTCAAGAGTAAATCAGTCAGTGGACACAGTGTCTGCTGTCGTAAGCCACCGACAGGTCAGAGTTTACGGTTTCGATTTAAATTCCATCACTCGACTTTTCGCCACATGAAGAACCAGCGAGTCAACTTTAAAAAACAGCTTCAGCTCCTCCCCAGCCACCGTACAGCGGACACAAACACTAAGGTACCGGTACATAGAACAACTTCCTGTGGTGTCTTTCAAAATAAAAAATAAATACTCACATCTGTTGGAAGTCAAATAGAATCAGAATCAGTATTCCTTTATTGCCCCACAAACGGGGAAATGTGTGTGCCACAGCAGCCAAGGGACAGAACATTACAAAAAACAATAACAATAGTAAACAATAAACAATATATTTAAAAAGATAAGAGGCAAGAAGGTAAGGATAATATAACTATCTGATTTGTTTTAGCATTGCTCAATTGCTTCTAAATAAAATATCTATTTTTCCCATTAGAATCGATGAATTATCTTTCCATTTAAAAAGTACAAACTACATGACAGATGATTGTTCCGACTTGATTTTGAAGTATATTCATAAATTATGAGCACTAGAGATTTGCAAACTGCATGTTGGACCATGACGTCAATTGTGATATTATAAATCTGCTGGTACATGAGTGTTAAACTCCTTCTGCAGATGCAATGTGAAACAATCTCCTAGTGTCAAACTCTGCACGTACACCATTCTGCACAGGGAAAGTCAAATATCCAATTAAAGACACAATAGTCAAAACACGTCTGACTGGCTTTCAGGAAAAAAAGAAATGTGCAGAAAGTCATGGGAACAAAGACTGGAGATGCTTTATTTAAGTGTACTAAGAAATTATATACTGACTGAATAAAAAACACTGTTTATATGTTGAAGTGGTAGCAACTCAACAGGATCATTAAACCTGATCTCTATTCTTTATTTTTCTTTAAATCCTTTTATTCTGAAGGAACACATTTTAACTTCCGGGATCTTGCTGCCTTGCCCTTCTACACTTGCCCTTTCTTTTTTAGCGGGAGTTGTGCAACAGCTACACACGCCACTCATCTGACTGACTGTGTCCTTCTCACAGGACACATTCACATGACGTAAAACTGCAGGAGACAGAGAGACTTGACGAATTGTTACAGAATATTCATGTATTTTAGATTTGTGTCAACTTTTAAACCAAAATGTACAAAATGTGCCAAATCTTCCTCACCTGTTAGATAATGTACAGCATGTTCTTTAACATGACAACGCTCAGATATAACTTCTGTTCATGAATTACCTGTGAACTTTACTTTTACATGCTTTAGCTTAAGTGAACGTTTTGAGAAATGTAGTTAACTGAACACGACAAACTCATTCACAACATGTATGAGAGTAAACACACCTCTAAACCTGCATCCAATCATATTCATAGCCACACTGTGACCTTTCTGATTATCTAATTATATTATTTCATTTCAAAATAAAGGCACCCTTATCAAAATGTCTAAAATATTTCTTCCCCTCGTGTCCTTTTCTTTATTTCTACAGTCATTCAAACTTTCATCACAGGACTTTTTAAATTAAGTACTCAAGTGCTTCCAGTCCAGTTCCAGTTGCTTTAACATGTAGATAAAGACATAAGTAGTATGACATCTATTAATTAATATTAACAGTAGCATTAAATGGATTGAAAAATGATATCCAAGTTCATCATCCACTTCTTATCTACTCTATAATCTGTTTCCTTATTGTTTTGTAAAGCATACTGTGAATGACTGCATATAATACCATCATCACTGTTGTTTTGTCATTCTATCAACAAGTAGCCTGCAGCAATACTCAGTCACATGACAATTCACTCTTTCCGCACATTTTATTGTTTTACAATAAAGTCTTTTATTTTCCACAGCTATAAAAACAGGCCGACTGCAAAACACAGTGGCGACCAACAGCCTCACATGACAAAAAGTAGGAAACAAAACATCCATTATGCAACTGATGCAAAGTGATATAAAGAGCTGAAGCTAAAGCAGACGTTCAGGTTTGGCTTAAAATGCATCCTGGTGGCGATAACATTGAAATTAGTATAAAAATATAACAGCGGCGATTAAAGCTGGTCAGTTATGATCATAAAGGGGAGCACAGGAAAGCATTTTTGTTTTTTCACGGCATACTTAGAAAACAAAACATATACAGATATTTTTTTTCTCTTCATTGTATTTGGTGGAAATAAAAAATAGTGACCAGCGACAGAAAGACATTTAAACCCCTTCACTTGCCGGAGGTGGCGCTTCATTCAGGATCATTTATAGTCTCCCCACACTCCGACAGACTTGCCGTCCCATTCTGTGGTGGACAGACATTTGACAAAGAAGTGTCCCAGGTCGTGTTTAGAGATGGCTCTTCCTTTCAGCATGTTCTCCGCCGCCACGTATTTCTCCGTCAGAGGAAGATCATCTGCAGGAGGCCAGACAGAGACAGAAAATATGAGACAGCAAAACAAAAAGGAGAATTGAGCATAATCCAAGATAAAACTGTTTGGAATACAGCTCTTAGTTTCTGCTTTCTACTGACCAGCGATGTGAGGAGGCATGACGGCCACGTAGTCCAGCCCCGACGTTTTCAGCACCGTGTACATCCTGTCGTGGTCCTCTGTCACAGGAATCATACGAGGCGGGACTTTGGAGCGGTCCCACAGCAGGAAGGCTGGAAGGGATGAGGATGAAGATGAAGATAATGAGTAGTGAGATAAAAAAAAAATGGAATATGTATTCACTAATTAATAGAATGAGTGGAGGAAGATCTAATTAAGGCTTTAAAAAATCTCAAGAAGAAGAAATAAGTGGAGATTAAAGAGAAACATTGAGGAATTTTCTCTGCTTAGAAGTGTGTTAGATTTAATCTTTATTAACTAACTTTTCCTTCTATTTTTAAACAAGCTTGCATCGTCACTCTCATCAAAAAGTGCAATTAAATAAGTGACAGATATTTGGAAATATCTGATATTCAGCTGTCTGATTGCACTGCTCATCTGAAGCTGACAGAAGATTAAACAAGGCAAGGTAAAGTACCGTTTTCAAGTTACAAAGATCAAACTCTGACCACTTCATCCACTCTCTTATCTTTTGACCGTGAGCTGTACCTGACATGCAGCCGACCACTTTGCGGATCCCACGAGCCTTCATGGATTCAACGATGTTCTTGGTGCCTTCAGACATCAAGGTGGTCGGGCCTGATGAGCACAGATCAGATCAGTCATACTGTTGCGGAGAGTTAATAAATCTTACAGCGCTGTATTTATGTATAGTTTTGAGATGCTTCACTAAACAGCAGCATTTATACTATAAAACTTTAGAATGTTTTTATTTTTGTAAATGGAGAATTTAGAGGACACTAAAAGTGTTCTCACAAGTAAACAGTTAATCATCAATAGTTTAAAACTGAAAGGAAATATTCTGTTACTGAGACATTTTAATTATTGTGTATAACTTACAATATTTTCCTTTTATTTGTGAGGCCCAACTTGTT
The DNA here is from genome assembly GCA_903131615.1 of Diplodus sargus. Classification (NCBI taxonomy): domain Eukaryota; kingdom Metazoa; phylum Chordata; class Actinopteri; order Spariformes; family Sparidae; genus Diplodus; species Diplodus sargus. The sequence continues at coordinate 308,171 of CAEMYA010000543.1, read as the reverse complement.
TTCCTGTTGCCAGCAAGTTGCTTTTTGCATACAATGATGTCACTTATGGTTGTGTGTTGTAAAAACTCTATGGTGACCTCTAGTGAATGCTTCATGGTATTACACCGTTAAACTACAATCCTCCTTGTGGAAGGTTAACAGGGACAGTTATGTAAGGAAACGTGATTTTTACCAATCAGCGCAAAGAAATATCAGCTGTGTTCATAGTATCATACTACTAAGTATACCAGAAACAGATTTATAGATACCAGGATGCCCGACTGCATTCAGATTTATTTCACAGTATGCAAGCCACCATGCTTTTCTTACAGTTCTGACCCACAATCCTCTGTGCAGCAGCAGCTACGCCACCGAGAGAGCACAGACAGATGACAGCTCATTGACAGACGACGGAAGCCGAAATGACAGCTGACAGCAAGAGGGTCAAAGTTCGAGGCTCGATGTTGTGACTGGTAGGATGTCCCAAATGTATGCATACTGCATTACGTGCTTTTTTTTTTTAAGGCCAGCTGCCGTACTTACTAAATGTAAAAAGAAAAAATATGTGATTTGGAGTTCACAACTGTCAAATGACCCGTCTGTGTAAGAGAGGAACCCAAAGCAACAAATCTCAAACTAAACTGTAAATTTGATAAATGACATTAGTATAAGTCTCCATCCAGGCTGAAACTATGAAATGTGGATTTTTCTGAGCCTTACTGAGGCTGTTATTGGTGCCCAGGATGATGATGACAGCGTCCTGGCCTTCCAAGGTCTTCTTCACATCCTCTTTGACCAGAACGTCTCCCACCACCACTCTGGATGCCTTGTGGTCCGCAGGCAGCCTGGCAGGGTCCCGCACCAGCACGGTCACATTGTACCCTGAGGAAGAAAATTAAACAGGTCAACAGCAGAAACAGAAGTTCGGTAAGATCAAGCTAGTTGTGTGTTGCATCTATAATGACATGCAGTCTCGTGTCAACTCAGGCAACATGTGTCAGCACAACACTGTGGTTCTATTTCCTAAATTCACAGGATTTCTCCTTTATATTTTGCAGGATTTTACATTTCCTATCAAGGTCATGAAAGTGGAAGGAGAAGTGGGAGAATGATGAGTGTTGCTGACATGTGACCATTTCAGCTGGTTGGCAACCTTTGTACTCAAACTGTCACTTGGCTGTAGTGTTGTCATGTTGTATACGTGGCAAGATTTACATTTATATTCAACAGGATGACAAACAGGAGTTAAAATATAAGAGTCTCTTCCAGAAGCTGGTGAAATAACTTCACCAGCACCATGAAGGTGATCCCACCCCTCCTGTAAAGACGAGATAGTGAACATCTTCTACTATCAGCTGTGTGTCACAGGCAGCTGTGACTCAGCAAATGCTGAACTGTAACGTCTAACATGACTCAACAGTTTCTCCCCATGGTGAGGAGGAAGAACATATATGCTGATAAATCAAATTGCACATATGATCAACATGTTTGATTTATACGTGCGTATCAGCCTGTCTGTAGTTTACGTCTAATGCATTTGATTATTAGCAGGGACTGATGTTCAAGCCTTTTTCCTGTGTGAATAAGAGAAATGTGTTTAAATCTGATTACATTTGCTAAAAGATTCTAAAGTGGAAATTAAAGTAGGGCAGGTGAATTTTGAGAAAATCAAATATCACCAAAATTTTTAACAAATATCTTGATAGAGGGCCACCAGTGTTTACAAAAGACATTTACACACAAGGATACTTTGAGAGAAAATGGTCTTGTGGTGATTAATATTATTAATATTAATTAAGTGTTTAGTAAATGTTGATTTACTGCAAATTTAAAGTCATAGCAGAGGTAATGTGGCAACTTGACTCAGTGAAGTCTAAACTTTAGTGCATTATGAATAATTTATGTTATCATCAAACATCCCAGTGTGAAGCTTTTTGGTTATTAGATCTTCAAATGACACAAATCTCATGAACTTTTATAAGTGTATGGCCTGTTTTAACCTCCGTGAGGCAGCAGAGGCAGATCCAAGTCATTACAAAACAGAAAGTAAGTCTCTACTCTGCGCAGAATTAACACTGTAATGTCTCTACACACATGGGTACAATCGGGGACCACTATATGTCCCCGCTACACAGTAAAACTACTGATATTTAACTCTACTCTGTTATATTCGGGTGTCAGTGCTCACCTGCAGCCACCGCGAGCGGAAGGGTCGCCTGCCCGGTCATTCCCGTGGCGCCAAATATCGCGACGTTTTTGATAGAGTCCGACATACCTCGTAATAACCCAGATGCTCGACACAGCAACAGATTGACGACAAACTGAGACCCTTACAGAGAATACTTTCACTTAAATATTCACTTTGACAAGTGTAGAAACGCCTTCTGCAGGCTACAGGAAGTCAGAGCTGACAGGCTCCTCCCCCCACACGGACAGTTAAAGGAGCCCGGCTGATCTCAGATCTGTGTTAAGTGCAGAGAGGTGAGAAGGATTCTAGGCTGTTTGTTTCCCATCTGTTTACACTCATATTCTCATCTGATTTCTCTCATCCTTGGTATTCCTTGAAAATGTCTGAAAGTGTGACTAGAACTAGATTTAACTGAGTGCTGTCAATATGTTTTAATCCAAGGCCGTAGCCATGGAAACGGCATTTGGGGGGACCAGGACCCCCATCCGTTCAAATGTGATTCACTTTTTATTGCTGTTCTTTTTTAATAATAATAATAATAATAATAATAATAATAATAATAATAATAATAATGATAATGCATTTTATTTAAAGGTGCCTTTCAAAGCACTCAAGGACAATGCATACATTATGTACATCCAATAATAATATTCAATATCCAATGTATATATTCAATATTCTTACATTTCAGTGTCTTTCAGTTCTGCTGCATTCTGCTGTATGCGAACATTGTACATGCTAACATAATTTCCCCTTATAGTCTAGTTTATTCATCTGTTTTCTTTTGTGTGAAGGGAAACTAGCAAATTAAGAATTTCATTGCCCGATGCAAACTATGTTTCCACTGTGTACATGACAATAAACATCTTGAATCTTGAATCTTGACACCGCACATAAGAACAACAATACAACAAAAACAGGAGAGAATTTTAGTCTTATACAGAGTAAGCCACTATGTATTTGACCAATCATGTTTTATTGTTTTTGTTGTGTGTGTGTGTGTGTGCTGATGTCTAATAGTGTATTGAAATCAAACTTTTTAGGCTATTAAGCGTCTGTAGAATGGTGGATACATTTTTTTGGCCGCGAAATGACTCGTTTCACTGTCATAATTTTAGCTATTAAGATTTGCAACGCGCAATTTAAATATTATTTTATCCCCATTTAACTTAGCTTGTTGCTTAACCATAACTTAGCCTGCTCGATCGGCAGAAGTCTCTAGAGTGCACGCTCTATGGGTTAGTGATGGGTTAGTAATGATGAAGCCATGTGAAAGTCAAGTCTGTTAGGCTGCTTTCATAGAAATGAAAGAGACTTCATCTCATGACTGTGCCCAGGTATAATTATAACATCCTTGCTTTAGACACTGTATCCAGGGGATATGTCCCCTCACAGTAAATGACACTGTTGTTGAAGATTCTGTGTTTGAATTCAGGCCTATATCTGAGATCAGCGTACAAGCTGAGAAAAAAGTATGAAGACAGATAAACACTGCTAAACGGGGTTTATATATTTGTCCAATATTCATCCAGGCTGAGTATCATTGGAGGATATGGGAGTAAGAGCTGATTCAGGGCAGAACTATGGCGGATGTGTCTTGAGCAGCAAATGGAGAAAAAGGTCAAACCTATTCTTTACTATGAACAAGTTCTGCTTGTAATCTGGTGAACACACAGAGGACGCTGACATGCTTTTATACTTCTGTTTTTTTAATACGTGTCCTCAGAGCTTCCAAAAAAGACTCACTTAGAGAGGCCTCAAGTGCACTCAGCTCTTCAGCTCCGCTTTTTATTTTTTTTTATTGAAAACATTGGAGCACACTGGAACAGGGCTGTGAGGTGCCTGCTGTTTCTGTTGCCACTTATTTTATTAACAAAAACGCTGAACATTATTTTTTCATATAAAGATGTCACACTAAATCCTACTGCGCTTCTAATGTAGAAGTTAGGATTTAAATAACAACACTGTTTCCAAGCTCATCCTAACCAATTCATAATAAAGCATATATTTCCAACAAGAAATTAACAATTCATTGATTTTGGAAGCACACACAGATGTTAATAATATAGAATAATACAAAGAAAACAGTTGAAGGAAAATGTTCTTTAACCAGCGGATGTGTGTCTGATGACAATAAGAGGTCCTACATATTAGAAAATATGTGACTGTTTAGGCCTATTTATGATATAAATGTAATGGTGTAATTATGATACATTTATCATAATTACAACTTTACATCATTAAAGATTTTTGGGATAGCATAGGGTAACCAGTCAAATCCCCCTTGCCACCCTAATGGATCAAGACCATACATTTCTTCTGATCTGCAGTCTGTACCTGGGAAAATGTAAATTGCCTTGGACACTGTCTGCTACATGGTACTGATAAAACACTGTAGCCATTATTTTATAATCTCCTGACCACTTTTAATATTAAGGAGAAGAAAGTTTGGGTTGAAGCAGGATTATTAAAAAAGTATCGGGCATATGCTATTTGTTTCTGTACAATTAATCAAATCAATAAACCTTATATATGGGATTCTGTCTGTGTGCATGTGATTTTTATATTGTAATCTGTATAGTGTGGAGAGACTATTCATGGTATCTGGCGGTTTTAGCAAAATGGTGGTAATTGGACAATACACTGGTATTTCAATTTGACTAAAATGAAATTAATGAACATCATTTAGATCTTCATGTTGAGAAAATAGTAATATTTTCTTTTGAGGAACCATAAATTAAAGTGGCCTAATTTTTTAAACAGCAGTGGCAGCAATGACCACATTAGTAGGAATATATTAGCATACATTAAACACACCTGTGATCACATTTTAACATTAGCATGTTTTAGATAACTGAAGGTCAGGGACTGGAAGCAGGAAAGGCTTAATTATTTGTAATTTGGGATTTTTTGGTAAGTATTTGGATGGTTATTGCCTGAAATCAGTGGATTGTTATTGGTGGACAGCCGTAGCCCCGCCCACTTCTTCTTCGTGGATCAGAAGTTGAAAAAGATGGAGGGCGGCGCTTTAGCTAATTAGCTTCCCAATTAACGTAAATTACCAAGACATATTTAGTGAGTAGTAAGTCAGATAGGTAGTTAGTTGGTAAATTGCTACACCTCTTTAAGGACAGTGCTTAAGGTATGCTAAACTTTTGTCATAACAACAACAAGGTAGTTATTTTGGTTAGCCGTAGTTGTAGACTAACGTCTTTGCTAGCCAAAATCTAGCTAGCAGTTAACGTTAAATACAACTCAAAGTGATTTACGAACAATTAAAAATGGAAAACTGTTAAAACACATCATAAATCTTTTTTTTAATGGTTTCTTTTTCTAGCACTTGGCTTTAACATTAGAGAACATTTCATTTTTGTTGCTTTTAAACCGCGTCTGCTGCTGTAAAATAACCGTAAAACACGTCCTCTTGTGGCTTTTTACCAAAATGTACCGCTGACTCTCTCTCTCTCTCTCTCTCTCTCTCTGTGTGTGTCTCTCTCTCCATCTCTCCCTCTCTCTCTCTGCTCGCCGCACTAATGCTGATATTTCTCTCCAGCATCACCAGCGGAGAGGAAGAGGAGGAGGAGGAGGAGGAAGGAGAGGTTGTGTCAGGTGGAAACGGGGACCTCTATGGATATCATCATCTCCCTCCACCGGCTCGCATCCTCAGCACCGACAGCATCTCCCGGCCGGCGGTCACCGCTGCAGGCACACAGCGCCCTTTTCGTGCGCCAAGGCGTTGTATTTCCACGGTAGAGACTCTCCGGGCTGCTTCTGTAATTACCCTGACAAACCGCTTCTTCCTGTAATAAGGACTTATCGAGGGAAGACCCTGCTGGAATAAAAGCGGAGCGTCAGTCTCCTCCATTGATAAACCGCTCTCCTCATCGATTCAGCCCAACGACGTCTTGGTATAAGAGGAGGACAAAACCAATCCAACAAACTGACAGTGAAGCTGAAGGTAAGGCCGATAGAAGGACGACAGGATGATTGCTTTCTCCGTGGGATGTCGTTTTATTTTGTCATTCCCTGTGTGAGAGCAAGGAGCCGAGGTGCACGGTGTTTTTTTTTTCCTTTTTTTTTGCAGAGACGCCGGCCTGCATTTGGGTGCAGGGTACCGCAGTGATCCGACTGGAGGACGCGCTGTTTCATGTCTTTTTTCACCTAGATGTGTTACATGATGCATGCCTGGAAAAAGTGATGGTGATGTCTGCATAGCTGGTTGTCTATGTTGAAAGGTGAAATCTAGTAAGAAGCAGAATAGCGGCCTAGTGTATGGTTTATACATGTTGTTGCATGTTTTACCGGATCAGGTTAGGCTTCTATATAACCAATAACTTTAAATTGCAGATGGTTACATTGAGCTCTGTCGCTTTTTGGCAAACTGCGCCTCAATGCAAATAGCAGCATAACTTCCCAAGCGATACATCTCTTCAGTAATAGCACACATCCCTGCAGGAAGTTATCGCGTGTCTCTGGTCGCACGGTGTGACCTCACATTACTTTTTCTGCTTTTCTGCCCCTTGTGGTATCACTTCTTCCTGAATCCGGTGGGGGGTTTTTGCTTTTCTGTATGGGGTGAATAGATTCTGATTATTCTTATGCTTTAGTGAGACCAGGCCAACAGCAGCATCGCTTGCTGTAGCAACTCAAGAAGCCTGTCAAGTCGTAATGTGGTGTGTTTGATCACATCTGCAGTGAAAAGTGACTACATCCTCAGTTTTGCATCGACACTATCATTTCCTATTCAGTATGGTCTTTATTGGTAGTAAATATGTAGAGCTACTGCAGGAAGCTAATAGAGGGGTGTGCAGGCAGGTGTAGGCTAGTTGGTTAGCTTTGGTTTGTTGGTGCAAGGTGTGTGTGTGTGTATGTGTGTGTGTGTGTGTGTGTGTGTGTGGATGGTGGTGTTGGAGGGGGGTGAACAGGAGAGGAATCAGGAAGACAGGCAAAATTAACGGCAGTCACAGTGAGCAAAGGCTGTAGTCATATTCAGTAATTTCATCATTGATCAAGTCAAACACTGCCGGTAAGTTTAGTGACATTGAGACGGTTTGATCCACTCACTCTAATACTCAGTAGCAGTAGTTCATAGTAGCCTATGGTACATTACAGAGTAGTGTTTGTTTGTTTTTTGTTTTTTTACATTTTGAGTCCTGTATTGTCACTAATCCACTTCTGTAATACATCTAAAAGGGTTGTACTGAGTCTGTAGTGCTCAGCAGCAGTTTACTATATAATGAATTTATTACACACAATGACATTACATCTTGTGCTATTGTACATGACATTACTAATACTCATAGTTATATAATATATAGTTATATATACGTATATGATAAAGGTTTTTGGAAGACTTACGTGCACGTACTTGTTGGATTTGGGGAGTTCATCTGAGAAAAAACGTTTATTTTTCCAATATTATATATGTAATTTCACATTGGTATGGACAATTATTATTACCATAACGGTGTACCAGAAATCGATAAAGCTAGAACAGATCACCCAAAAAACAAAAGCAGTTTGCTGGACTCTCTACTTCTATTAGATCTAGAAAAGGTCATTTAGTCAGTTTTGATGCTCTTCAGATTGGTTATACATTACTCAGCTTCGGTATTGCCCAAAACAGTTTGCGTGCTGAACCTAAGCCTTATTATGGCATGAAAAAACCTTGACAGAAATAAGTGCAATTAATGATATTAAGATCATTTTAAGATCATTTTTTGCCACTGATATATGATGTTTTAATAGCATGACAATGAAAAATGTCCTTTGAAAGAGCAGTGACCTTTATTGAAAGAAGATAAGAATATTTAAACTATTCAGGCATTTGTGACCAAAACACAACCAAACCAAAACAATAATCAAGATTACTGTTAACAAAAAAATTACATTTAGGCATCTAGGACAGTGGTATAGTATTTCATTCCTTAACAGGAAATATTCTGACTATAACGTAATTAAAGTGACATGCCAAACATTGACTCCTTGTCCTCAAAGGAAAATTAAAGATGTCCACATTTTAATGTTGTAAAATATGTTACTACATTTGGTGCTTATTATATACATAAAACTATGAATATAGCAATCACAGTGGCATTTACAGTGCTTTAATCTGTATATAGACGTGTAAATACATATTACCAGATTATTGATGTCAACATTAAGAAAAAACAATGGTATATCAAATTATTTATTGATGTGACTCGCTTAACAACATATTGCCCAGCTCTGTTACAAGATGAAGTACTTTTTGTCACCCTTCTTGTTGTCATCCTGTCCTGTCCTGGTGATAGACAGCCTCTCTGGGACACTGAAGCTCTCTGCTGCTGCTCTGCTGTTTATCAGACCACAAGGTGACTGTTTTGATTAAGACTCATGGTCTTGCAGACTCAGAGCTGGGCGTCGGCTGCAGCTCCTGCTTGCAGATGTTGTTTCACTCTGCTGAGGTGAAATGAGTGGAAGTGACTCAGTGCAGTGTGTAAAGTGCGTACTGCGTGACGTCACAGTGAAGGATCCAGTGTGAATGTGAAAGAGGGAGAGAGGGAGGGAGGGAGAGTGTTCATCCCTGTAAGAACAATCTAGGTTTCAGATATTTTTGGAAAGTGAGATCATTCTGGACAAAGATTATGATAGGCGCTATAGGTTAGATTTGGGTCAGAATAACGGTTACATTTAAGGTTATTTTAGGTTGTCATAGGGAAGCTCATGACATCAGACTGAGTACAAATGTCTGAAGTTTTCTAAGAAGTTGTAAAATTCCGTGTTGTGGGCGGTGGTTCCCAAGAATTTACCACTACATGTAGCGTAGTAACACCCTGAAGGTTTACTATCCAGGAATTGTTGGTTACTGTTTGTAAAGACAACATTCAAACTTGTCACCTCCTCCATAGCTCTTTTCCACCAGAAGCCCACTTGCAAAAAATACGTATATGTACAAATTAAACAAAACTGCTCCGAGCACTGACTCCAAACTGATAAATGAACTGTTGGTTTGGACTTGATGTGGTTACTGATTTGGCTTATGTGTCGACCTGAAGTAATTTTCTCTGATAGGAGGACTTAGTGTCTACTTATACTCATATACATACAGTGCAAGCTACTAGTTTAGGAACCTTACAGTTGTTAAAATGGAGAAGCAGATACTTTAGCAAACCAACTAGGCTAACCTGCCTCACAGAGAGCCAACCATCTCCATGATGCTCTTCATCCAACCCCATATTATTTCCAAAGGTATTTCAATGTATCACAATAATGCGGTTTGTGTACTGGCCTCAGTCTCTCCAAAGCAAATTAAATAGATACCTGATCATTAAATCAGAAGTCGAGCATGCGCCTTACACTTACCCACAGGCAGATGCAGAGATAGATAGCAGAGGTCATCAGTAATGTCCCCCAGACTTTTTGATCTGCATGTGACAATATCGATTAAGACTGGTGTGTGTGTGTGTGTGTGTGTGTGTGTGTGTGTATGTGTGTGTGTGAGTGTGTGTTTATATAGGAGGAAAGTACACTGAGGGTCTGGTCCCCATTAAGCCTGAGAGAAACAGAGACACAGAGCTGCTGCCACTGACTGATTAGCTCTGGCAGCTGTCTTTCTCTTTCCTTCTCTAGCTTTCTTCATCTTTCTGGTGATATGCTCTCCTGTCTCTCTCGCTCCTTCGATTTCTTTCTTTTCCCCTAATTCTTTCTATTTCACCTCTTCACTTCCACGGCAGCCTTACTGTCTCTCTTCTATAATGTCAACCTCTATTTTTTTCACTTTATATAGGCTAGCTTTCTTTGCGACAGTACTCCTCTACTTTATTCTCTTGATTATGAATACCATCCTCTCCCACTCAGTCAGTCTCTTTCTCTCTAAATCTAACCTGTACATCAAAAGAGATGGACAGTCAGACATCAGTTATCTGCATTTGGCTATTCTTGGATCTTTCCTGCAGCAATATGATCAGAGGAAAAAACAAGACAAAGACTTGATAATTTAAATCATTGTTACGTCTAACAATCATGTTCAGGTGAATTTCCAGTTCGAGGTTAAAAAAATTGTAGTTTGAACATGGACATTTGTTTCACACTTTATAATAAGCAGCATTAATAAATGGTAAATCTGTAGTATTACAAAGTTTACAACTATTACAAGAATCAGTTACAACTTTACAATAAACAATTGCTTAATAAATAAACAAAAGTCACCCAGTGGACTGTTGCTGGACAACGAGCGGGAGGCTCTGGGTGCAGGCACATGGAGAGAAGTTCACCGTTGTTCATTTTCATATTTTACTCATGCTTTTATGATGCAAATCTTGTTGAAATTTGCCACCATGTCCTTTTAAAAGTTCTTGCAGCTAATGGAGCTAATGACCTAATGAGAGAGCAGATCTATGCTCACTTGTCCGGGGTTGCAAGTAGTTTAGGAATCTTTTTTTCCTATCAGAGCAGCACAAGATCATTGACACACATATATTCAGTTCTGGACCATGACATATTCAAAAACCTTCTTTTTAGCAAACTCTGTGTACACAAACAATGTTCTCAGTGCTCGTGTGCTTGTGTAGAGACCCTGGTGATACTACGAGCAAAGTTTCATGTTATGTCGAGTCTTTAGTGTTTTAAAAATAGAGATTTTGATGCTATTATCAAACTCCCCGTAGCACTCCCATTGAAAATGAGCTTGACCCGAAAACGAAAATACGGTAAACCTTAAAAGTGCCTCTTTCGTCGTAAATATGGTGTTACACGAAGGTTTGACTCATATACATTCACAAAAATAGCCTACGTTGCATTTTGGCGAGAGTTTCACTTTAAGTGCTTGTTTCAAGGGCGCATGATGTTTGGCATCCCATGTACTGAAAAGATTAGAGTATTGTCAGTCTTTGCTAGTGTCAAGGCATCATGCCAAATGCTAATAGCCAAAACAGAGGTTGCGGAGGCCAGACAGAGGGGACTGGAGGTTAGGACAGGGGGATGAGTGGGAAAAGAAGGAGAGGACAGTTGAAAAAGTGTGAAGGATAATAAAAGGAGAGAGCAGGGAGGCGGGGGACTGACGCTTTCATTACACCGCTGGTGTAACGTGATTTATTGTGGTTACCAACAGCGACAGCGTAGCTGGGGAGAGGGGGCAATAATAACACTGAGTGGTTTAGAGGAGAAAGCATAACGACTAACTGCACACACACACACACACACACACACACACACACACACGTATACAATAGTGCTGACACTACTAGGTCACTGATTGAATAATAAATCAATAGAAAATTAATCTGTGGTCATTTTTATAATCGATTAATTATTTGTTTAAATAATATATCATGCAAAAAATGCCAAATATCTCTGGTTCTTCCTTTTGCTGCTTCTCTCTTCTTTTATGTCATTGATAATTATTGAATGTCTTTGGGTTTTAGACTGTTGGTTCAATACTATTTTCTGATGTAAATAGACGAAAAATGGATTAGTTAAACTAGCTAATAATTGAGATGAATGGGTAATGACAATTACAAGTTGCAGCCCTTAATAAACCCAGAAAATCATGCTGTGTAATTTAAATGCTTATTTTTAAAATCTTGCTGTAAGACTACATCTGTCAGAAAACACAGTAATGTACAAGGAAAGCTGAACTGCAGTCTCACCGCTTACAACTGTGTCACTGAAACAGACAGGTTAGAGTCTGGCTTATGGAACTTCAAAGTAAAGAGAATAACTGCTGAAAGAGCAGTGACAGAGCTGAAGTAGACTCTCACAAACACTCTCTAACCACCTGGGGAAAAAAAACAAAGATGGCCACTCTGAATATAGAGCATTTCTTTTTAGATGCTGTCCTATAAACCATGGTGAGGTTGTGGTTTCGAGCCTACCTGGATAAAAACAGAGTTGCCTCAGATGATCTAGATTCTGTCCTAAACATGAGCGATGGGAACACATTAGTGGTACAAAGTGTTCATTATTGCTGTCCTTTCTTTAGTAGAATGTAACTGTCAATCAAACAGTGTGGGTGCGACTGTTTCCTTTAATTTTTGCAGTTTGAAGTTCTGCTTTACGTGTAAACTGTCCATCTGTTTTAAGGGCTGCAACAATTATTGATCTATCTGCTAATTAATTAACGTTTTTGTTTGAGAAATCATCACTTTGGCAAAAAACTACGATACCTACCAGAGAGGAGCGTTTAGAATTTATTAAAATCAAAATCATAATGGTTATTTTCATTGTTATCGTATCGTCATGAATGTCATGAGGTGAAGCATTTTTTACTGCACTGTGTGTGTTTAAATGCTTTTTCACTGGGTTCTAACAATGTATGACTTATGTTCAAGGGATGTTCACACACAGACACAGACACAAGCACATACTTGTACATACACATGCGCACACACACCTGCTCTTTCTCTCAGCTCCATGGAGAGTTCAGAGAGGCTGCTGCTGTTTAAACGTTTGATCCTTCAGCGGTTGATCGGTCAACTCTGTATCCTGGACTGACTGGAACATACAAACTCTGGAACCCCGTGGAGTCTAACTCGACACACTTTAGAACCAGAACTAGATCTCTCTTGGGTCTTGGAAACGACAAAAAGACCCAAAACCTTTAACTAAATCCACACCTCTTTGTGCTATAGTTCCCCCTACTATTGTGCTTCAGGTTTAGTGTTTAAAAAACTATTTTTTAGTGCTAAGATGCTCTTTTAAACGTCATGAAGAGTGTCCTTTGAATTTACAGATCTCAGCAGATTTAATGAACGTAGCGTGAAACAAGGTATGGCACTGCACTGTCGTCATTTTATAATAATGAACAATATTCATGGATCAAATTCACTGAAGACATCTTAGTGCACTGTGTTTATTAGCAGTATAAAGGTAGCTGGGAAATGTGAGCATTCTGCAGCCGATTCAACACTCATTACTTGCATTCGAGTGCAGCTTTGTGGTTTAAGCAGTCAGTTACTGATCAACTTCCCATACTGGCTGATGTGAGAGCAGCAGCGTTACTCAGCACTTTATTTTTATGTTTCCAGTTTCTTTTGGAGCCTTTATGAAAGTAATTTCTGCCTGCAGTTAATTTGTGTGAAATTCATTTGATAATGAATCCTCAGTTGAGCTGATGATCCAAGTTGATTCTGCCTTAAATTCACGTTAGGTGTTGTACTAAAATAAAGTGTGTAGAGCCCAAAACTAAAACTTTTTAAGTTGGACAACATGAAGCACATCATTTTGTCAGCCATTCATATTCTGAAGCACAAAGAGTAGCATTGTCTGAGCTTTTAAATAGATAGTCTAACAATATTAATGGCGTAGGCAGAAACTTGTCAATCATGTGTAAATAGCTTTTTAGCATCCTCAATATTATTATTATTATATAGAAACATTGTTTTCCTGATAGACAAACAGATATTAGGAGAAATATTATAACCTTAACTTCTGTGTAAAAAGTACTTTTTATTTCTAGAGAGAAGTTTGCCACTGGTTTAAATATTCTCAGTCAGTTATTCAATCATGCATTGATCAGATATTTGAGGAATGCAGCTTAAAGGAGTGCTCCCACTTTTACACATCAAGTTAAGTCTGCACATCACAAGGAACACTATTAAGACTGTAACAGCAGTTTTTTTTATGTCTTCTGTTCTAGAGAAAAGATGTCATCAGGGTTGTTTTGGTTTGGGCTTTAGATTTAGTTTTGAAACATAAAGCATATGTATGTTGTAAACTGGAGGTGGTACGAAATATTAGGATCCAGCATTTTTGGATCTTAATCAAAAGTCCAGAGCCTCCGCTCGTCAGATTTTTACCATTCTTTTGAGGGTTAGCCATGCTCAAATAGTCTAATACAAAAATTGCTGGAATATGCCTTTAAGGTACATGTGAGACAGAAGATCCCAACTAAAATATCAGACTGAATCTACTCTGCATTCATACTAGTCTGAATGCAGATAAAGTCATTGTAAGCTCAATGTGTGGTCATCCTCCTTTCCTTTGTTTTTATCTCCACCTTCTGATAGTTCCTGCAGGCTGCGTTCAGCCTCTGGAGACAGAGCATAAAACATCTCACTGCTGCTGTTACATATAGAGCAGAAAATGGATAGCCAGAAGAGTGTGTGTGTGTGTGTGTGTGTGTGTGTGTGTGTGTGTGTGTGTGTGTGTGTGTGTGTGTGTTTGTGTGTGTGTGTGTGTGTGTGTGTGTGTGAGTGAGAGAGAGAGAAGAGAAGAGAGAGATTGTCAGACATAGTATCCACTCTCTCTTGCCTGGGGCTGGCTGGTTCCTCAACAGCTGAGTCTGGTTATTAGAATAAAGGTGATGATCACACACACACACACACACACACACACACACACACATTACACATGACTGATTGAAAGACACCAGGTGGTCGAGGTTAGGCAAGGATCACGGCAAGGAGAACAGAGGACACCACAAACACACGTACTATTTTGATGGACATGACAGTCGGGGCAGTTTGACTGATGTAGACTTGCTGTTGTGGTACAACTATTGTTTCTCCTCTATAATGCAATGATAGGTGTTGTTACGTTTGTTTAGTTTATTATGTCTTAATGTCTGTCAGCATCCCTTGTTGTTATTTTTCACTATTTTCTGTCAGAGATTAATTGAGAAAGCAATTAGCAGATTGTTCTTGAATGAAAATCATTTCATACGTATTTAACATTCTATTAGTCCAGATGAACTGATATCTGTAGGTTTCACTTCTGTTAAGTTCTGAGCAGTCCTCCGTCTGCTTCATCTCCAGATACAAAGAACTGTAATGTTTTGCTGTTATTCTCTCAAGGGAGAACAGCTAAGTGCACAAATACCCCTCCTCTCTCTGGCTTGCAGGGCAGGCTGACATTTACTCGATATGGCTACGTAGTTTTCCAGTGGTTTAGGTATAGTGACAACTGTGAGCTTAGGCTTTTGTTGCAGGGGAGCGGGAGGGAGAGGCCAGAAAAGTGGTGGGGTGAGGGGAAGACAAAGAGAGTTACAGCAAAAAGGTCAAGGAACAAAATGAAAGAGAAACCCTCAATCACACTTTAACTTTTAATATTTTACACAATGAATGATAAGTCAGTTATTCACATAATAATAAAAAAGCACTTTAAACAACTTTGGAGAACCAAATGGTAGGTTTATGTCCTTTGGGCACATCTGCTCTTTACCAGGAGAAGCCATTGCATGTGTTTTCTATCCATCCATCTTGTCTGTAACACAAAGAACGATGGGGGAGGAGCAGGTTAAAAACTAATATGACAGTGAATTCATCAGGATTCAGGTAATAGATATTTTTACAACCTTGACCTATCTAATGTGTCTGTTTTTTGTGTTCGACATGAATGCAATCGAGGCCTTAAAGTTGTCCTAAAATTGTCATCCATCACTGGGAACAGATAGTGCCTGTGGTCAGCTAGAATTCACTTCTGTTTCAATGGATTCTGATACTGAGCTTTTGCTGCAGGGATCAGAATGTTCTCTGAGGTTTCTCAAACTGCTCCTGCAGCATATACTGCCTTTCCAGTGTTCACACTGCTTTGCACACTCTGAGTATTAGAATTTGATGCTAAACAAAATATGTCAATGTAGTTTGTAAGCCGTAGTTGTCATCTACATACAATGACCCGTCAAAATACAATGAATTAACACAAAATTTAAAGATAAAATGACTAAATAATAGTCAAATTATCTGATCATGCAGGAAGATATTTTTACCTCAAAAAAGATATCTTAAAATAGTTTGGTTCAGTCCAGAAATAAGTGGGCGCTCTGATAGAGTTTAAATGTTTGAAATAAATGACAAATGCTTTTGGATTAAATTACTTCAGATCAGACTTGCTAAAGCACAGTGGTAAGTAAATTATATCGAATAATGGCAAATCCAATTTTTGACAAGCACAGAACTATTTGCAGTATGAAGCTTTTCTCCGACAGTTAGGAGAAACTTTTAGCCGTAGGTTGTTTTGCAAATACGGCTTCAGGTGGATTTCTTCAAATGTATACTTCTAATATTCATAAATATCGGAAAATGTAACTGCTCCGAGTCTTTTCATTATCATTCTGTTGTTTTGAACATTTCTATTCCTTACCTCCTAACCCTGTGTTTTTTGTGATTTCATGGTGAAGTTTAGATGTTATTTTTATCCTCTCGTTTCCAGCTGTCAGCGGGAGAGACAAGAGAGATGAGAGAGCCAAATAATTTCTACTCCCTGTCTCCCACCATCCTTTGAATCATCAGAGAGATTTTATTTTGAGCTTCTCTTCTGTAAAATGCTCTGATACCAAAGACAGGTACTGCATCTTTCATGAATGGAAAGGAACTGTTATTTATGGAGTTTATGGAGCTGCAAGTCTTCTAAACACTCATAGTTAAATTGGGACGGTGTAGTGACTCGTAGTTTTATATGTGAATCAGAATCTGCTGCTGTCAACATCTGTGTGGCTAACTAGGGGTTAAAGATGTGAGATGAGGTGTGTGAAGTTAGTCAGAGTTTAATTATGAAGTGTGATCTGCCTTTCACCTGTCAGGATGTGTTTGACGGTTACATCGGACAAGAACACGAAAGCAGTGATTGCACCTGTCTGCATCACCTTTCTCACTTCCCTTTGCATATGTGTGTGTGTATGTATGTACAGTACATGTGTGATGTGCATGTTGGTCTTTACTGTGTGAGTCATTAATATGTGTGTATGTTTCAGGGCGTCGGGCGCGATGGCTAATGCCTCCCCAGACCTGGACAACGCGGAAGCCCAGCGCCAGCTCAACAACAACAACCGACCAATTGGCTCGGGGTTCTGGGAGACGGAGTGTACCAGCTCCAAGCTGTTCGAGTGCTCCCGCATCAAGGCCTTGGCAGGTCAGAGGTCACAATGCATGTTCTGTCTCACACAGGCGCTGACAAAGACACTTAGCATCAGTAGATGCTGTTAAAGCAATTTGATTTACCACGAGAGTTAACTAATGCTGTTTTGGATAATGTTTTATTTAATACTGTCTCGCTCATTCAAGAGAAAGCAATGTGTTTCATCAGGAACTAGATTGTTCTTCCAGTTCTCCTTTTCTTTGATGTGAAGCTGATTTTTCTATTTTCCTCAGATGAACGTGATGCGGTGCAGAAGAAGACTTTTACCAAGTGGGTTAACTCCCATCTGTCCAGAGTGTCCTGTCGCATATCTGACCTGTACAACGACCTGAGGGATGGATACATGCTCACCAGACTGCTGGAGGTCCTCAGTGGAGAGCTGCTGGTGAGAACATATGTAGATAAAAGCACATTTTAATGGGCAATATATCCATTTCTCCTCATTATTCCATAGGATGTGTTAATAGTGCTGTTTGCAGCATCTCTGGACATTATTAGATTTTTGTAAAATTTGCCCGGTTACCTACCTAACTGACTCCATAGCTAGTCATTAAATGTTGGTAGTTGCTGCTTCACTAAAAAGGTTTGTATGTTACAGATATTTAGTAATTTTATTAAGAGTTAGGCTTTGAATTGATTTTCAGAGAAAATCTTTCCCCCAGAGTGCATTTTTCTACAGTAGTCGACAAAATGGAACTGGATGTTCTGATAAACTCCTTTTTTCTTTTTCCCTTTTTTGCTTTATTTTGCTGAGGAAAATTAAAAAAATGTCATCCTAAAAACAGCTCTAATCCTTTTTTTTTAAATATTTAAACTTGAATTACAGTAAAACTGATGGCTGTATATGTTTGACTCATGCTAGACAATGCTGCATGTTGTATTTTTATTAATTCAATATCAATAATAGTCGTCAATCCCTCTAATTTCCCCTCAGCCGAGGCCTACACGGGGTCGTATGCGGATCCACTGCCTGGAGAACGTCGACAAAGCCCTCCAGTTTCTTAAAGAACAGAGGGTCCACCTGGAAAATGTTGGTTCCCATGATATCGTGGATGGAAACCACCGCCTTACCCTGGGCCTTATCTGGACCATCATCCTACGCTTCCAGGTAAACACGGATGAAGTGTTAAGATATTGTATGACATTTTATTACAGCTCAACGTTGTAGTGGCTCGGTGTGGGACTCGCTTGTTGGAGTGTTACATTTAGTGGAGTCATTAATTTCTTTGGCAGTGAGCAAATGATTTTTGTGGTATTAGAGTTAAACATGACTTTTGTTTTCATGAGCGACATTGAGGAAATATGTCTAACGATAAATACTGCTAAGGATTTGAGTCCTTGAGTCCTGATTTGGCTTCTTCTGCGGTTTCAGTGGTAACAGCAAGCGAGTTTTAATACTGCCGCACTCATTGAGAAGCTATTTTATCAGAAATACAACAGTGGAGCAGCTGGTGTTTCTGTTTACAGTGCAACCAAAAAACCCATGTTGACATAGTCAGTCAAAAATAATTGCATGGTGCGAGGAGTTTTTCACGCAACTGGAGGACATGGTAAAGTTGGTGACCTTGCTGAGGGGTCCAAGGTGTGCAGCTTGTTGCATGAAGCGCTTTATCTGACAGCTCAATGTATCCCATCATTGTTATTACATTAATCAATGGTATATTTAATCCTGTAACTGACTGAAAGTCTGAAGTCTTTTTTTAGTTTGATAGAGGTTTTTTTGATGAATTGCAGTCTGCAATAACCTCAGTAATAAGTTTCTTGTGTCTGTTTTACAAAAAAAAGCCACCAGAACGTGTGATTTGCCAGTCAAACACTTTAATTTGAAGCAGCAGCAGAAGGAAATGCATCAGCAGTAACGTATTGCTCTGATGTGGCAGCAGGGGAGTGAGAGCTGGATTACTCGCCACTGTATATTGTTTCTTGTGAGTGCTTGGTGTGTGGAATGGCAGACTACACTACATATAAGATGTGATTATAGAACTTAAAAAGATTCAATGGCTCTTGATTGAAAAAATGAGAAACCATAGATAGGATCGAAAAGCAGAGTTTGATTCCATGATAAAACGTAATGGTTGTAACTCAAAGCCTGTCTGATATCAGCACTATCTCGGGGGTGCGTCAAACTAATGAAAGTACACTAGCCAGAAAGCAAAATTATCAACTGACTGTCAAATATTTGATTCTTCCCGTGGGACACTGAGGCTTAAATCTGAGCTTCTTTGTTGCACTGAGATGCTGGCACGTGTTTCTGTACTACCTACTGAAGCGCAAGGATGCTGCATTCAGCAGTGGCTTCGTTTAGGATGAGCTGCCAGCGGTTCTTTTTGGGAGAGGCTGTCACAGCTGCTGCATCATCAGCGTGCGACAGCGACAGCAGTGTTTGGTGGAGAAAGCCTGAATGTCACTTAGGGCTCGGCAGCCCAGAGGTAGCAGTCGCCTCCCAGTCTGCTCTTGCACAAGGACGCAGACACATTCATACCCACACTGCACTCGCTCTCACTCAGTCCATCCATCAAGTCACGCACACACCTACGTACTCACATCCTCACATGCACATTTACCAGAAATACACATACACACATGCACAGGTTTCCAGGCCTTAGCTGCAGTGATACAGGATCAGTTCCTGCCATGTAAGTACAGCAGAAGCCCACGGCTCCTCTTTATTACGCTTCAGTGCTACAGTGAGGCTTTGGCACACAATGCTTGTTTAGCATTATTCAGACCCTTCTGTAACATTCGCGCTGCACAGTTGCCTTGTAGCTGTCTCCTGGGACTCAGTATTGTCATGCTAGGCCTGGCTACCTCCACAAAGCACATTTAACTGCACGGCCAACAAACTGAGGTGTAGTATGTTGAGTTGTGCTCTGTAAGCCAGGCTAGTGAGACATAGTGGAGGAATATTCTGAGTGTGCCATATGGATGGTCTCACAATTTCACTGTAAATGTTGAAATGCATTAATATTTCCTGGGAACTTTACTATTGAAAACTACTTCTTAATAGATATTAGTGATAATTAAGTGTACATGTCAGAGTTTGCGGTCTTCTTTGCAAAAAGTGTTGGGTTTTTTTGCGTGTTTTTCTTGTCTTTGCAAACTAAATTTCCCCCATTTGCATTTTACCAAACTAATTCAAAGTCATGTTTCACAGTTTAATCTGTACGACATGTGTTGCAGAATTTTTTTTGAAAGACTGATTTTAATGGCTGCAGTAAATGCTAAAGAAACAGGATGGTTAGTGTGTCTAATTCAGCAGCGCCTGCTTTGTGTTTTTGCTTGTGTTTTGAATAAGACCAAGCAGCTGTAACTGTAAAGTCTAGAATACAGTGGCTGACTACTAGCTTTGCCACCATTAATTGTGAGCTTGGCTGTCATCCCGCTCGCCTGCTCCCAAGAGCCACCAGACGATGGCCTCTTCAATTTTGCATGTGCTGAGAAAGGAG
>CAEMYA010000543.1:245305-286266 GCA_903131615.1 Diplodus sargus | reverse complement strand
AAAACATACAAATAATAACATATTGTTATTATTTGCAGGGACTTCAATTACAGTGTTGTATATGGTTAGCTGAGTGTCCTTGTGTGCCGTGTGTGTGTGTTTGCTTACTGTGCCTGACAAACTGCCGGCTCACTTGCTGATTACAATGAATCTGGATCGAGACAATTTGATGCAGTTTTACTCTGTATTTGACAAGATATACCAATTGAAAGTTTAACGGGATGCATATGGTATCATGTTTTACTTTTTTACAAAGTAAAGATGTAGATTGTGTGTTCATTGTGGATGTTCACAACACTTTCATGATTTCATCTTTGTTTGGCACATCTAAAGCATCACAATGTTGTCTTTTCTTACACTTTTTTAGCATGTTGACAGTAAAGAAAAAGTAATCGAGTTAGAGCAGACACACATTACATTATAACAGACAAACTAATCATGTTGAAATGTGAATCCTACTCAAAAGTACAAATTGAGGTGAACATCCAGACTCCCACAACAAGAGTTTATTTCTGTTTCCCCATTTTTTTTAAATCAGTATTTTATTTAAGTAACTTCAATTGTTCAATCATGATGAAATTGGGTTTATAATTTATAATTAAAATGCATATTTAGTGCAATAATATGAATAAAACTAGCATTTGATCTCTGATATATTTTCTGTTAACTGATTATCAAATACATTTAAATGGATCTTCACACAGTTTTTTATTGACATTTATTGTTACTTAAATCTGTACAATCAGTGTAATCTGTACCTACATGTGTTCATCTTTTTTTTAGTCACGTTCATAAATAGGCAATGTGTCTGTTTGTGTGTTTTTATATTCAAGACTGTGCCTGTGTGAGTGTGTGTGCGATGTTGTGCCTAACAACATGGGTAGCAGCTGATTCCAGGGTGTCATGTCCCCAATTACCTTGGATCATGTCACTGTGATGTGATTGGCTGAGCGGCTGTCACTGTCACCTATCATCAGGCGTTGTAATCGCTCCGCACTTTCTTGCACTAAAATTCTCCCTCGTGTTGAGGGTTCAGGAATAATGTCAGGGCCATATGACACTGACCTTTGTTAAAGACTATTCATTTTACAAGTGATTCAAACGGGGCTGTTGGTCTCATGGCTGAATCAATTAGAGCTTTTGTGGGAGTGACTGAAGTCAGTGACACAGTTAAAGTTCAACACTTCGATCTACTCTACAAAGGTATACAGATATAGGTAACTAATATGTAAGCTAACTGTACTAGCTTGCTTGAAAATGATAGCCAGGCAGCCTCTGACACTCTGCGTCTGAAATCACTTCTTCATTCACTTATTCACTACACCCACAATACTGTTATAGACTATAGTCCCTATAACTCTGTAGTTAGAGGTAAAGGTTGGAGTTTTTGATATTGAACAATCATCATTTTCTGTGTTAAAACACACGATTGTGTGAATTGTAAGCAGAAAGGAGCGCATTTTTTTTCCCCTTTCATTTGGAAATTTATAAGGGCACGATATTAGAGCTGAGAAAAGAATAATTAGTTGATTAATCGAGGAATCAGATGAAAGACAGACAGTGCTAAACATGTTGATAATTAATTGCTGAAGACAGTTTTCACGTAAAAAACTAAAACAATTAGTTGGTTCCACCGTGTTAAAGGATTTGCTGCCTGTCTTTGTCACTTGTCACACCTGAAGGAAATTGTAATGAGCATCTTTCAACATTTTTTAATATTTTATAGACTGAACAAATAATCGATTCATTAAACAAGAAATCAGCAGATTTACTATCTTCGATAATTAAAATAATTGGTTGCAGCCCACAATATTTCGTGCTTAAATTTCAAATGAAATTTGAAAGAGATTTGTAGACTATGAGTGTACTATACATTAAATTGGAAGAGATTTCATACACAGTCTCGTTTTTTCTCTGTTTGCTAAACAACACACTGGTAGATAGTGTCTTCATTAAGGGAAGGATGAATACAGCAATAAAGCAGTGCATTGATTCAAATTATACCTGGTCTGTGCCACAATATTTCTCCAAACACTGAACTGTTGCCTTGCTGTGTTCTTTTTC
The DNA here is from genome assembly GCA_903131615.1 of Diplodus sargus. Classification (NCBI taxonomy): domain Eukaryota; kingdom Metazoa; phylum Chordata; class Actinopteri; order Spariformes; family Sparidae; genus Diplodus; species Diplodus sargus. Next base: position 284,202 of record CAEMYA010000543.1, on the reverse strand, counting down.
AGATCCAGGTGATCAAAATAGAGACGGAAGACAACCGAGAAACTCGCTCTGCCAAGGATGCCCTGCTGCTCTGGTGCCAGATGAAGACCGCAGGGTGAGCAATGAATAAAAAAATACAAGAAACTTTCAACTACAACAGTGAATTTCATGATCATTTCTGTACCAAGAAGGTATAAGTGTTAGCGCTTTGGTGCTCATTGGTTTACATTTAAAGTTACAAAAGGTTCTTCCATGCTCCAGGTACTCTGAGGTCAACATCCAGAATTTTACCACCTGTTGGAGAGACGGCCTCGCATTCAATGCCCTCATACACAGACACAGGTGGGTAGTATTTGTCAAGCAATTCTCCACAGCATATTACTATGTTTAGATTGCAAAATTGTACATGATGTCAGCCGCAGATAGAAAGAAAGTTTTTAATTACACCAGAAATCTTTTTGTAGTTTTCCTGGATTCAAAGTTATATGATTTTGATGTGATGACATGATCAAAAACAATTGCAACTATAAAAACATCATCATGTGCCCTCCAGACCTGACTTGATAGAGTTCCACAAGCTGACACGATCCAATGCAACTCACAACCTCCAGCAAGCCTTCAACATCGCTGAGCAGCACCTGGGTCTCACCAAACTCCTCGACCCTGAAGGTGAGAATGGTTTTGGATTAATGTCAATCAAACCACATTACAAGCAGAAATATCCTAAAGAAAAGTGGCCTGTTTTTCTTCACCTAAAGTCAAGCAGATGTTAACTTCTCTGATTTCTGTCTGTGCCACCTCTCTCTGACACAGATGTAAACACAGAAAACCCAGACGAAAAGTCCATCATCACTTATGTGGTGTCTTACTACCACTATTTCTCGAAGATGAAGGCTCTTATTGTGGAGGGAAAGAGGGTTGGCAAGGTAACAGTTACACGTGTGCAGACTGTTTATAACAGTTGAAGGAACAGCAGTGTTAGGGACTTAAAAGACAAGTCACAATTAATCAAAATATGTAGCTTAAGATAAAACTAAAACCTGTATGTATCCCTCATTTCCTTTCCTGCTCGGTTTTGCCTTTTTCTTTCTGAATCTGCTCCCAACCTTGTTCCATCTGTCTGACTCAGGTACTGGACAACTGTATTGAGGCAGAAAACATCATCAACCGCTATGAGGGTCTGGCGTCTGACCTGTTGGATTGGATAGAAAAGACAATCGCGGTCATCAGTAACCAGAAGTTCGCCAACTCACTGACGGGTGTTCAGCAGCAGCTGCAGGCCTTCACAACATACTGCACTATAGAGAAGCCCATCAAGTGCGTTTTTTGAGATTTCAAAATGCCATTTAATGTTTATATAGAAGTCCCACCTTGATCTTCCAAAGCAAGAGTCCTGATTTGTGTTCTTAAAGCTAGAACCGACTGTCCATTTTTATTATTTGTCAAACTAAGTCTCATCGTTAGTGAAAGGTGTGCAAGTTGATAATGTCTTGCTGTTTGTATATGCAAACATGCATGAGACATGATGGAACACAGAGCCACAGAGCCTTGAGCCTTTTGTCCAGCATCATCAGGATCAGCATTAGCATCAGCCCGGCGCTACACTCACAGCCCCACAGGCACCGCAAGTACACTGACAGCTACTTGGAATTCTCAGGTTCCAGCCTCTCTAATGTGAGGATGTGCATTTTTTGTTGTTGTCATAAATGTATATACTAAGTATATCTTCAGGTTTTGGACTGTTGTACAGAAAGAAAGACAACTGAACTTAATCAGCGAGCCCCAGCTCATCCTGCCTCCAAATAATACTTTGTACACCCCTGGTGCTCTGAGCTACCAGCCCGGGCAGAGTCAGCAAATAGTTTGACTAACTGCATGGTTAACTGAGCTAACCAGCTAACAGCAGCTGTAGATGGAGCAGCAGCCAGCAGTTACTCTGGAGATAGGCTGCTATATTTGTTTTGAGTCTGAATTTGATAGATTGTTTATTCTTACTTATCTACTATTTGATAAGAAATCATTCCAGCCATAGATGACATGCTTCTCAGAGTAATTATATTTTCCCCAGAAAATGGACACAAAGGCCAATGTGCACCTTTGTATATTCACGGATTAAGGTCTTAAAAGTCTTTCAACCTTTAACTCTATTAATTGGTTTTGCACTTTTAGAAAATGTCTACATATTAGTTTGAAGTAGTAAAGAAATAACCAGCTGTTCATACAGTAGATTCCCCTAAATTGATGGATGGCCACGACACTGGACAGCAGGGAAGCAGAGTGAGAAGGGAAATTGCCCTTTACCACGAGTCCTCAGACCTCCTGTCAGCAAACATTCATGCTGCGAGTGTCCTTCAGCAAGCAACCCTGACCAACTTCTGGCTGCAGCTTGAGTGTTTCCTTTGACCCCAATCTTTTTTAGCTTATCTTTGAAGAAAGTTGAAAGTACCTTGAGTGTGTCCTACACTGGAGGGTACAGTTGAAAGAGAAGAGGCTGTTCTTGGGAACAGGATCCCTTAGTAAAGTTTTCTGTTTCGTGCTCAGGTTTCAGGAGAAGGGGAATCTCGAGGTCCTTCTCTTCACCATCCAAAGCAAACTCAGAGCCAACAACCAGAAACCCTACGTGCCTCATGATGGGAAACTCATCTCAGACATCAACAAGGTCACACATCCTTCAAATGTGTTGTTTTTATTTGATAATCTATTTCGCATTTAACTTAACGGTTAATTGCCAACTTTTAGTTATTGATAAAATTTGAGTTAAACGTCACCATCACCCTTTAAGAAAACCTGTAGTCAAGCATTGTTTTTTCGAAGTTCACTCATTGCTATTTGACCAGTTTTATTATCCATTAGTTTTATTTTTCTGTTATGTAACCGATATTCAGTGTATTGTCCTTTTCTGTCCAGGCCTGGGAGAAGCTGGAGAAGGCGGAACATGAGCGGGGCGTGGCTCTGCGCAAGGAGCTGATTCGTCAGGAGAAGCTGGAGCTGCTGGCTCAGCGTTTTGACCACAAAACCACCATGAGACAAGCGTGGCTCAATGAGAACCAGAGACTTGTATCGCAGGTAGGGAAACTCATTTAACCGTATGTAATATAAATGTGCTGATAAGTGTGGCAGGCTAGTTTGTTCCAGCTCATATTGTCTTTTTCTTTCCTTTTTGCATTGATGCAATGGTTAACGGTGCGGATAACTACTGACATGTAAAAGTAATTTGTATTTTTCCTGAAGAAGGAGAACAAATTAAGGTTCTCTGGTCGTCAGTGGTTAATCTTCCTTCAGTTAGTGCTCTCTCACTCCCTCCCTCTTTGTCTCCCCCACACTCTGATACCCTTTTCTTTTTTACGTTTTTCATCTTCACCCACCCACAGGACAATTTTGGCTATGACCTACCAGCAGTCGAAGCAGCAATGAAGAAACATGAGGCCATTGAGGCAGACATTGCATCATATGAGGAGCGAATCGGTGTGGTGGTGGAGCTTTCCGCAGAGATGGAGGCAGAAGGATACTATGACATCCGGCGCATCTTGGCACGGAAGGAGAACATCCTGGGTCAATGGAGTCTGCTGAAAGAGCTGGTGGCTGGGAGGAGGACCCGGCTGGAGAAGAATCTGGCCCTGCAAAAGACTTTTCAGGACATGGTCTACATGATCGACTGGATGGAGGACACACAGGTACAGGAGAGAGAGAATTAGGGAGTAGAAGAAAAAAGTAGAAGCTGAACTTTGAAAAAGGAAGACACCCTGATGTATGTTGACATCGCCCTGTCTACCCCCTACTTTCATCTCCTGCTCTCTCTCAGGTCCAGCTCTTGTCAAAGGACTTTGGGAAGCATCTTCTGGAGGTGGATGACCTGCTGCAGAAACACAGCCTGCAGGAAGCTGACATTACAGTGCAGGCTGAGAGGGTCGAGACACTCAACACTGCTGCACTCAAATTCACTACAATAGAAGGTATATACACACTCACATGTCCTTACTTGTTTCTGTGATTATCACAGACTAAATGAACCAAGGTGTAAGGAATAGTCCAGTATTGATTTCATTTAGTCAAGTGAAGATGTATTTGACCTTGACACAAGTGGAAAAATAGATTTTTGGAACTTGATATCAGTAAGATGATCTGCTCTGTACACTCTGCACGTCTTTTTTATTTGGTTTTTCTATGGTATACTACTAAAATGAACAAAGCACTGTATCTATTGCGTGTGTTTTTTTTCATGGTCATTAATCTCATTCTGTTGTCTTTCAGGTTACCAACCGTGTGACCCACAGGTGATCTGTAACCGTGTGAACCATGTCTCTTCCTGTCTGGAGGAGCTGAAACAACTGGCAGCTAAAAGGCGTGCTGAGCTTGAGGAGTCGAGACAACTGTGGGCTTTCTTTCAGGTAGGATGGGTTGATGGGATGTGACATTTTCATTATTATGTCGACAGCTCCCACCACACCTTTTTATTGACATAATTGGGGGGATCTTTCCTTCAATTTCTGTTATTTTCAAAAACCTCCAATCTGACATTCACAACCACTTCACACAGTGATTGGCCAGATTTGTGGAGGTATAACACCACTGGCCCATATTTTGAATATACATTAATGAATAATTTATACTCTAATCAACCTTTATTTCTAGCCAAGGCTTTACAACAACTGCACCAGGTTGTAAGCAGACTTTAAGGTTTCCACATTTTATTACAGCTGAGTAAGAGAGCTAATTAGAGGAGAGCTGTAACAGAAATGCCTGCTGAAAAGGTAATAAATCACAGAGCAAAATGCTGTAATAATAGTAGTACTTTGTTCTTTGCTCCTTTCCATGAGAACAAAATGTTTAGCAGTCCTGGTTCCTCCACATCTGAGCAGATTAATTTGTGTTTTACAGCATATCTGTACTACAGTATTAATAATAAAACAGCTGTCTCTCTTGTAGTGACGGAGAGACTAATAAACCAATGTCCTGATAAGTTATTCATATACAAAAAGAAATGCAGAGTCAAAACAAAGTCAAATTATCCTTCGGAAGAATGACGAGTACAGAATTTGCACATCATTTTTTCATTTCTTGACCTTTGTCTGTCTCCCGACTCAAGCTGTCACTTTCATAACAGCAAGGTGATGAACCAGTTGTTAATGTTAGTGAATAAGCTTGTAAAATGAGCCATGAAAGTAATGAGTTTATAATGAGAATAGCGGATTACTTTGTCCAATGAGTCCTTGGTTCATATTGTGGAATCATTAATAACCTCACAATACTGATTAATTTGACTAATTCCCCTTCTGTCTTTTGGGAGACTCTTGGAAACAGACTGCGATCAGTGTTAGATGAACTGTAGGGATCACAGACGAGGGCTGTTCTACATTTCTGACCTTTTCCTTTACAAATTTTTTTCCAAATTATCAGCAGCTTCACCTCTTTAAATCTTGTTTGCTTGTTTGTTCTTCTGTTAGGAGCTGGAGGAGTCGGAGGGCTGGATCAGGGAGAAGAGCTCCATCTTAGGAGCTCAGGGTTATGGGAAGGACCTGAGCAGTGTGCTGAAGTTACTACAAAAACACAAGACTCTTGCTGGAGAACTGCTGGCTCACCGGTCACTGCTGCAGGTGTGTGAGCATGTTGTATCTGTGTGTGTGAGAATCAGCACCTGGGACACCTACAGTACTCCAAGTTTCTGTTCTGAACTTTGTGTTCTTATGAATTTATGCAATAGCATTTATAAATTATTTTTTCAGCTCGATGACAAAAAAACTTCAACTTGGGTCATTTTGAGTAGTGCAACACAGTGTTCTGTAGAAAATTGTACCATTCAGCCTGTTTTCAGTATATTTCATTTGTAGAATTCAAACTATTTCACATTTTAAAGTGACAGTGTTATACCTCCACCCTGCCCTGCTCCTGCAGAACACCATGAAGAGGGGAAAGCAGATCCTGAGTGAAAAGAGCTTTGGCACGGCGGGTATCCAGGAGCACATCATGGAGGTGAAGGGGGAGTGGAAGAGGCTGGAGGACCAGGCCGCGCAGCGTCTCGGTCACCTGCAGGAGGCGCTAAACTTTTTTCAGTTCTCCACCGAGACCGACGACTTGGTGGCATGGCTGCAGGACGCCTACCGCCTGGTATCCAGCGAAGACTTCGGACACGATGAGTACTCCACCCAGTCCTTGCTGAAAAAACACAGAGGGGTCAGCGAGGCCATCGACAAACATCGTCTGCATGTAGTGGCACTGCGCAAACACATGGTGGCGCTGCCTTTGCAGTACCGTGAACAGGAGGTGGGTAGAAGAGAAGAGACAGGATGTTTAACTTTTTTGGTAAAGTATTTTGTTCAACCTTTTTTGATCTTCTGTGTCCTTGCTTTTCATCGTTGCTCTCCTCCTGTCTGTCTGTGTCCTCTCATGTCTTCTGCCCTTCCTTCTCTGCAGGAGGTACAGATGCGCATGGGAGAGGTGGAGCAGCTTTATACCGAGGTGATCGAGGTGGCTGTGCTCAGACAGCAGTGGCTTCATGATGCTCTCGCTGTCTACCGCATGTTCAGTGAGGTCAATGCCTGTGAGCTGTGGATTGATGAGAAAGAACAGTGGCTGGACAAGATGGAGATCCCTGAGAGACTGGAGGACGTGGAGGTGGTGGCTCACAGGTGAGGAAAGGGGAGAGGAAAGAAAGGGGACAGAGGTGTAACGGCCAATCCCAAAAATCTCATAAAACACTGACTGTATCATCACATCCCACAATGCCCTTTCTTGTAGGTTTGAGAGCCTTGACCAGGAAATGAACAGCCTGATGGGAAGGATTTTGGACGTTAACCAGATAGTTCAGCAGCTCTTGGATGGAGGTCATCCTTCTTCTACAGAAGTCAGAGGCTGTCAGGACCACCTCAACTCCAGGTACTGAAGCAAAGCTGACCTCAAATTGCTAAAACCAGCTACAGCCACTTTTCCTTATGCCAAAATGAGAATACCACTGCTGTTATTAATACTCCTACAAAGATCCTATTATCCTATTATTAGAGTTTGTTTGTTTAGCACCTTTCAAAAACAGATGCAATTCAAAGTGCCTCTAAAATAGTAATTGACATTTTGGGGTGCCTTGATAACTGAATGGTTTTGTTGCATGTTTTACCCTTCTCTCTCCTAATCTCCCGGTTCTCCTGCCTTGACGCACGTTTCAGTGCAATGACTGTGCAGTAGTTTCCCAATCATAATTAAAAATCTAATCTGTTGATCATCTTTTCAATTACCTGGCCACATTTCAGGGAGTCCCATCGAAATCTCATTATGTTGTTGTCTCTCACAGCTGTACAGTGAAAATAAAATTATTATTGACTTATAGCTACAGCTATTGATAACAACAATGTCAACAAAGCGCTGGATTGTAATACTAACCTACATCTACTTACCCTGTACAGACAGCAATATGATATGCTTTAACACACTAATGCTAAATCACTAAGTACTGTTCTTCATGTCAGTGACGGACTAGTAACAAGTGATTACTGCTGTCAAAGTGTTGATAAACAAGGCAGTGAAACACTTGATGAGTAGAGCTGAAGGACGAGTTTCAGCAAATGCATTTTTTCAAATATATTATCAGAAATTCACTTAATAGTGTTCCTATGCTTTACTCTATGGGTAGAGCAGCCTGTGAGCAGACAGCCCCCTATCTGTTGAATAGTGCATTGGCTTTTTGGAGCGCTGTCCTATTTACTCCCAGGAGGGGGGAGGAGCAGGTGGGAGGAGAGGGAGGCGGACTGACATGTAGAAGAGAAGAGAGATGGCAAGGAAGAGAAATATCGTGGGCTCATTATTCAGAGGATTTCATACTCAAACAATGTTTTGTAATTGTCTTTTGACAAGCGCCTTGTGTCCTGTCAGTCGCTGTCTTCACAAAGGGATGAACTCCTACCTGCTCTTATCTTTGCAGAATGAAATAAAAAGCAGACATGGCCGACATGTTTATTTATACTAACATGCAGCCAGGTTGACCCTGTGATGGGACTGTTGTTTTTTTTTATCGTGCCATGTTCACCGACCACTGTTCTGTCTGGCAGCAGAGTCCATGATGGTTGGGTGTCCATGAGTCTTGTGACCTTGGCACACGGTGTCTGTCTCAGGGTGGCCATCTGTGCTGGCTGCCTCAGCTAAGAGGAGGCCGGCCGAGAGCAAAAATATAACATCAAAAATAACATATAAGCACGTATTCCGTGTCAGTTTTAAGACCATAACTGCATAATATCTTTACTGCTTTTCTCAGATATTGACCGTGATTGCAGTATCAGGGTTATTGTGTGCGAATCCTCTTTAACTTTGTTCAGCAGATACACTGAAAGACATTTAATCCTCAGCTGAACAAAATACATTCATGTAGTTTAAATGGAAATTTCAAACTATTTTCAACAATATTTTATTTATTTATTATTTGGTTAAGACAACATGTACAGCATTAGTACATAGATACTAGATTTTACAAAAATTCAATATCTTATCATCAACTACTGACCACTGACTTACTTAAAGTATTTATTTTAGCATCCATCATGTTTCTTTTGTGATGTATAAGTATATGCACTTTCATTTTTGTGAAGCAGCGACCCCAGTCACACACACGCCCCTCAACAATCACCATGACCACATTTCACCGATAAGACTTTAGCAGCTCTGAGGTCAGTCAGTGTCACGGTGCTGTTTTCCTGCCTGCCTGCTGAGCGCTCTGTCTGCCTCTTAGCGACTCTGCCATTACCTCATTACAGTCACAAGGATCTCTGTATGTGTGTGTGAGTGCGTGTTTCTTGGCTGAATGAGTGAGTATTGAGACCTGCTGGTCTGGAGCAGAATCAGGAGGACATATTGTATGACGATATGGTAAGCAGACAAGGCCTTGGACTGAAACCACGGCAGAGCAAACAGAAACAGTTCATATCAGGCCATATAGGGTCATCATAGTAATGAGTTTAACATGTCTTGTAATGATAATTCAGCTCAGGTCTTCTCAAGATTAATACCACTCGTGTTACAGACATTTAGCTGTTACAGTTCAGTTAAATGAATGGACAGGAACAAAAGTATTTCCCCAAATAGAGCTTTAATGATTAACGCCAGCTTTAACTTCAAAAGATATATAGCTTGTGGTTTAAATCCCCTCAGCTGTGAGATGTTTCACTTGATACATACTTTGTCTTAGATAACATCTGCTGCTTGACACCTTGAACAATGGATGACTGGGATTCAACCAGTTTTCACTTTTCCAAATGTTCTCAAACCATTAAGGAAGAAAAATTAATGTGGCTTGTGTATGTGTGTACCAGGTGGAACAGCATCGTGGAGCTAGTGGAGCAGAAGAAAGATCAGCTGGACTCGATGCTACGCCTGCAGAACTACCTGCTGGAGTGTGCTGAGATCAAGTCCCAGATCCAGGACAAGAGGAAAGCCATCGATGCCACTCAGTACATGGGCAGCGACCTGGGGGGAGTCCTGGCTCTGCAGAGACGCCTCTCCACAATGGAGGGAGCCCTATCCGTCCTGGAGCCCAAGCTACTACATCTACAGGTCAGGAATTATTGACCTTACAAATGTAATATGAAAAAACATGTGTTAAGATAATGTGCAAGAAAATAAACAAACGATAAGAGTTTAGCTTTTCAAGTCTTGTTAATGTGAACTTATTGTTTTTTTTTACAGTATCTATATATGTATTTCTATTCATAGTGAATAAACTTGGTGCTTCAGGAAATGTATAATCCATAAGAAACAGTAATAGATAATTTGCCTAGTTGGCATTTATTTCGAGAAAAATATCACAAGTGTAAGGAGCTACAAAAAAAATACAATTATGTGGTGGTAAAGATGATTTAATATTGCCATCTGTCTATGTAGGAAGAGGCGGAGCATCTGGCCACTGTCCACCAAGGTCGGGCCATGGAGGTTCTTGTGCCGTTTGATGGCATCAGTTTGGAGTGGGAAGAGCTGAAACGCACCCTGCAGGGCTGCGAGGACTCGCTAATGGTAGCAAGCAGGCTGCAGAGCTTCATACAGGTATACAGGGATAATCCGTACATCAGGAAGAAATCTGTCACTCTGATTGTTCACTGATAATAACTGATGATCAATAGAAACTGAGAAGACTAACAGATGGTAGTCTGTGAACCAACCAGCACACTCTTTCACAGAAGAATGACATGTTATTCGCTAAATGTTTCTGCTGCAAGCTAATTTGATTTAATTTCAAGTATTTCAACTGCTGCTTGCTTAAACTTCTGTAGTAAGAGACTGAGAGTGGAAGTAATCAAATGTGAATGCGTCATTTTGCTCTTCCTGTCCTGTCAGGACCTGGACTCGTTCCTCACCTGGTTGGTCCAGACTCAGACAGCGGCCGCCTCAGACCAGCTGCCCAACGACCTAGAGGAGGCCGAGAAACTCATCAACAAACATGCTGCCCTAAAGGAGGAGATTGGACGGTGGGTCTCTTGTTTATACATCATGATCTTATCTTTAAGATATCTTCCTAAAAGATCTTAAGAGACACATCAGGTGTTGAGAGAATATTGAATAGCTTACTGTTGTTTTTCATGCAGGTATGAAGAGGACTATGAGCGCCTCCAGGCCATGAACGAGCTGCTGGAGTCTGAGGAGGCTCCTCTCCCTCAGGCTGCCCTGCAGCAGTGGCTCCAGAAGCTCGACGTCGGCTGGAACAAACTGCTGGAGATGTGGGAGAGCAGGAGGGAGGTTCTGGTCCAGGCTCACATTTTCCACCTGTTCCTGCGAGATGTCAAACAGGCCGAGTCCTTCCTCAACAACCAGGTGAGACAATGACAGTGACGCTTGGTTTGTCAGTGCTAAAACCTTGGTTCAAAAATGAAATATCTTCTAGTTTCTATCTGTGGATGGATGGTTTGCCCTTTGCTTCTTAATTTATGATCATCTAATGTGTCAGAGTTTCTACAGTGTGAGATATGGCCAACGCCAGGTGACATAACACTGCTGTGTAGATGACGATACATTATTCTCGATTACTTTACTACCTTTAATCATCATCTGACAGTCATTCTATGTCAGTGATGTATTCCATTCAACTGGGAGCAAGCATTCTTTTTTGCTCCAACCCCGTTGCATCATACAAATCTGCTTGACTTAAACATCTGAACAGTTTTTTTTATTCAACACTAGAGAAGCTAAATGCCAAATGAAAGCAGCTGCTGTATGCAACATGCATGATGTGCTTTTATGTTGCAGTTGCACCTTTTAGGTGATTTTTCTTTGAGCTTGTCTGTCTCTGAGGCAGAGACAAATCCTCCTTCTGTGTGCTCATTTTCCCCTTTTCATCTCATCTTTTCCTCTGATGATGGCAGACCAGAGGGAGCAATATATTGCACACAAAATATGCAGCTAAAACAGTTGTCAATTAGATTTCGCTTTTGTATTTAGATAGTTTTCTTTTGTATATATGCATATACAAATACATGGGGGATAAAACTTGTCCTGCTTTTGTCCTTTAGTCGGATCACACGATAATGATGGTGACAAAGGATAACTCATATTACATCACATAAACATCCTGGTGACTTCATGAGCATCTGAACGGGTCAAATTCTGCTTTCCGACTGCAGCAGAGCATCAACTGGACTGGGTGTGGTCGGCTTAGCCCTGCCAAAGTCAGCTCTGAGATACGGAGAGAGGGAGACAGAGAGAAAAGAAGAGTGTGTGTGTGTGTGTGTGTGTGTGTGTGTGTGTGTGTGTGTGTGTGTGTCAGCAGGAGACTTTTTGCAGAGTGTCCCTGTGTTATGTGATATTAGAGCAGGAGCTGTCAAGGCAGCAGCATCCAGTAACTTTAGATCTACATTGTGGAGGAGGAATTGTTGGCAGCCTCCTGACACTCAAGTCCGTGTGTGTACATAATGATGGTATTTATAGGCTTGTGTAAATTATACCGGCCTCTTATTGACTACATTTTGTCCGTGATTCTTAAGTTACTTTGTTCTGCAAAGATCAAACCTCAGATCTTATCTTGATTTGAAGAATGCAGCAGTGTAATTAATTCACATTTTAATAACCATGAATAATAAGATGATTAAGTCCAGTTTTTAAATGAATATCCATCTAATTCTCAAGTTAGGAACAATATTTAGTACCCTTTCAAAGCAAATTTAGACATTGTCAGTAGTTTTACCTGGAGTGATGATTATAGGAGGTGTGAATCTTCACTGGCCCCACAATTTGATTTGATTGTGATCTTAGTGTATGGAATCCTCAATTCCTTTCCTCCATCGTCAAACATCACGAACATGATCGTTGCACACATCTCACTCAGAGATGGACGGCAGAGTTGACCGCGCCTCTTCAATTCTTGCTGACAAGCTCGGCTCTCTGTATTGATTATAGCTGCAGATGTTAGCTAAAGGTGAAAATGGCTAACGTAGTTAGTAATTGTTGTGAGGCAGATATTACACACAATGTGTCTCCTCCAGTATGTACTTCCCAACAATTTCACAACTCTTCCCCAAACTGTCCACTTTCAAAAGACTGGTCTTTTCACTGCTGATCTCTGCCTCCCTCAGGAACATCTCTTAACATAAGCACTGTAAGCTTAATGTCCGCCCCCAACATTCAAAGCCTGAAATTGACGTTGCAATGAAACTTCATTGTCCGGCCAAGGCCAGAAAATCAACAATCAACACAGGCTGCAATCTCCCAATTATGCTCTGCATGATTATCCTTTTTATATGATAATGTATGAAAGTATTTTTCTTTGCCCCACTCCCATTATACTCTCTTTGGAATTTACTACCAGCGTCTTTCATATTGCCATATATATGCCATTTCCAGCTCTACAGTTCACTCTCTGTCAGACCCTGATCTTGTAGTCTGCATTGCTGTATTAAATCTCAGTATCACATGTGCAGAGGTTTGTTATTGCTATCTGAAATGTCACAGGCAGAGCTGCCCTCGACTCCTGTGTGTGCGTGTGTGTTGACCAAAAGGTCCCTTTGAGTTTGATATTAGATCTTTACCAGGGACAGACTCTCCTTAGTAGCCCGGGGCTTGATTTAGAGAGAGCAGCATTTCTTCTTCAATAAGCATCAAAGACATTGCGGGCCGTAGACCTCTGTCTGCCTCTCCCTGTTGTTTCTCCCTTATTTTACTTCATTTTCTCTATCTATCCAGAGGCTATATGCATTTGTAATGATATTACTGGTTTCAGTAGTTTTGTTTTAAAACATCATTTCACATTTTCTGATCTCAAGATATTTATAGACTAAAATTAAATAACATTTTTTTCTGGAATACAGCTGCTGCCTTCTCATAAAAGGGCAAATGCAAAATAATCATTTAACAGAAAAATGTATTTCTAGTTTTTCCAATCAAAAGAGAGACAGTTTTGAAACTGAGCAAGGTAATGTGTTATAAGCAGATTTGCTGTTAACAGTCAGACGGGACAAAGAAAAAGCAGCAAATTCTCTAATTTACGAAGCTGACACTGAGTAATGTTTGCCAGCTAGGCTTGAAAAAATACTTACTTACTTACTTACTTGATTGAAGTAGTTTTAGATCAAATGACTGAGAATGTTGGTTGGTTTGAACCCCAAAACTGACCCGTTAAACAGACTTTATATGATTTAGTAGATTAATTAACCAATATTAGGCTTACATTTCAAGAGTTGATTTAACTATTCAACTATCTTTTTGTCAATTATTGCTCTTTTTTTAATTACCTCACTGTATCCCATGTTCGTTCTTTAGGAGTCAGCCCTTGCTCACGTGGAGCTGCCCACCACGGTGGAAACAGTGGAAGCCGCCATCAAGAAACACAAGGACTTCACCACCACAATGGAGCTAAACCTGCACAGGATCAAAGCAGTGATCGAGGCCGGAGAGAGTCTGATCAGCCAGAGTAACATCTACTCTGAACGCATCAAGGAGCGTATCGACACCCTCGCCAAAAGGTACCTCATACAAACAGAAAAACAAAAAGGTATACAAAGATAGACAAAATATCTTATGGCTGATCACATTGACAGTTGAGAAAAAGTAGTTTTCCCTCTCCTTTACGAATTTTATACAGAGGACATTTATTCAGTGTGGGCATATGCCGTGTAGAGATCATGACAAAAATAGTATATGCTTAGTAATAATGGAAATTTCTTATTTACTTCAGACACAATTCACCTAACTAAATACAGTTTGACCACATCATAGATCAGCTTGTTGTACACAGTGATGGATTATCTCGCTCTGTCTGACCTTCAGTAACCTACCTCCCTTTATTAAATGTTGTGTATCTTCCTTTAAGATTTAGTTTAGTCTCTGAGTACAAACTGTAACATCCTGCACTGTCCTAGCTGTACGTTTAACTGATTTTAAAGCACAACAGTCTCAGCAGCTGCCTCCCAAACACAATGCAACAATAATAAAAAAGAATAATGAAAGCTACAGAATTCAAAGCAGACTGAACCCAAAGTGTAAATGAAACAAAACACTGAAAACAGAGCTCGGTCTGTTAAGTCCAGAAGTGACATCTGACCATGAAATCTGTGTGATAGCTGAGCTGGTGGTGTGTATGTGTGTGTTGGGAGGGGGTTGGGTTATTGTGTGTGTATGTTTCCAACAATAGCCATGTGAAGACCCATATGGTTTTTAGACTTAATTTACATGAATTAACTCATTGGACATTTATTTTCCATCCATGGGGACACATTATTATTAATTATTATTTTGATTTATTACATTCTGGTTCTGTAATAAATCATTTCCCGTTTAATACATGAATTAAGGTAACAAATTATATCAAATGAAGTGACTCCATCCTTCACTCTTTCAGGGGAAACCAGAACCGAGAGCTAGCGCATCAGTGGCTTGAAAAACTCAACGACCAGTGGGAACTTCAGAGGTTTCTTCAGGACTGTCACGAGGTAGGAGGCCAACGGACAGGTTGTACTTGTTGGTTGAACTCTTAGAGACTTGAGAGGGTCTCATGCGGGGGAGGATTAAATCGGTTCAAGAGAAAAATAAGGATGGTAATCTCTTTGTTCCTTTTTGTTACCGTAGCCAACTTCACATTTTGGTGGCCTCTAGTGGCAGCACAAGATAACTGTTCTCATCCGTCTGAACTTCAATACCCAGAAACCATCGTAGCTGCGTCACTGAGGTTTGACCTCCCTTTCACGCTCTTTGTTGCTGGTGGGAGAAAAAAGTTGTACAAGTAGTATTTTAATGTCTGTTTTTTAAAAAATTTAGTTTTAAAGATTTAAATATCTCAAGGCTTGATTTGGACTGGATTTGAAGTTAAAGACTTGACTGCGAACATGATGACTGAAGTGAATTTTTCTGTGTTAATTTTTATGTTTTCAGTTTAGTTTTTTAGTTTTTTATAGTCTGGCTTTCAATTTCACTGTTTAAAAGTGATGGGGAGACAAAACTGCAGCTACGACTGCCTCGAATTTGTTCTTGACTCAGCACAACCTGTGATTTGATCTAACTTAATTTACCCAAGAAGAAGTGACTTTCGACTTCCTTGGCATTTGGACCAAACTATGACTACTTATTTACTGTTTAACTCACATGATTGCATGATCTCTGAGACGTTCTGTATTATGAGGCTCACCAGTTTCCTTGTTGGAACTATCACTGATGTGGTCCACAACTCAAGGACGTCCAGCCGTGTTGCACGTGGCTCAGCTCTGATCACTCCTGCAGTTCATGCTCTCTCACCCTGCGGAGTCTCTGGCTTCTTTCTGGGCCAAAACCTTGTTTAGTTTCAGCAACTTTCTCTCTTTGGCTCTACTGAATAATTCAGCAGCACAGCTCCTCATCACTTATTCAGAGCAGTAAGAGTGTATCTGACTGTGTACGAGTGTCTGCATGTGTAGGTGTGTGTGTGTCAGCCATATCCATCTATCTGTCTGCTCATACTGTACGTTGTGCGTGTCTGTAGAAATACAGTATGCATGAGGAGTTTTCCCCTCGCTGTGTATGTGTGTGTGTGTGTGTGTGTGTGTGTGTAGCCTTCAGTGGGCGAGTGACACTGCGTCAGTCTGTAGGAACCTGAGCTCGCAGCTCTCAGGGTGTGTTCCTGCGTTCAGTCCATGCTGCATCCTCGTGTTTCCTGCTTCTAACTGCTGCTCTCCATTCACTTGCCAACTGTTTTACGCAGAGTTTTATGCAGCCAAATAATTTTGTTGTACACAAATGGTCACATCGAGAGTTTATATTCTTTCGGCTGGTCTTTATCGGTACAAATTCATGTTACGCTGATTTAAAATTTCCATTTTATGCAACTTCATACTTCTGCTCCATTAAACCTCAGAGGCAGATTTTGTACTTTTTACTCCACTACATTTAACTGACTGCTTAAGTTACTAGTAACTTTTTCATACCCTTCTGGTCTATAAACCCCTTTATCTACAAATTTGGTGATTTTTACTGTTAATGTTTTGTAATATATTGAACAATAAAGTCTTTGTTTATGTGTTAAGATTTTCTCCTAAAAAAATTCTCCTACGACATTAATACTTCCCTTATACTCATATAGCATTATTTCTGTTAAAATAGACTCATTAGCAGATCAGTGTTGCTTATTACCAAATGCAAAACCACATTTCTGGATGAGTAATAAGCCTCATGGCCTCAAATTTGATTTGGTGATTGGATACAATTTTGTCACAAACTTTAATCTTCAAGCAATTTCATTTACTGATGTCTTGAAAAAATAAAAAAATGAAAAAACTATTTTTTTCCCTTCTCTTATATAATCTTCATAGTCGCTCTTCAACATCTCAGTACAACTTCATCTTCAGGATCAAAGGGCGCTGAGGGGGTGAACTCAGTTAGAGATCGTACTGTAGCTTTTTATCCAGATTCACCTCCAGGTCTGTTTCAGGAAAAGAGCAGGTGTGTGCCCGAAGGCTGCTTTGCTAAACCCCAGTGTGTCTTTATATAAAAGACGTAACACATGCAAAGTCCCTCCATACGCATTAATCACAGTTTTGAGCCTGTTTGTGTTTTTCATCTGTCGGTTCAGACATGACAGAGGGTAAACAGTGTTAAGACCATTTTCTTTTTCTTTTCTTTTTGTGGATATTGAGTCAAATAATTACTTTTCCTGGACTCAGTAGGTCTTTATAAATAGTAGCTTGTGAGTTTCCCTTCAGGGTATCAATACAGTTTTAACTTAATGTACAATATTAAATCAAAATGTATTTGTTGATCACATTGTGTTGTTAATTAAATCTGTAAAATATCGAGCACCTTAACTTGTCATATAAATGTAGTGGAGTAAAAGTACAATAATAGCACTTGAGTAAATGTACGTAGTTACTTTCCTCCATAATTGATTAATCAATTATTTAGAGTTAGATTTAGTTAATCAAATGTCAGAATTATCCATCATAATTTTGCAGATGTCAGTGTGACATCTTAAAAAGATTTTTGTCCAACGAATCATCCAAAACCCAAACAGATTTGATTTATAGTGATACAAAAAAAGAGCTTGTTATTACATTTTCAGTTACTTGACTAAATGATTGGATACATTTTTCTAGTTCCACACATTCACATCAGCTTTATTGAATCTAGGAGCTTTTGTCAGCACATGCAGTGTTTTCCAGCGACGTGCACAGAAACCACTGGCTCAAATACATGAGGACTGATGACGTGATGATGAGGCTACAAATCCTCCCCTCTCCCTCTTTCATTGTCCTCTTCTTCCCTGCCCACGTCAGACAAACTTCTCTATGTCCTCCTCCCCCTCCCTCACTCATCTTCATTCATTCTCCACCACCCCTCAGCCCCCCAACACACACTCCCTCCCTCCTCCTTTTCCCCCTCGTTCAATTCATTTACAGTCTCAAGGGGGGCATCAGGCTGTGACCCTCCATGACCTCTGCAGTCATCAGACCTTACAATGTATGTGTGAGAGCAAACTCGTGTGTTTCTGCACATGTGTTTATAAAAATCCTGACAAGTGTGAGCGCACACACACCACTGTTTCTTGTTGGCCTCTGGATGTAGGTGTGTGTGAATGTGTTAGGCATGTTTACTCATGTTAGCCGGCATGTACTTACCCGTCTGTGATTGTGTGTGATAGCTTCAGGAAGAGGTGACAAAGTGACAAACGGGGAGGGGGGCTCTGGACAGAAATCCAACCGCAGTCCTTTAAGGGAAAGAGGAGCAGTAAATCTATCAAACTACAAATGCATCATTCAGGATAAATCACTGCGCTGTCCAATCCTCTACTGTCTGCTTTCCCACTGTCGCCCCTCCTCTGTTCTTTCTCTTTTGCTCTTTCCAAACCTCTACTCTCTCTCTCTCTTTTCTCTCTGCTTTACCACTGCAGCAGCGTCAGGCAAGCTGGAGACAGAGAGTACAGCTGCTTGGGACTGCTGCAGAGAGGAAGAGAAGGATGGTAGAGGGGGTTGGTGTGTGTGTGGTGCAGCAGGGGAAGGATGAAACAAAAGCAGCTGTAGAGGAGTCGTGAGCTCGGCTGTTAGTGGAGAACGGCGTGCTTCAATCCCCCCCCAAAAAATATCTGATGTTTTTCAGCCTGTCTTTCTCTTCACACTCATTTTGACACCATTTTAAGCCCACCTCCCCCCTCCAGCTCCTCCAGCTCAGCATCATTAGCCGTGACCGGTGAGCCTGGAGGCGCTGCCTGAATCCCCTGCCCCCAAAATCCGAGTCTTTCGCTCCTCCCTCTCCTCTCCTCTCCTCCTCCTCCACTTCATCTCTCCTCCAACCAGCCAGGCTGCCTGCTCACCCACTTGCTTGCCCACTCGCTGAAGGTGTGAAGCAGGGGAGGGGCACCCATGCACCGGCTCGGCTGCCAGCCATTTTATTGTTTTGGGGAGGATGATTTTTTTCTTCTTCTACTTCTTCTTCTCTCACTCATCCTCATTCTTGCCCTCTTGCTCTTCACTGATCCGCCCCTGCCCCTCCTCTGTTTCCTGGTTGAGTGTACAGCGAGTCCTCGGCAACACAAGGATTGCGAGAGAGAGCGACAGAGTGAGAGAGAGAGACAGAGAGAGAGAGAGAGAGAGAGAGAGAGCGCAGCCTCAGTTTGAAGTCTCCAGTCTGTCTCCTCAGCCTTCTGTATTGTTGTTATTTACCCTCCTCCTTGGCGTGTTCCTTTCAGCAAACCTTTTGTTTCGCTGTCTGCAGAAGGCGCTTCTCTTTCTGTCTAGCTCTCTTTTAGCTTCCTTTCCTCGTTCTCCCTTTCTCTCCATCCGACTCTGCGGTGAAGAGCGTCTTTGCATGTGTGTGACGGCAAACCAGCGAGGATGCGGATACCAGCGGCTGCCTGCAGCTGCTACAATCCCGCGGGCTGTTCCAGTTAAACGCTGCCGGTAAACGGGTTACTCGCTTTCAGCTGGGTTAGGAGAGAGGGACAGAGGTGCAGGTGGAAACGTTGCATGTAGGTGTGAGGATGATGATGACGGAGAAACGAGGGTGCTGATGCTGACCTGAATTTGTTGGTGATGCTGTCAGCGCAGGCGTGAGATGTTTGACTGTGTGTTTGCCTCACACAGACAGATTTTACTCTTTGATGGAGAGTGGAGGTGTGTGTGTGTTTGGAGGGTGGGGGGGTTGTTCTCTACTTTATGGGTATGTGTTAATGCTGAGGACACTGATCCGTTGTGTTGTGTGTACATGTGAATTCTTGCGGCCATGCTTGTTGGTACACGTGTGTTCTGCCTACATGTGCCTGCTGTGCGTCATTAAATATTCATGTCTGTGTGTTTGACCTTGCATTTCCCACTGTGTTTCTATCCTATCAGCTTAGCTTTTCCTCATAACAGAAGCTAATGAAAATGTTCATGTATGAATTATGGTAATGAAATCTAAGTATGTATGTGTGTGTGTGTGTCTCTTATGCAATCAAACAAATGCGTCTCAATTTCAGTGTGTGTGAGTGTTTTGATGTATCCGATCTTTTAAAAGGAGAATTCAGTCAATGCACACCAACAGTTATTTAGGGCCTGGCAGTATATCAATATATATTGTATCATAGACTTCGGACAATATGATTTAGCAAGATATGGCATGAACGTTGTCTTTTTCTGGTTTTATAAGGCTGCATTACAGAAAAGTGATGTAATTTTATGAACTTGGCTTTTCTGATACCTCCCACGTTATCATTATATCCATAATACTGAGGATTTTGTTTCAAATATATAATTGTGTTAATATTTTGTGAAAAAACCAATAGACATCCCTACGATATTATCAATACTGAGGTGTTTGGTCAAAGATATTGTGTTATTTATTTTATCGCAGGGTCCTAGCATTTATGTAAAGTTTCAAAATATTGAGATCCACCCAGCTGGATTCTGGGGAGGTCACTGTGGTAACAAGTATGGGTGATACTTCCTCTGCTTGGGGGAACTAGCGTGAGTAACAAAGTGTCGTCATAATTGGCACACCAGCGGCACTGTCAAGGCTTTAAGCAGTGTAAGCTAAGTAGGCTAAGCAATAATATAGTCGCTAACTTAGATCCTCATGAATGAATGATACGCTGCTCCAAAGAGTGAGGATTATTGCCAGTAACCACAGAATATACTTATTTTGGTGAAGTGACTAAACATGCAGGAAGTCGTGCTCATACTGTGAGTTATTTACAGTTTGTACACTCATTCAATATTGACACCTCTCTCTCTTTCCATCTCCTCTTCTCTGCCTGTCTCACTTGCACAGCTGGGGGACTGGGTGTGTGAAAAGATGCTGATGGCGAGGGACAGCAGCCGAGACGAGACCCAGAAGCTTCATAAGAAATGGCTGAAGCACCAGGCCTTCATGGCCGAGTTGGCCCAGAATAAGGAATGGCTGGATAAAATTGAAAAGGTGAGTGCTCTTTTTTTTCCCCCATCCCCTGAAGACACAGATTTGGTTCTGTTCTTTCTCTTGCTTGAAAGTTTAAAGGGTCACTCTGATGCTCAGTGAGTTTGCTGCTCTTTGGCTTTTTGGAACAGGAGAAAATGCCACTGGAAGATGGAATAATGCCCATGTGTCTTTTATTATATAGTATTTGTGATTCTTATGACAGAAAGCAGAGGAGGAGGTCAGGATAAGAAAGGAATGGCATGACATTTCAGTTTGAAATTCAAATCAAACAAGTAATTTACTTGGACTTGGACCCAGTGACATTATATAATTGCGTAATGGCTTTGTAGTGAGAAAGTACCACAGAGTTAGACAAAAATGAACACTTTGTCTGAACGCTCTTTTGTGGAACACGATATAAAGTGTCTGAGATAAAGTCTATACATTTATCAGGTGTTCACATCATTATATCAACTTTTAACCAGTTTCCCTTCAGTTAAAGTCTGCAGTTTAAAAAGCACTTAATATCAAGAGATAGATAAAAAGCTATATGTAAGTTATACTGTAAATGCTAGCTAGCCTACTGTGCTAATCTAAGATTTATTTATGTTTTTTTAAAGAGAAAAGTGACGCTATGTCCCTTCAGGCAGGAGTCAGTGATGTAAACAAAGCTTGGACATCAGTCATCAGAGATCCACATCCTGTCTCTACCCAGCGTCCACTGTTTTATACGACTGTCCTTGTACTGAACAGCATTAAATTGACTTAATCAAAGCATAACAAAGCCAGTGGCAAGGGCAAAAAGTATTACAGAGGGTTTTTAAATAGAGGGGAGCTCTGTAACCTTCATCACTGCTCTGTCCCGATAGGATCTGTTTCATATTAAGGAGATTTATACAGCGCAGCAGCGTCCTGTCTAAAGCTGCAGTCAACACAGACGTAATTGGGTTATCCAGTGTTTCCCCAGCTACACGTCCAGGTTTCACTGGGATGACTCTGGGCTGTTGTGTTCACACGTCTGACTAGCTGCAGTGAATCTGGATGTGTAGGATCATTACTGGTTAGTAGAGCTGTAGTTCAGCGCCACATTCGCTCAGGCCACCTGTAACTCATCGCTGATCTGTTGTCTTGTTTTAGGCAGTCTCACTACATGGCATTGTGTGTTTCTGCAAAAAGCCTATCAAACTAAAGCTAAAGAGGCTTTCTGATGCTAAAGCTAAATATGTCTCATATTCACGCCCATGCTTGTCTTTTTGACAGGTCTATGTTGTTCCAGGACATCAGCTGATGTTGACATTTGATGGCTAGCATTCAGCAGTCTCTCTGTGCCAGTCAGTGTACAAAATTAGATGTAATATGTGATGACCCTTCAGAGTGAGTAACAGTGAGTGGCTGCTGAGAGAGCTTTGACATGACACATGGTTGCTAATGAACCCATGTGGGCTGCTGTAGAAAATGTAAGTGTGAAGTTTAGCAGGCTGTAGTTTTGGCTCAGCAGGATACATGATATACACACATCATGGCAGTGCATGTGTTGCGAGGAAAGCCAAATAACTACTGTATTTCTAATGAATAAACACGACAGTGACACTACATTTATTATCATAAAGCGTAGCACTCAAAAATCTTAAATATTGCGACACTAAATGCCAGTTTCCAGACATGTTGCAGACAGTCTGTGGCGTAATGGCTCGATGCTTTGCAGTCTCATCCTGGGCAGGGCTCAAACTGAACTCCCCTGATGGGAGCAGAGCGATGGAGCCAAGGCACTGTGTTGTGTGTTATCTGTGCACATACTGTTGATACTTCCAGTTATCAATTAGTTGGAAATTAATCAGCCTCTATTTCACTGATCAGTTTATCAAACAAAATACTAGTCGTTTGATGTCTGCAGCCTGTTTGTCATGTCATAGTCTGAGACTGTGGGACAGTTTGCATTGACTATTGCAGTAGTTTGAATGCTATTTTAATTTAACTTGTACAGTGAAGAACATCAAACATCGACCCTCAGAAGAAGTGGCAGCAAAATTCTAATAATAATGATAATCATGAAGGTGCTTCTGCCTCAGCCACTAAAAGGTGACAGTTATTGTTTTCAAAACAACGTGTTTTGGGTTTTCTGGTCATTTCACTCTGTCCTCTACCAATCAGCTCGCTGATCACTTTAATATTGTGGCTGTTGGCTATGTGGTTAGGCAACTTCACCCACTTATGGCCTGTAAGCTGCTCATTATGTCTAATTACTGTAAGCATGTTGCTGAGAACCCAGTGATTTAACTTTTTTCTCCTCCTATAGTGAGCGCTCGGAAGTTGGTGTGTATGTGTGTGTTTAGTCTTGTGCATGTTATGCCTATATCACATATGATGTGTAGGAAATGACTGACTGATGTGTAATGATATACGCACAGTGATGTAATGTAGTAGGACCTGCACAGCCACAGAACGGCCTGAGAGCACCGAGCTGTTTCCATTATAGATTCATAGGTTGGCTGACAGGAAAATGTTTATCAGAGAGAGAAAGACAGAGACAGAGACAGAGGAGAGCGGCAGGAGGAGAAACACTGTCTTGTTGTATTCTTTCTAATTGTAGGTTCCTGATTTGCTAAATAATGACTCAGTTTGAACTGGAAATAGACAAGTTATTTGCTTTAACTTATCATAATGAAATAATAAATAGCGACAGAATAACAACACCATCTGTGTTTAGCTTGGTTCCCTATAAATCTCACTTTCACTGTTGTATTTCGTCTGCTACCGGGTATAAAATGTCCTGGGAAATGAAGGCTGACTGGTGACCCAGTCAGGCCGGCAGCCTGGCGCCTTTTCTATCTGCTGTAACATCTCCATTGTGGACCAGATGAATGAATAATGTCACGCTTTGTCCTGTGTTTGTTCGTAGCTATTATTCAGAAGAAAACGAATATGATCCAGTTGTTCAGTTGTTTAAGTAAAACATATTTTATTTTTTACTTGTTGTTTACATTACAATCTGCTATAAGAAGTAGTTTTCATTTTGTGACTTTTCCAAACTGGATAAGTCAGAATCAGACCTGGTGATCGTCATTAAGAATAGCTTTGATAATTATCCAGATATAGCCAGTTTTCTCGGATGCATGTAGGTCATATGGAGGATTCAGTTTCACATTTAAAGTCTTTTATAACCAGTTAAAATTTCTTCGTAGCATCTTTAGATAATGTAAATAAATGCACTAATTACTGGACAACGGTTAAATAGTGGCTTTGGTTGTCTGTAAAACACAGTCTGCTTTTGCTCTGATATTAAAAAGAGTCCATTGTTGTTTTTACGCCCACAAGCTGAAGAATTATCAGAATATTGTGACGTGCATTTCTTTGTTTGCATCTTTACATGAAAGACTGTAACTGGCAGACAATACAAAAAAAACAAAAACAATAACAACCTACTCAACACTTGTCATACCATAAACTGCTCAAGCTAAACTTGAAATACTCTCCTCTTTTGGTTTGTTTTTTATAAAAACAAGCCCCATTTGTTATGCAAAAAAAAAAGTCCAAAAAGCCAACAACAAAATCAAAAGTGTTATGAGTGTATAAACTTCCATGAAGCCTGTTCAAACTGCAGGACAGTTACCGTAACCAACTTGTGCTCAAAATACAATTTTGAGGTTTGACATAATTGACAGCAGAGATGGAGAAAAAATGTGGCCACATTAACACGTTTTACATGTTCTGAATGTTACCAAAAAGTAATTCTGATCCTGTGTGATACTAAGGTGCTCAAAGCTGAGAAGATGATGGGTATTTTGAAGAAAGTAGCATTATTATCTATAAAGGAATTGCCCCAATGACATTTGTGGCAAGAAAATTTTTCAAAAAGTTTGGCTCATCACTTTTCCTTTTTCATAAAAGTGCTCAAGGGATCCAGACCGAGTTTTAGGGTTAAGGATAAATTTAGGTTGCGGTTGGATTTAGACGTTGGGTAGTAAATATATCATGCCTGTTGGGTGTAGAAGCACAAGCGTGTATTGGTGCGTATCCAGCTCTCGTGGTCCCAGCTCGTGCTCTCAGGTAGCAGACTGTCGTCACACCAGGCCGTCGAGCTGTTGGCAGACAGACAGAGTTTAGCTTTTAAAGTCGTACATGGCAGCCATGTTCACCCCACAAGCCTGCTCAATGACCGTTGCTAAGGAACTTGCATTTTTTTTTGGAAGGTAAAATTAATGGGATTTGGCATCTTGTTATGGTAATACTGATAAGTATTTGTACCCATTGCTGGCTACTGTTAGAAACATTGCAGTGTCCAGTAGCAGTGAGATTTCATTTTAACAAGAAAAATGTGCAGTTTTACAGTCAAAACACAATAAATCGATTAATGGAAATCCCATCTTTTAATCTAATTACCAAGATGGACTCATCTCATCTCAGTGATTATATTTCCCTGAAGAGTGTTGGACAGTTCTCTTTGCAATCACAGGACTTTTATGTGTTATTTCTACCAAATGTTCGAACAGACTGTGAAAAGGACTTATTATGCACCCTCAGACAGGAGCATTCTGCAGACTGCTTTAAAACTCCATGATCTGATTCATTTGTATGCTTTAACATCTGTTTTAAAGACAGAGTTGTTGGTAATTATGTGCATGTTGTTCCTTCAGATGTGATATATTGGAACACTATTTTAAATGGGACCTCTCTGGTTAAATTATGGTTAAAAGAAATATTAATATAACTTGGTTGGAATATGAATCCTGATTGTATTAGTTGAAAAGTAAAAATCAGAAGTCACTGTATTATTTTAGAGCTGATTGTCGGTCCTCTCCCTTGTGGTACTTCCTGTCCAGACACTCTGCATTGTGTGTCCTGGTTGTGTCTTTCTGCTTGTGTCCTCTGAGAGTTTCCAGTCTATTTATGCAAGAATCCCTCTCTGCTGTGAAGGACGCTGTGAAGCCTGTTTTTAGGGTAGCGTCAGCCTTTTGTACGAGTGCATGTATCTGTATTTCACTCTGTACAGTACGAGTAAACAGTGTGCAGGAGCTTCTGTTTTAGTCTTTGGTAGTTACAGAAATTTGCTCATAGTCGCATAGTTTCTTCTGTTGGTCCACCTGCATCCCCTCTTTATAAAAATCACTTTTTACATGAGTGTTTTATGAAAGTGTCCTTCTTCATCAGTAGCCTCCTTAAGCATATCCCCATCTCCATCTCCGAGAGGATTCTAGGTCATAACATCTTGCGATTTACAGTCTGATTTAGTCTACAACATCCTATTTTGCCGTTTGGTTCTGCTCTTCGTTCACAAACTGTTAGTTATGTGAGTTAAGTCTGAAGCCACCCATGCCTGATATCCTACAGGCTGTAAAAGTTTGAGCAGTCCAGTTTCACCATTGCCATTCAGTTGATGTAACCTATATGAGGAGCTATTGACAGTGTACCCTTGAGTAAGACACCATCAACCCTGAATGACGACTAAAACCTTCAGTTTGCTGGTTTTAGGGGAGATCCCTGCAGATTATGATGCACCTTGTGTGCTGTGTCACTTTCCGTTGTGACGTCGAGCATCTGTCAGAGTGCGACTCGTCTCCTCTTCCTGTGCTTGCGGTGGTTGCCAAGCAACAGCTGTCCAATCCCCTCTCCTTCCTCCTTGTCTTCCCTCCTCTCTTCATACAGCTCATGTGTGAAGGTCATCCCTCCTTCCTCCCCCCTTCTCTTTCTCTCTCTCTCAATCTTGATTAGCTTACCTTTAAGCAGAGTACAGGAAACATGTCAAGATTTAACAGGAAGTGATGTTAAGATTCAACAGTATAGGTGTTGTTGTAGTGTAGTAAAGAGGGCCAGAATCTAATGAGCTGAGGTTTGCAGTGTTCTGAATGTGTAATGTGTTGTTTAATCAATAACTCTGCTGTTCTGTAGCTGCAGGCTGACTGGGCTCGCTTCATGGGCCAGATGAAAATCTCTGAATACATGTGGACTATATCTCTAACATGAAGCTGTGATGATGTTTGTGAGTGAATGAGTGATGTGGGTGAAAACCTCTGTACAAAACTTAAAGAAGAAATTCCCAAATTCAAGAATATTTAGCAACTTGCAGGTTTCTGGTTTCCGACTGAAAAGTTATTTTCAAACATGAAGACATGATGGTTATAAAGATCTGCCACATGCTTAGTCATTCTCCAATATAACTGCAGTAATTTAGACCAACAGAAGCTGGTGGCTGTTATGGTTGATTTGCTTCAGTTGCAGCAGATTGTGTTTGTTTGTGTATGTGAGTGTGTGGGGGAGTGTGGGAGTGCACAGTGAAAACAGCTTCTTCCCAATGCAGTCGCTCGCCTAAATCCAGCGGGCTTTTGATTCCGTCCCCTTCTTCTCCTCTTACTTTAGATAATTAATTGGCCTCATTAACTCATTAATAATAACAATTGCGGCCTCTGCTGTCCCAATCCCACTCTCACTCACTCTTTCCGTGTTATAACACACACTATTAAAGAGGTGGATAATTTGAGGTTAATAGACTGTGGACTGACTTAATACTTTTCTTAATATTTTAATGTTCTAAATATCTACTAAGCTGTGTCTTAAATCCTTTGTCCTCTGTGCATTGGGCATTTTTTATAGCTTAGCTTCAGTTTGTCAGACTCAGCACTGCATTGTAAAACTAAACTTTTATCAGCTTTAGCTCTACTTTACTTAAGTAGAGCAGTGCTTAAAGCTTGTTAACGTTAGCCGCTACATAAAAACAAAGTTAAGCATGACAGTGCAACATGACGGATTCCATAGAAGACATTTTAAGACATCAACAACACAAACAATCTTAGTTATATCTGATTTTGCTCCACTAAAAACACAATTATGTATGCATAAATATAATTTCCCATTTTTTCCAGATTGATCCCCTTAATCCTACACAGTGGACCTTGAACCATAAAGGGCTTTCCAACATTTCAAACAATACACGCTAAAAGTTTCCATGCATACATGTTATTATGGTCAGCTCAGTAACGTGGTAGCCACCATGAGTGTTCGCACCAAGTTGTATGGCATGGTTTTGAGATTTACTAACAGAATTACTTCTATTGCTATCAGCAGGACTAAGTACACTTTATTTTAAGTCACTAATAGCACATAACATCTTTTGCTAAATTAATTGGCAAAACCTGAATTATAAATGCGTGTAAGTGCACGTATCTCCTGCCTCACTCACAAATCTCTGTGTGCATTAAGCTTTGACCTGTAGTTTAGTGCTGGCTCTGCAGTATGTGAGATAGTGTGTGTGTGTGTGTAAATGAGGGAGTGTGTGTAGGTGTGTGTGTGTGGGCGGGTGTGGAGGTATATGTGTGGTGAGAACATCAATGGAGCAGTGATGATACCAGCGCTCTCACTGAGAACAAATGTTAAACTGAGACAGAGATCTGCTGTTATATTTTTATTCTCTTTCAATCAATTCCAGTTTTATTTAGATACTCTGGCAGCGCTGCTCATGAAGAATTCACACCAATACTGCGTCCAGAGTTGGACTGAACTGAGGAAGACACAGGAGGCTGAAAGTCATGTTGTGTTTCTCTGATTTAAAATTGATTTTAGGGCCGTAATAGCCGCCTGAAAAGCTGTCTGTGTCTTACATGATTTAATTGAATACACTCGAAGTAAGTAAATTTTCACAGACAATGGAATTCAAGGTACTTGAGGGGTTGTTGCATTTGTTGAGTCCATAAAGATATAGTGGTGACTTGTCAGTCCACCCTCAGAGAGCTGAAGGCCCACTCGCCTCCTTTTTGTTTCACAATATATTTCCCATTATTGTAAGACATTATACGAGGCTATTCTGTTTATATCCACAGTTAAATGTGTATCTGCTCCTTTATTACTGCTGAAAACTATGCCAGTTATTTTATAACATTCACCAACTGCACGTGTTGGAAGAGTGCTTCCTTAAAAACAAACAAAACGATGGTATCCACCCACTTTTCATCTTCTAGTTTCTGATTCTGACCTCAATATGTTGCACAGTGATACTAAGCAGGAGCGTCCTTCTGCCAGCACTGCAACCCTGTTGTTAAGACTCTTATCCTCCTAAGAAATGTCCCCTCTGACAGGCCTTCATAAATACTAGAAGGGTTTAAACTTAAATCTCCCTCCTTGATTTGTTAGCAAAAATCTTACTGATTATTCCAGCAAGATCTCAAAGCAGCGTCTCTAATTTGGTGTTCAGAAGACTTAAAGTTTTAACAGTGACCCACAACAGTGAACATCTGATTTCTATTTAAATTCTTGTTTACTGTGTTTAAACTTTGTTGGTATGAGTTAACCAACTCACGGTGTCTTTATGTCCTTCTTTACCTACTTTAAGTTCATATCAGGTAGGAATGTGCAGTGAAATCAGAGAATCCCAACTGAGTGTTTTGTCCTGTACCTCCCAAATCCTGGAGCACTCTGAGCTTTCTGAAGCTCTCAGTACAAAAAGTCACTCAGGGGTTTGATAAAAAACAAAAGTAACATTAAAAAGGTCCAGTCGTTCTCTTCCTCCAGTCAAATAGATGCTTTTAAAGCAGCACAGAGGAGGACAGGAGGGCACTTTTTAGGTAGATGGACAGCGTTAATATCTGCCTCTAGCTGGGCACCTTCTGGAAAATATGTCATCTCTGTCTCTGTGTGCAGGTGTGTGAGTGCATATCTCTCGAACCTCTACTCTGTTAGCCAGAGCAGGCCGCTTGTATGAGTGGGTGACCAATCATGATTGCCTGTGTTATATCTCTGTGTTGCAGCAACGACGCTTGTAATAAAACAGACAGTGTTGAATTTATAAATTGTCGTTGGTAGGTGTTGAGGTTGGGTTTATAATCTTTTACAGTTTACACATGTTTGCTAAAAGAATATACTTTAGGCTACTGTAGGCTGTTGTCCTGGACTACAGTTGCAACTAAATATTATTATTGTCTTCATCCATTATTCTGCCAAATGTTTTCACAATTCATTGATTAATCGTTCAGTCCATAAAGTGTCCACATCACAATTTCTGCCAGCTAAAGTGATGTCTTTTTATTGTTGCGGGACAAAACCCCAAAGATACTTGATTTACTATCATAAATGACAGAGAAAAAGTAGCAAATCCTCACATCTAGGAAGCTGGAACCAGCAAATGTTTTACATTTTTGCTTTGAAAGGAAATCATGACACCAGTAACTTCTCAAAGGAATCAAATACTCACTCTTTTGTGAGAATAGTGTGCATCAACAGCACACTCATAAATCAACCACTACAGGATAGACCTGCTTTTAATTTGTATGTAATATGGATGATTATGTACCTCTGTGGTCCAGAATATATAGCATGCATCTGAAAAACATCCCCACTTGTTCTTGTAAAAACTGAGAGCTATTACCTGGAACATACTGAGCAATTGTTTTTGGTCATACGAGTAGATTTCTCACACATGGAATAAATATTGACACAATAGCTGCAGTGGCCTGAGTGTGACAGACACGATGTCCATCAGAGTGTCGGCAGTGATGCTCAGCAGCAGATGTCTGCTGTAATATACAGAGACAGCAGATAGAGGACGGCCCATCTGTCAGTGTTCTGTCAGGAGTCCTCACTCAGGACTCTTTGCTTTCTAATCTCTTTCACCTGTTTCTTCTGCTTGATTCAGTTCTTACTCATTTAATTTGGATTAATATATTCTCTCTGAATTGTGTTCAAATCACTGCTGTATATCTTTTTCTTGTTATCATAATTACTTGAAATAAGGTGGTAGGGGTGGGCAAAAATATCGATGCGGCAATATATCGCGATACTTTGCCGCCCAATACAATATCGATTTTTCATCTCCAAATATTGATATATCGCCGAAGAGCGACTCTGCTGTGCGGCGGGTGTATTTCTGTAGTAGAGAGAGTGGCTGAGGTCTTTGTAAAATGGATGGCAAGTTAACAACGCCTCCGCAATTTAAAGTTGACGTTTGGAAGCACTTTGGCTTCAAAGTTAAGAGAGAACGCAAGAACAACGAGCTGGACAAAGAGAATATTACTGCCCGGAAATTTCATGAGAATTATTAAAATGAAGAGGCTGTTTTGAATGAAATAGTTTTGACTCAATTTGTCCTCTGATCAATATCATCTGATGTACATATACAGGTACTTGTGTTTTCATCTTTATTTATATCGCAATATCGTGATACGTATCGTATCGTGAGGTTCTTGCAAATACCCACCCCTATAAGGTGGTATTATTTATTTCATGAAAAGCTGATTTAGAAGAATACTTTGTCCGATTTATCAAGATTTTTGATCCAAACTTATCTCTTTGTTATGAAGTTATGTGACACCTTTACGTTCCGTAACCATTAATTTCAGTACTTTGACTTTAAATAGGTACTCGAGTAATTTTGTAATAACACTTGATGGTTTAATTCCCATAATGCAGCTTGAAATCACCTCTCATTAGACCCTCCAGTTTTTAACGCTGGTTTTTTGCTAAAGATTTCTGTGCCCTTCAAACTGAAACCGCGTTAGCTCTAAAGACAAAAGAAGATATTATCCTACTCTTATCACAGGATGACTACACTGATCTTCACGTGTGAAGTCAGCTGATTGCCACCTAAACTTTTAGAGAAAATCCTTCACATTGTTTTGGATCAGTTTGCTGTGGGAACTCAGCAGATATTGTCAGTATAAGCAACAGAATATCATGATCCTCTATGAAATGCAGACTGAGTAAGTGTGAGTGTGGAGTAGCAGCTCTGAGCCCGTGGGTGAAGCTGCTCCAAACCCACGCAGCTCTCCCACTTACCGCAGAGGACAGCATGCATCAGCAGCCAGGGAAACGCTTCGCCACAATGAAAGCTGACGTAACGCTGGAAATTACAGGACAGCGAGTGGAGAAGTGAAGCCTGCTGTACAGCTTTTAATTCCTCTCAATGTTCTGTGTGTATCATTAAAGTACCTACACACATTAACAGCTGAGAGATGCCTCATTATAAACCCCGTCCTCTTGAGTTTGTTTTAGTGGAACAGCTGGGCGTTAACTATAGTTTAACATCAGATTTTTGTAGTTTTACAGGAACAGGAAGACATTCTGTTGTGTTGCCTTCCTGATAAGCCTAGTGCTCATCAAATAACAACTAAGACTTAAGTTAATTGTTGGGTTTACTCATATGTGCCTTGCTCTCAAAACAGCACAATTCATATTTGGAGTTTTGCCCACATCTTTTTATGGCAACAAAACTAAACTCCTGTTTCCATTTTTTTTTATGAGAGCCTGATTAATGCCGTCCATGAGCAACTCTCATCAGAGAATGAAGTGCGATGACTCACTCCTGAGCTGCTTCTATCATCAGCTCCAGAAAAAAATTATGCTTTTCATTCTTTTCTACCAACAGTTGCTAGATGTTAGATACACCAGTGTTTTTAAGGTGTTGCTTTAAATGCCTTATTTGTGTAAGAAACATGGCTGAAACATGAAAAGTATGTAGAGATTTGAATGAATAGTTGAAGGGTTGTTTTGTTTTGTGTGTGCCAATGTAAAATGAATTCATTTTCTTAATTTTCTGCTTTTTTAGCTGCAGTTTAACGTTGCAGTAGGATCATACAATGTGTTTAAAGTTACACAGTTATGTAGTTTTACAAAGAAGTAAACAAGCCACCAAGTCTTTCTTCATTTGGTTTTATGTTTCCTTTGCTTTCTGTAACTCTCTTTCTGTCTTTAACACACACAGACACAAACACACAGGCTGCAAAAGATGAATTTCAATTGAATGGGGGAAGGATTTCACTGTGGGGGAGGCTAAACTGGAAATAAGGGAGCAGGTGTACATATGGAATATGGTGGTGCTGCTCTGTGTGTTGCTGTGTGTGTGTGTGTGTGTGTGTGTGTGTGTGTGTGTGTGTGTGTGTGTGTGTGTGTGTAAGAGGGGGGTTCAGAAAAGGATGAGGTACAAAGGGGGGCAGAATTATGAAAAAAAGAGAGTCCAGAGAGAGAGAAGGGGGAAGGGGAGTGTGAGGTAATTTATGAGGCATTCAAATACGCCGAGGTTTAATCTCTTCACACACACACACACACACACACAAACAGACACATGCACACCTACTTACCCAGTTCCACAGTGTCTGCACATAATAATGGTAACATAGTGAATATTTGTGGAAAAAAGACCCAGACTCTGACCCAGATTATGCTTCCTTTATATTTTGACCTCCACTGGTCATGAATTTATTTAGATGTGGTCTATAAAATATTTATAAGATATTTAAAAAGCAAATAAAGGGAAATAGCTGTTGCTCATTCCCAGAGGCAGAAGAATCAAACAATGGGACCAAATTGTAGACAATCAGCGATTATTGACAGATTATTAAGGGAACAGATTATAACATAAAAATCGTCAGTACATTTATAGATAATGAAATTGATAATTAGTTGCAACAATAACCATTTTCCTCTCTGTCCGTAACTCAAGCATGTTACACCTTTGAAAGTTGTTTTGTTAATTCTTTTATTGTTTGTTTGATTTTCTGATTCACATTTCTTGAAGCCTTACTGCTAATTCGAATAGAAACGGTTAATTTTCAATTAATTCTCGTGGACCCCAACGCTTTAATAAAACACATCTTTATGCTTCTGGCCTAAATCTCATGAGCTCATGTTATCAGAACAAATGATCTAATTAGATGTTGGAGTATTTTTTTGGCATAAATTTGCATAGTAATAAGGGAAAAAAGTGGATTCTTGAAACTGATAGATGCTCAAAGATTGTGAATGTGTGTTTATATCTCCCAGGTGCTTTGTAGAAACATGTATTCACTGATTACGGTGGTAGTTATCTTACTTAATGACCTTTTTTATCATAACAGATTGGTTAACGTGGTGATTACGGCGCGACATTTGGTAGCTTGAATGTGTTTAGTTTTCAGTATTTACCAGAAGTGTTACATTTCTTGCTTAATGTCCACTAATTATCTTCATCATGTACATCACAATCATCCGTAATAATCCCTTATTTTTTCTTTTTTTTTGGTGTTTAAGTCTTTATTTTGTTTTCTAATGATCATCAACAGAAATCCAAACAACACAGAGTAAACACAGAGGCATAGGATCATAGCTGCTGTGCCCATAATATTAATAATTTAAGTCCCAAATCATTAATTTACCCACTCTAGAGATCAAACTTGGAAACTAATAAAAAGTCAAGATGAATAGATAAAAGGGTTATTGTTAGGACCCCTTCTTCCAGTGATCCCTCCATATTAAAACATGTAAAGCTTTACCTCTGTCTCACCTCTCCATCTGTGTTTCTTCGACCTTGTGTCTGTCCAGGAGGGGCAACAGCTGATCCAGGAGAAGCCGGAGCTCAGCCCAGTGGTCCGGAAGAAGTTAGAGGAGATCAGGGAGTGCTGGCAGGATCTGGAGAGCACCACCCAGGCCAAAGCCCGCCAGCTCTTTGAGGCCAACAAGGCAGACCTGCTGGTACAGAGCTATGAAAGTCTGGACCAGAGACTAGGCCAGCTGGAGGGTCAACTGGCCTACGTGGACCAGGGACAGGACCTCACAACTGTCAACAAGCAGCTGAAAAAACTGCAGGTTCGTAGTATTTAGAAACATTAAGCGCCATTTGACCCAGAAGGCCTTTCTAACCTCCTGCTTACTCGTCCTCAGTCTTTGAGTTGTCGTCTCTTCAAAGGCTGCCGAGTGTCGATGTCCAGATTTGATGAGAAAATAAAAGGATAGGACTGAAAAGTTCTATATTTGTAAAACAGTCCCATAAGGTAGTCAGCTGTAGGCTACAGATGTCACTACCTTTTTCCAAAATAAACATTTTTATTTAGATATACAAGAAGGAAATTTAAGTAAAACCAAGTGAAGTTCAATTATAATTGTAGGCATTTTTATCAGGTTAACATGTGAGCAGAGAAAAAGCAGATGTCTCTTTTCATCTATGAATTACTGAAGCATTATTCTTGTTGACTTTGTTGTCTTTTCTAATTCTAAAAGTATTTTTTCAGGTATTTGTGCAACGTCAGGGTAACAACATAATGGGATACAGGTTGAATTCTAATGTATTACAACCAGACTGACCTCAATTGTGAATATCATTCACGAGCTCTGCGTCTTTACTCTACATGTTAAACTATCTCAGAATGAGTCACTGTTTTCGTCGCCACACAGCGACGGCCCTCATTAATATTTAAACAAACACGCTGTTTGAAAATGACTAACAACAACAACATTTCTCACTGTGACTGTAATACTTTCCTTTCAGCTTTTCATCTCATTTCCGCAAAGTCGTCTACTTTCACAACAACATTAATTTTTTATTTGTTTTTTATGTTTTCTTTGAAACACTATAAACCATTTGCATTCATGCCAACCCAGCAAGCTTCCATGAAGAGTTTCATCCCAAGATCATTTTACAAATACTGACGATTGGGAAATCTTGATGGGTGTATTTTTGAATCCAGGTGCCAACATCTTGTTGGATTTAATTGTTATTTGCAAACTAATGCTAAAATAATAAATACTGAGGCAGTAGCTTATGTATTGCTTTAGGGATTACGTCTTTGTAGTGGTTCATCAACACTGTTTAAAAACGGGAAACGATCTCTGCATTTCATTTGCTTTTCCTCTGAATTTGCATTTTAATGTTTTTGCAATAACTTCCAATAGAGGCTGAATCTATACAGCCAATGATCTTGACACACAAAAGCACAATATGGTGACAAAACAATAAACTGACCAAAATTAAATATTTAAGGGTCAATTCTTTCCGTACCTGATATGTTGGGATGTAACTCTTGGACTTGGAAGAGTCAGATTCTTTACACAGCAAACAGCAATCTGACTGACGCACAGATTCATCATCTCATCACTTCATCATTTCACCAGACATGTCTCACTCTCCTCTCCCACAGCATGCCGCTTACAGCTTCCTTTAACAGGCTGCCATTAGCTCTGCTTTACCACATCATCCTAAAACTCCACTACCCAGCATCCATCCTGGCAAGGGGTACAGTAAACTTCACTACACTTGTCTATCCATTATTCTTTCGCTGTTCGGGGTTATTTTTCAGTCTCATCTTTGCTTTCATGTCCATCTTTTAATGAATTACATTTCAGTGAACTGAATACAGGAAGTATTTCAGCGAATGCTACAACATTTAAAGAAACTTGATACAAAGACTGCAATAATGGCAAATTACATTTTTGACTTCTGCTAGTTTGATTTCAGGTTTTAACAGCAGACGTTTTGAAATAAGTGTGTTTTGTGACTGTCTCATCTTGTCGTTTGAGGCCATAAACTGACTGACACAACTTTTTGCAATGCTTTTCCTTTATGCTTTAAACTTTTTACATAACTTACTTATTTATACTGAACCTATATAACCATGTATGATAGAATGCCTATGGAAATTAAGCAGATTGAAATAACTTAGCATTAAAACAATGTCAAACTTCTAATTTTAACATTTCTATCTCAATCTTCACATCCTACTCATCCCATCTTTATCCTTTGTCCCATGACAACATGTTTCTTGTATCTACATCCACCCAATTCTTCTCTCTTCATCTAACCTACCTTTATCCCTCTTCTGATCAACACATCCTCTTTCCCTTCATCTGTTTTGATAACTCTCCCCTGTCTTGCCCTTCCACCTCCTTCTCCCTCGTAGACCAT
The DNA here is from genome assembly GCA_903131615.1 of Diplodus sargus. Classification (NCBI taxonomy): domain Eukaryota; kingdom Metazoa; phylum Chordata; class Actinopteri; order Spariformes; family Sparidae; genus Diplodus; species Diplodus sargus. The sequence goes on along the minus strand of CAEMYA010000543.1, from coordinate 247,799 downwards.
GGAGACCCAGATGGAGGAGTGGTATAGGGAGGTGGGGCAGCTCCAGGGGCAGGTGGCCACCATCCCGCAGCAGACGCAGATCAAGGAGACGGTCGCCGGTCGTCAGGCTGCTGTGGAGGCCAGGATGGTGCGTCTGATTGAGCCGCTGAAGGAGAGACGACGCATCCTGCTGGCGTCCAAAGAAGTTCACCAAGTCGGACGAGACCTAGAGGATGAGATTGTGAGTATGAAAACATTTTGATTTCAGTGTGATGTAAAGGAAAGATTAATTTTGTATTCAGGCTAAATATTACTTGAGGGACTTGACAGGTTGTTTTTTTTTAAATCTCTAAAATTTAAGATGCACACTCACATACAGTACACATGGTGTAGATACAGTAAGCACACACACAAACTCACCTTTGTGTTATGTTGTTGCTGTTGTAGTTGTGGATCCAGGAGCGCCTCCCGATGGCCATGTCTCAAGAGCACGGTTCCACTCTGCAGGCAGTCCAGCAGCTCATGAAAAAGAACCAGGTGAGACCATCAGAACAACCAGTGATTCTAACTGAAGCTTTAACCAGAGATTGACTCCCGCTGTTGATACACTTTTACCACAAAGCAAAGTCAAAAGCACATGAAAGAAAGATGATATGAAATAGATAAATATGATGTAGAGAGCCCAAGTCCTGATTTATGCGCACACTTTATAAAATATCTACAAGTCCACCTCGACTTCACTTTTAATGCCCTCTGTCTCTGCTGCAGACACTTCAGAGGGAACTGCAGGGACACAGGAGCAGGATCGACGACGTCCTGGAAAGGGCGGGGATTATCGCATCCATACGCAGCCCTGAGGCCAACTGCGTCAGGGCGGGTCACGACCAGCTGGCCCAGCTGTGGGGTCTGCTCTGGGCTGAGACTGAGAGGAGGCAGCTCATCCTGGATGCCATGTACCAGGCCCAGCAGTACTACTTTGACACAGCCGAGGTGGAGGCCTGGCTGAGCGAGCAGGAGCTGCACATGATGAACGAGGAGAAGGGGAAGGTTTGTGTGCAGTTGTTCAGCATTTCTATAAGAAACAACTAAAGAATTGCTAATTATTTGGTTATAAAAACTGCGTTAATCTGTGAATATTGTCCTCTGTCCCATATATTCATCTAATTTTGTTGGACACTAATCCTCTTTAGTTACTGTAGATTTACACGTAGAGGCAGGATTGAGCATTTGAGCTGGGTGTGTATTATTTTTAAACGGAAAACCTTCCTTGCGTGTGTCGTTTCCTCCTCCCACCAGGATGAGCCGAGCACTCTGCAGCTGCTGAAGAAACACTTGGTCCTGGAACAGACCATTGAGGACTACGCTGAGACCATCGGCCTGCTGTCACAGCAGTGTCGACAGCTGCTGGAGATGGGACATCCGGACTGGTAAGCATGTAAACATACACTCGCAGAACCTAACAGAGATTATCTGTCACCAAAAAGAGACAGCAAGATGAAACTGATGAAGTTGACAGGAAAGCGGGATAACAAGAGTGCTATACAGAAGAGCAAACATCGAAAACTTGGGTGGCCGACGGAGGCTCACCAGTCGTGGACTGCAGAATATTGTAAAAAACGTCATCTGGTTGTGATGAATCTCAATTTCTGCTTCCACTTGCACATGGTAGAGCCAGGGTAGAGAGTCCTCTCCAGTATAAAACAGGTGTATAAAGTGGTTTCTGGGTGTATGTTGTGATTTCAGAAGCATCATCGCTTACATCCTTTTAACTCATCATATCTGTATGCCGGTTGCACACCATCTCTTCCCTTTATTCAGCGAGCAGATCAGCAAGCGTCAGTCGCAGATCGACCGTCTATACGTGTCTCTGAAGGACCTGGTGGAGGAGAGGAAGAGCCGTCTGGAGCAGCAGTACTGGCTTTACCAGCTCAACAGGGAGGTGGATGAGCTGGAGCAGTGGATCGCTCAGAAGGAGGTGGTCGCCAGCTCGCCTGAACTGGGTCAAGACTATGAGCATGTCACTGTAAGTGTGCCGACAGATGGAGTGCGCAGATGAATAATAGATTCGAGAGAAGTTTTTTTAAAGTCACATGTTGACATCTTAAGTAACAAATCAAGTTACAACAGTAACAGCAGCTAGGAAGTTTTGCTGGAAGCATATGGAGAATGATGGCTGTTCATTAACTTACAATATAAATCAAGAAACATGTAAATCATTTCCGTTGCTATTTATTTCCTCCACTCTGCAACGCCTTAAGGTTCTTCAGGAGAAGTTTACAGAGTTTGCATCAGAGACAGGAAGTGTGGGACAGGAGCGGGTGACGGCCGTCAACCAAATGGTGGATGAGCTCATTGACTACGGTCACTCGGAGGCCGCCACCATCGCTGAATGGAAAGATGGAGTGAATGAGGCCTGGGCCGACCTGTTGGAGCTCATGGAGACCCGGGCACAGATGCTTGCTGCTTCACACCAGCTTCACAAGTTCTTCTCTGACTGCAGAGAGGTAAGAAAACC
>CAEMYA010000543.1:230287-244379 GCA_903131615.1 Diplodus sargus | reverse complement strand
AATATTCTGCACTGCTTTATGTCCCTTTTTTTTAGGTTTTGGCCCAGATTGAGGACAAACATCGAAGGCTGCCGGAAGTTCGGGCTCGGCAGGGCAGCACTGCCAACACCAGCACCCTGCAGAGACTCCTGCACAGCTTTGAACAGGACATACAGCTGCTGGTCACGCAAGTAAGGCAACACGAACATGAACAGACAGCATATAAAATTACCTGCTTCAGAATTCACTGACCTCAATTTTCATGCAGCACAGAATCACAACAACTAACCTCAATGATTTTAACCCTGTAAAGGCAACTTACACATAAAAACTGTCATCATAACAGAGAAATAGTTTGTTTCATCTTTGTAGACTCGTGTACGACCAATATTTGTCTGTGTGAATTTGAACACCTCTTGGATTCTCTTAATTCTTCTCACCTTGTAGCATCTTTCAGGGTTTGTTTGTCTGAAGCTGCTGACACAGCTGGAGCATGCGGCCTGGCAATAGTGTTCACAGAACGATATTTCATCAGTGTGGATGCTCTCACTGTTGTCAAAATATTTATTGTTGAATTTATCATTCTTGCTGTGGACAGGCCTTGAATTTGTGTATTTATATAATTTGAATTTTATATAGTCTGAGGCAAAATGACCTTCTTGCTCTGCATTTAATGTAGCTTTATCTAGTCTCTGTCATGCACCTCGGGAGCAGAAACATATTTTACTGAAGATGATGCAAAATCACAGCTGCTCTTTGTCAACTCCAGCGACAGAGCCCGTACCATTTGGCCCTGACCAAACCCAGCTGTCAGAGCAGCTGTGTTTTGTGCGTCATCTGGAAAACAAACTCTTTCTCTTTCCATTTTTTAACTTCTGTTTCTTCCTTGTTCAGCTTTTGGTTTCCTAAAATCTGCTCCCCCTCTCTTCCAGGTGCGTCAGCTGCAGGAGAGCGCGGCCCAGCTGAGGACAGTGTACGCCGGTGAGAAGGCCGAAGCCATCGCGTGCCGCGAGCATGAAGTGATGCAGTGCTGGAAAGAGCTGCTGACATCCTGCGAGGAGTGTCGATTGCAGATTACCACTGAGACAGACAAGCTAAGGTTCTTCAGCATGGTCCGAGATCAGATCATATGGATGGACTCTATCATCTGTCAGATAGGGACTGGAGAGAAGCCCAGGTATCTACACTCCAGGAGCAAAACAACATAATATCTGATTATAGGTCTCTCTGAGTAACATACCAGTCCAAATGTTGTAACGCATTGTATGTGTACGGCAGCACAGTTGATATAAGGATAGATTAATTTATTTCTTCAAAAAATGCAGTAAGGAAGAACCATTTAGGGGTGGTGTGGTATAATGTGGTCGCCATTGGTGTTGTGGTTCCTGCAGGGACGTGTCTTCAGTGGAGGTGCTGATGAATTATCACCAGAGTCTGAAGAGCGAAGTGGAGGCTCGAAGCCGGAGCACACTGGAGTGTATCGAGATGGGCAAAACGCTGCTGGCTGCTCGAAACCCAGCAGCTGAAGAGGTGAGATGAGAGATATGATGATTATAACAAACATTGTTTTATTGTTTGCACTACATGTCGTTTACAAAATTCCTTACATACACTCAAGATTTTAGCACTAATGCTGTATTTCTGATGTTGCTGATTTTGATTCTCAGATCAAAGAGAAGCTGGACAAGGTGGTTGCTAAGCAATATGAGCTGTCTGAGAAGTGGGACAAGCACTGGGAATTCCTACAGCAATGTGAGTACACACGCACACACACGCAGACCGAAAATTAGACCAATTATATAGACAGATACACATAAATGATTACATATAATATTCAGGGTAAGAGTGTAAAATTAAAGAACTGTTAAAATGTTCTTATTTGCTTCTGCACATCTTGTTTCTCCTCTCTTCTGCTCAGTGTTGGAGGTTCACCAGTTTGCCCAGGAGGCGGTGGTGGCGGAGGCGTGGCTGACTGCGCAGGAGCCGTTTATCAGCAGCAAGGAGCTGGGCGGGAGCGTGGACGAGGTGGAGCAGCTGATTCGTCGACACGAAGCATTTCGCAAAGCTGCCGCCACTTGGGAGGAACGATTCAGCTCACTGCGACGACTCACCACGGTAATATCATCATCATCATCATCGTTATTGTGTAAATACATACATACCATGGCCAGAATAGGAGCGAGTTTTAATGCTGAAAAGGCGAAGTCGTAAATTTCTGAAATACTGTAATCACCGGTTTAAAGTATTTCCAGTAAGGAAAAAATAAGTTTCCATAAGTGACTGTTGTCTCAAAGTTGGATTTCAAAGTTCTGTTTTTTCTTTCTGCAGGTAGAAAAGTTGAGAGCAGAACAAAGTAAACTACCCCCGACCCCTCTGCTGGGTCGTAAAGTCTTCCTGGACCCCCAAGATGCCTCCCCGAGTCAAGTCGTCCTGCCCCGACTCCCAATCTCCCCCGTAACGAGGCAGACCATTTACGAACAGAACGAAGCCAGCTCTCCTCCCTCGCCCTCACCTGCCACGCCAACACCCTCTCCTTCGTCTGTGGCTCGCCGGCTGGGCTCGACAGTCGCTAACTACACTCCTGTGATGAATGGCTCCAGCTACCGACACACCCTGGAGGCACGTCACGGTGGTGTGGTGGGCGTGGCTGCTGGACTCGGCGTGCCCTCACCTTCCTCGATTGCCTCAGTTGCCACAGCGGCCATGTTGGTCTCAGCCAACCAGGCACGAGAGAGCACCAGTGTGATGAAGGATCAAGTAGTAAAGACAATGAGTCATCTCCAACCAGTACAAGCAGCAAAGGCACTGGAGGCTAAATCATCCCCGTATCTAAGGCAACCCAAAATCAAACACTTGGATGATGCAGTGACACCGCTGCTTGTGGCCAGCCGGCTTGAGAAAGCGAGGGAAAGGGGGAGGGAGAGAGAGATTATGATGGGAGAGATAGGGACAGAGAAAGCGGAGGTGGCTGTGATGGCCGAGGTGGTGCTTCAGGAGCCGAGGGAGCGCCTGCACAGCGAGCCCACCAGAGGGCCACGGGGGTCCAGGACTGACCCATTAGGCCACGCGGAGCCGCAGGTCCAGACCCACACTCACCACAGGATAGAAAGGCAGCTGTCCAGTGAGCAGTTGATCCAGGCACGCAGGGACGAGCTGCCACAGGAGGTGTGGAGGGAACACGCCGAGAGGCGGGACAGACGGACGCTGGAGAGGCAAACATCCAGTGAGCAGGAGGGCCATGGGAGCCATGAGGGCCGGCGGAGGGAGAGGGACCGACACCGGCTGGAGAGACAGGAGTCCAGTGAGCATGACACTGGGAAAGAGCACTCAGACAGACGCTCAGCAGGAGGGTGAGACTTTAAGTGTACTTACCTGCTTTTCAGGTTCTGTAGTCTGTCTAATAGCAATCACTTCATCTGCTGTCTGTCCAGAACATGTAGTGGTCGTCTCGTTTTAATATCCAGACAGCAGCAAGTTATACAGCGAAATAATAGATGTTTAGTTAAAGAGATATTGTTTGATACTTACTTAGATATTTTATTTGTTGTATATGTCTGCTGAGCACTATAAATCATGAATGTTGGGCATTGATTGATGTTTTAATCTAAAACTTTTGATGTGAACTCTTATGTGATTGTCTAAATTTCAATTTTTGTACAGCGAAAAGAGATCCACGCTCGCAGAAATTGTAGAGCAGCTGCAAGAAAGAGAAGCAGCACAGGTCTGAACATTTGCTGATTTTGCATTCCATCCAAATACAGTGTTTGCTAATAGTCACAGTATTTACTTATGTTGTATATTTAATAAAAAACAAATAATAGACAGCATAATTTTTTCTGCAAAAAATAATTTCTTGGTGAAGATTTCTCTAGTTTGCAAATGTACATATTGAACTTCTGACCTCATGCATGCTCTCCAAGAATAGCTCAGAATCTCAGAAGATGATGAGAAACCTTAAGAACAGTTACATTACAAAAAGCCAGATCAAAGACTCACAGAGATTTTGAAACCATGAGCTTTAATTTTACTGACTCCATCACCTCTCTCCACCCTCAGGCCCGTGGTGAGGTGCCCCGCTTGCCTAATGGGATACCAGAAAAGTCTTCCCGTCCCGACCGGCCTCGAGCTCGGGACAGACCCAAACCACGGCGCCGACCACGACCCAAAGAGCCAGGAGAGGCAACGACGCGGCGGTCCAGGTCTGCTCCGGCCCAGAGCAGCCCGGCAGTGCCCCAGCCGCCGACGCACACCGCACACCATGAGGGCTTCCTTTTCCGCAAGCTGGACATCGAGAGCCTGAAGAAGAGCACCAATAGGTGGGTGTTCAGGGTCATAATGATGAGTGTAACATCTGGGTTAGCAGATGATAGTAACCAGAGAGGAGGGTGATGCAAACTGGTGTCAGGAGTATCAGACTTTGGTGGTCAAATAGTACTTGAAAGTAATGCTTACAGTTTAATTTGGTACTACAGGAAGCTTCCAACCTTCTCAGAGTAGCAGGTGGAGGTGTTTAAGTATTTTTCGACTAAAACTGATACAGACGTGACTTTCACATCCGGACTGTTGTTGCTAAATCAGAACTTTTTGGTTCTTACATTGTATTGTAGCAACCACAAACTTAAGTTCTGCTAAAAAGTGTTTTCAAATACTATTTGACAGCTGTCTGCTCATCATGACATCACTGCCCCCTCTATTTACTGAATTATGGCAGGGGCATGACTGTAGCATGCTAAGCTAACAAGCTCACACACTGTGCTGACACTGCGTGTGACATGGTGCATGACTGTCACCGGTGCAAATGACACGTGATGCCTCATTGGTCGCCCCAGTGTGTGGGTCAACATGTCAGAAGAAATACTGAGCTCTAGATTTTCTCTCAGCAGACATACTGCATGTCTTTATAACCACGCATACATTAAGGTTTACACATGTTTAGATCCAAGGGATGCAATTAAATTAAACATTTACCTGTTTTGTTTGGCTGCAGCATATCAGCAAATTCATTAAGAAATGAAAGAAAGGAAATGTATACGTTAAGTTTACTGTAAATAAGCTGTATTTTGTCAGTCTCATTGATGAATTTGTGGCACATCTCGCTGTTTCCTGTGATAGACAGAAATATTTCAGTCACATTAACATTGAACACACTGGAAAGGTTTAGAATTGAAGAAGTAATATACCCTTATTTGTTGTGTTGTTTGTTGTTTGCTCTCAGCATTGTCTCCAGTCTCTAATATAATCCATTATGATCATTTTGTTTAACCTCTGCCAAGTAAGTTATGTTTTCACCCGTGTCCGTTTGTCTGTTTGTTGGTGGGTTGTTGGTTAGCAGGAGTAAATAAAAACTACTTGCATTTCCATCACATTTGGATGGAGGATGGGTCAAAGCCAGAAAAGACCCTATTTACTTCTGGTGTGGATCCGGATGAAAGGATGGATCCAGATTTTCTTTCTCACATTTACTCATTTAGTAATTTCTCAGGGAATAAAACAGGGATCTTGATGACACAGCTCAGGTGTATTCAGGTGGCTGGCATGTTTGAGTTAGCACAATTTCATGTGGATTCATGTTTTCCGCAACAAGATGGAGAAAATGATTCCATCTGCACGGTTTTGTTGTCCTCGTGGTTGGTTGTTACAGATCTTGCTGAGCTTAAATTCTGGTAAAGCCGCTGAGGGCTGTTGAGTTTGATATTGGATTAGTCTTGATTGAATCAGAGAGGACTGTTGGGCTTTGGCAGAGGTATGCATTCTACTAAGTGCTGTTCTAGTTTTGAATGCAGCGGTACTGCTAATTTATTAAGTGGCACTGCTAGCTTTTAAGCTCGTGGTTCTGTAGTATCCTCCGCAATGAAGTAATCACTATAAAATAAAAGTACAGAAACAGAAACATTAGAGTATCCCATTGATAGTTGCACCAGGAAACACTTCATTACTCTCATATCAGGCTTCTGAATATTTGATGTATGTCATCTCTGAACATCAGCATCAGAATGTGAAGTCATACGAATTAAAACAGCAACCCGCAGAAATCTTCCCGCATGTGGAAACATCATGCATGACGCTTACGAATCCTCCTGATCCAGCACAGAAAAAAAGCACAACCGCAGACTGATTGACTGGCTGGCTGGCTGATGAATGCCTTGAGAATGGAGGTTAGATGGAGCTGTTGATGGCCTCAACACACACACACACTCACACACACACACACAAACACACACTACCTAGCTTCCACAGATGACCGCCCTGCTTCCTCCAGAGAGACACCGAAGGCAAAGTCTCTCTCTGCACTGCCCTCTAGTGGCTGAGTTGACCACGCACAGCTAAAAGCTCATCCCCCCCTCCAGCTATGGATGAGTCCCACTCACGTGCGCACTCAAGGCAATGGATGAATGTCTCGTATGTACATGCCCTGTTATGTACATGGCAAGGTAAAGCATAATACTGAATGGCTTAAATCTGCACAAGTGTGAATCTCCAAACAGCTCCTCCTCAGTATGCTCTCTTTAAGCTTTCTGTTAAACTCTGATTGGTGGAGAAGATCTGTGGGGGCGGGCCTTCGGACCTTTTTCTCCAACACTGAGAAAGAGAGGATACAGTTGGTCTATGAGGAAGGATTGAGATTCAACCTGTCTCTGTTATATAAAGCTACATGAAAAAGGCACTGAGACTGTTTATGTGCACATTAAGATTCTGGTATTATTCAGGATAACCGAGTGCCCCTTATAGTAGGACAGGGTGCATGTGAATGGTGTTTACTCTTTGTATACCTGATGAACTAAATTATATTGTGGAATTAAGATTTTTCAGGCAGTAGCTTTACAGTGAATTTCTTGATTTCATCATCTTACTGAGGAGCTGAAACATGCTACAACGGTCTTCTGCACATATTCTAAAATAGAATAATATCTGCTACTGTAAAGAAAGGATGCTCTGAACACTTTATTTTGACAAAGATAAAAGATTGATTATTTAGTTTGAATTAAACAAATGCAGCTCCTATTAGGTTTGTGGCGCAATAACAGAAATTTTGAAAAAGATTTCACCCAATTTTTTTACGTTTTCACAGCGCAAACAGGCCTTTAGACAGTATGATGGGGTTTTAGGGCCAGACTAAGACTTTTTTTTAAATTACAAGAATAAAGTCATAATATTACTAGAGTAAAGCAGTCATTTTATGAGAACTCCTACAAGAAAGAGCAGTCTTCACTCTGCGTTAAAATGAGGGATGTTGAGCATCTTGTGAAGTTAAACTCAAATTATCATCAGTATCAGGACTTTGAAACGCTTCTGCAAACGACTGTGTCTGTTTCGAAGAAAGAACTGGTCATGTCAGATCTTAATAACTCTATCGAAGCTTTTTTCTCATTAAAACAACTTATTATTACATTATTCTCATATTATTACGGCTTTATTCTTGTGATATTATGACTTTACTCTTGTAATTTCGTTTATTTTTTTCCTCTTAGTATGGCCCTAATACTCTGTCGTAAGACAGCACCTCTGATGGAAAATAAAGCCTGACAACAAAAATCGACTAACTAGCTTTTTCAGACCATGTCTGTAATTTCCTATTTGTCTGCCTCTGGATGGGCCTAAAACCAATCAGAGCAACGGAACATGACTTAGAGCCAATCAGAGCAGAGCAACAAAATGTGGTGAATATCCACCTCCTGCTCACTTTAATTCTATGTGAGGAAACTTCTTTAATAAAACATGAGCCCAGCAGATTCATCTACTTCCTGGGCAACCATAAGATGAGGAAGTTTGAGGAAATTATAGAAAGTTAAGTCTGTTTTTAGTCAAACTGTGGTTCAATGAGTATGATGTGAACATTTGCAATTAGGAGTCCTAAAAAAAGAAACACTGTCCCTGAAAAACTGAATCTTGTTTGTATTGTTTTTTTATTAACATCCTCTTCCTCAGAACACCTGATTTTCTCTTCATCCTTTCTAAAATTGAACCATAATAACTGTTAGCGCTAATATTAGCAGTGTAGACACCTTATCACATGCACTGTTTTTAGTTCAGAGAGGAATCATTAATCGGGATATGAAGCTGCACAGACAGCGGGCTCTGAATAATACCTACACTTAGGTGTAAGCGATTGATTTGAATGCTGTGTGCATGTAAACACGCTCACACTAGAAAAAGAAGCATGACTGTGACTTTAACGTGTGTTGTTGCCAAAATGCCATTTAACCAAACTCTCCTCTCTTCTCTCCTCTCTTCCTTGATGCTCCTGGCTGCTCCTCTCCTCTCCTCCAAGGTAAGTCATATATTAGCCCCACACACACAGACACCCAGACTGTACGTAGCCTCCCTCCGCATCCCTCCATCCCCCACCTCCTCCGTACGTCCGTCTGTCTGTACGTCCGTCCGTCTGTGTTTGTTCAGCAGTGTGTATCCTCCTCCCTTCTTGGCGCCGGTCCATCCCGCCTACCTACCTGTCTGCTCTGGTCAGGTGAGTGAGGTGTTAGCTTAGCGACAGCCACTCTGCAGCTCTTCCTGACTCCTCCCGTCTCCCCCCCAACCACCACCTTCCCTATACTCCTCCCCTCCACCTTCCCCACCTCCTCCACTCCTCCTACCTCCTCACACCTCCCCGCCTTCCCACACCACAGCAGGTCTTGGGTCAACCTGTACTGCGTGCTGAACAAAGGGGAGATGGGTTTCTACAAGGACGCCAAGAACACCACCACGCCCTATAACAACGAGCCACTGCTCAACCTGTCCCACTGCCACTGCGATGTCACCAACGGCTACAAGAAGAAGAAGAACGTCTTCACGCTCAAGTGAGGATCTTGTTCCTAATGTGATTTATTAGATCAAATATCTTCCACTAAGCATTAGATTTCACTTATTATGACCTACTCCTCTTTCTTATCACACGTGTAGTCCAACTTTGATCATCAGTGACTCATGAGTTTTCACTCTTGACGACTAGTAGCTAAGTTTAAAGGACCTGTGTGTAGGTTTTAGTGGCATCTAGTGGTGAGAGTGCAGATTGGAGCCTAATCTGTTTCTTGTGATTCTTCCAACTTTATGGAAGTACCATAGTAAATTCCTGGAGTATCCCTTGAATTGTAAACAGTATTTCAGCCAGCGCATCTTTTCTTAAGTTATTCACCAAACATGTTTTTGCACTGCGCTGTTTGTAAGCTCAATTCTTCTCCTCTTATTTCAGAACGAAGGACGGCAGCGAGTTTTTGTTTCATGCAAAAGATGAGGTGAGACATTTCCGCGTTTTCCAAAAAGCGGTGTCCTTTTTTTTAAAAGTAACATGTGTGATATACAGAAACATCAGCTGACATCTGTGATCCCGCTTTCCTTGCAGGAGGACCTCAAAGCGTGGGTGAACAACATCACCGCCAGTATCACGGAGCACGAGGAGATTGCCAAATGGGGTCAGCCCCAACCAACTACCTCATCCACCGACGAGGGCACGCGCCGCGACGGCAGCAAGGCGGACAACCGGTCGGAGCGAGGCGGCTCAGACCGGATCGAACGAGCAGACAAAGAAAAGGAGAAAGAGAGAGAGAAGGAGAAGGAGAGGGAGAGAGGTGAACGGTCGGAGAGGTCAGATCGAGGCGGGAAGTCAGATGCGAAGCGCTCTGAAAAGTCCGGTAAGAAAAAGTGAACCAGGTGACGGATTGGTCAGGAATGAAACGTATAAACTCCGGATAGGAGGCGGGGCCATAGACTGGTAGTGAACGCCCCCCTCCTTCTCTCCGCCTCCAACACTGTCAACAAAGCGGTTGTGTTCGGATGGAAAGTGACACGCAGGACAGAAGGATTGAACCAGGCTCGCTCATAGGACTGACAGGACGGATTTGGAGCAGGAGACATCTTTCTCTTCCTCTCTCTCTCTTCTTCTGTGTCTCTGTGAGAACACACAGAGTCGCTGACGCTCCGCCTGCGTCCCTGATGGCTGTTTCAGAGAACTGCAGAGAGAGTTTTGTGCTGCTGAACCCCGGGCAGCGTTAACATGAGAGAGAGACAGGACATGTTAACTCAAAGGCTGTTACTGATTGCTGGTAGTGCGATAAAACGTAGCTCATTCTGTTCCATGTTTGTTTTTTTCTATGAGATGAGCTGTATCTGTATGTATTTCTCGTCTGTCCGTCCTATCTACTGTATCTATCTGTCTGTCTGTAAGTCAAAGACATCCTACACTAATGTCTTATTACTCCGCGGAAATCGAAAGAGAATGAAATTATGCCAAAATGTTTTACAGACACACAAACTTAGAAAAAACCTTTTTGTTAACTGTTTTCTCCAGTTTTGTCCCGATCTGTCTCGAGGTCTGGCCGTGGAAAAATGTGGAATTTAGAACTGGTTTTACTTTGATATCTCACACTATCATCCAAACTCACCGTAGATGAATCAACACTGATGAACAGTAGTGTGCTGATTCTAGGAACATGATGATTTAAGACGAAAGAAGAGTAGATGGCCGACCAGGGAGACTAAGTTAAAAATAATCAGGTGTACAAAAATCCAAGAAAGGCGAAATTATTGTTCAGAAATTAATGGAAGCTTGACATTGTGACATTAACTCTGAAATTGTATGGACATTTTCTTACATTGTAGGATGAAATCTGCCAACGAATAACAAGCGGAGCAGCTTCCTTTTGTTCTTAAGGAGTTGATTTAGGATTTACTTTAAGACAGACGGATCAGAGGACGTGGCTACAGGAGAGTACGATCACTGCAGCCACTTGGACAAAATGTATATTATAAAATCATATGTAGAGTTCAGGGCAAGATTTTAATAAATCTGATGCTAGTCTCTGGTTCCCAGGGGCCTCATTCGTCAAAATGTTGTTGAATTTAATTTCAATAAATGTTAAAAAATCAGATAGAACAGCAAAAAAATATAGTGTTATTTTTGGGTAACTGTACAGGCTAAGATTTAGGTTTTGATATCTCAAAGGAAATTTGTGAAATTCATTGTCAACTTTCAGATTTTACCATCGAGATCAGCTGTACATAAATCCGTAAAGTTACGCGTTCGGCTTTGGTCACAAGCACAAAATCACGCGCCTGGAACGCTTTTGATGAATGAGGCCCTGAAAACAGGCCGCGTCTACTCTTTCATTCTCTTACAACATCAAACCGCTCGTCAGATATTCTCTTTGATTTATTTACACAAATATGTTGCATCCTTTTTTTATACAGAATTCAGAATATTTAGTTTTTGTGTTTGTGTGTGTGTGTGTGCGCGCGAGTGTGTGTGCGTGTGTGCTGCTGCTCTCCGCTCCCAGGGTCTCCATAGCTCTCAGGTTATTTATGTTAGTGTGTGCTTACCGTGTGCTTCACATGTCAACATGTTCGTCCCCTCAGACGCCACCTCAGTCTTCCAGACGTGTCCGATCATACACACACACACACACAGACACACACACAGATTCATACACATACACAGAAAAATATAAGTCAGCAATGTCAAAGATCATCAAACTGTCCAGATCAACATCCCATCGGAATTAAGACGGAACGAATGAATGAATTTAAAGTGAATGGACTGACACACTGTTGAGAGGCAGAATATCAGACTGACCAAATATTTAGTAAAAAAAAAAAAAAAGGAGGGTTTAAACTGTATGAGTTGTGAGATTTGCATGTTTTGCTTGGAGAGAAATCACTCGTCACACGAAGCTCGTCTTTGCAGCCCGCTGACTCGGCATCCACACATCGGTTTATGTTACATTTTCCTGTAAACTCACCACAAAGCCATAAACGACGGGGGAACAAGGGCAAAAGAAAAGAAAGGAGAGAATTGTCTTAGAAACTTATAGATGCAGTTGGGGAAAACTGGTAGGAGCATCCTGGACAGTTATGGGTCGGATAGCATTTAAAATCCTTTTTTAAATCCTTTCATATAGAATTTCTGTTACTGCAACTGTATGAAAAACTTGTTCATTTCAGTTCTGGTATTTTTTATTCTTTAGTCAAAGTCCAGCTGAAACTACAAAGTACGTATCTGCTCTTTAAATGGCTTCTTGTTTTCCTTTGACTAAAAAAAAAATCAGAAACCAAAGGTAAACATTTATATTTTGTACATTTTGGTTTCGTCACGGTTCCTCTCTTTTTGCATTGGTTTGTTGAAATACCCCAAGTGTTCCAGTCTGTGTAGATGGAGCACTTGTTTCCATTTTTCAACCATATGTTAAAGCACAAGACAACACAGGAGCCTCAGACTTTGAAAATGAGCCGCTCCACTCAGGGAAGCAGCTGTATGATGCTCTAAAATGGAGGTGGGCAGACAAACATTGAAAAACAAACTAGTTTGCCTTCATTTTTGAAGTCTTTTCTCTTATTATAAACAAAATACAGTTTTCATAAAGTATAAATCATATTTTAGCTTGTCAAAATATGTTTTCTAGTGCAGGAAAGTCACACTTTTGTTTGTCGACTTCTGTTTTGAAGCCTCAAGTTTAGCATCACGCAACAAATGGCACAAAGATGAGATTTACGCTTTTCTCAGAAGTGAAAAGACTTCAAGGATGAAGATTAACTGGTTGGTTTGACAAATTTGCATCTGGCTAACTTCCTCTTGTCTCCATTAAAGATCAGGGTACAGCGTCTTCTCTGGGTTCTCTGTGGGGCTGGTGTGGTCCTGATGTTTCAACACATTGTCTCCCGTGGCTCATAAACTACAGCACGTTTGCTTATTTTGTGTCTTATGAACTTGCTGCCAGTACTGGAGCCGCCAGCTGCTGTCAATCAAACGCAGACTCACAGCCCTCCAGCTGCTGACATTAAAACTAAACATGAGATTTTTGGGTATTTCCACAAAGACATTTCTTTAATACAATAACTGATAATTAAAAAAAACACTTGACAACAGGAGGAACGACTCAATGTGATTTCAGTCGGACTTTAAACATAAAAGGTAACATCTTCCTCTATGAGCAGAAGAAATCTTTATTTGCCAGGTTAATAATTTCTCTGTTTCCTAACAGTGTAATATTATTTTAACCGTCTGGTTTATTATGTTGTACTTTATTTACTAAAGGATTTTAAATTCTGTCCTGACCTGCTGGTCCGGTTTGTGTTTTTCATACAACATGTCTTCAGAACTGCAACTTGTTTTTATCTGTTTTTATTATTATTATTATTATTATTTCAACACACTTTATGCATCTGAATTAGGTGTGAATGCCAGATCAATGCAATCATTTACATGCATGTTGGACACAACAAACAAAAGAGTTAAAAGAGGCGAACTTTGGTCGAGTAAATCTTCCACGTGTAGAGCGACACAGAAACCGTCCTCGGACGACGAGTCTTAACATCGGGATGAACCGACACATGTTGTTACACACAGGACAGAACGTGCAGGGTACAGCTTACAGATAACATCACAAAATATGTTATGTGAACCATTTTACACAGCAGAAAAACATCCAGATGTGTGAAAGTCAACATGGTTAACATCGTGACAGACTGAAGTTTCTGAATCAGATGTTCAGATTTGATGAGCTGGTCGTTGCCCTGCCTGTCTGTGTGTGTCTGTGCTGCTCTGTTCACATCAACCTCAGTCTGTCGGCCGAGATGAAATGACGAATAAAATACCTTTTGGTTTATCATTAATGTTTTTATAGTCAGTGTTTTCTTTTCTCACTGGAAAATGAATGTATGTCCCCAATTCCCCCCCCAAAAAAGTTGGGATGCTGTTTAAATTAAAACTGAAATATAATTCCTGATAAAAGGTTTTACAAAGTCACAACACTATCAACACCAACAGGTGTTTTTGGAGCATTTCACAACTTTTCCACATTGAGATTGACGATGTACACAGAATCCCAGCTTTCTTGGAATCGGGGTTGTAGAGCTTTGTTGTTGAAAATGTGTCAGTTTGGATGCACACTTGTTTTCGCTCCCGCTCTCTAGAAAACGCAGCTCGTAGATTATAAGATAAACCTTTATAGTGAACCAGGAATAAGATAATTAGTCTTCTGTTGGCAGTGAGAGGGTGAAATCTTTACTTTAATCGAGGGAAACAAAGACATTTCTCAGTCTGAAACCATTCAGTCATTCATAGTTTCAGTCTTTGACATTTTGCATCTTGTACACCAAAACCACACAGTAGTATGCAGTAATATGG
>CAEMYA010000543.1:168095-228960 GCA_903131615.1 Diplodus sargus | reverse complement strand
CGACACAAACTACCAACATTGAAAAGGGTGAATGAGTGAACCAACAATGTATAAAATGATCAGAACCACTGGCTCTGTACAGTTGTTTCTTTGACTTGATAAATACAAATTGTGATATTAAAGGATAACGCGTTTGTGTCTTTTTGTGAAGCAGATAATTGAGGCCTCGGGTCTTTCAGGGAGACTTATGTGAGCAAAGAAAGGAGCAGTTTAATGTATTTCATTTGATCCGAGTTAGCACAGCGAATGTAAAGGGGATGTTATTTATAGGAGCTTTGTGGAACCTTACTGTTGTAATAGAAGCCACTCGTTTGTTTATGTCAGTGGTCTCCATTTCTAAACTTAATAACGACTAAGTCCGTCATAAAGATTCCACGGGCTTGTATAGGCAACAGAGAGAAATAAGGAATGTCTCATTTTTGCTCACATTTGGCAATAAAAAACTAAGAAATGTAAATTACAATAGATATTCTTAGCTTCTATCAATAAGGGGAGTAATAAGGAGTGAAAGTAGGTGCTTTTTTAAAGATTGTAAATATTGTAATAGAACTTTTTGTGGCACTAATTATTATTCAGTGCAAAATTATTTTTTTCAACATGTGGGAGGAGATCATTAACTTGAAACACACTAAAAATAACATGATAGTAAGTTAGTATAAATAATATTACAGCCCTTTCAAAAAATTATAGAACAAATATTGGACACGTTTTACAATTGTGGCGTTTCTTTCTTGACAAAATATCGTTTTTTACCCTATTTTTATCTGCAGTGGGCTGTCTATCGATTTTATTTTGAAATGTAGACGTGACACCGGAAGCGGATGTGGGAGACGGAGCCTTTTCAGGAACGCACAGTCCGCCATGTAGGACAGCGAAAACGTTAACACGGAAGAAAGACAGTTGTTGTGGTTCAGCTCATCGAACTCTGGTTAAAGTTTCTGTTTAGTCTTTAAAAATGCGCCCCGAACCTTCGGACACAGCGGGCTGAGTTTATCTTCGGACTGGGTCAAAATGGAGGCGAGGTTCGGCAGCGAGGTGGCGACAGTCGTTGAAGTCGCCATTCAGGCGACGGTGTCTGTTTTCAGGGATGTCTGGGCGAAAGAGGCGCCAAACACGGAGTGGGACGAGGCGAAGGTGGGCGAAATCCAGGAGATAGAGAAGTGTCTGGTGGTTCAGATCCACAAGGTGTTCACGGAGTTCTCCTCCGAGCTGTTCGAGGAGAACGAGGCTCTGCGGGCCAAAGTGGAGCAGCTGGAGGATGTGCTGCAGAGGAAAGCCGGGCAGCTGGAGCAGGAGCTGGAGGCCAGAGTGGGTCAGCTGGTCCGAGAGATGGAGCAGCTGGAGAACGAGCTGAAGAGCATCCGTGAAGGCGGAAAGCCAGGGCCGGTTCCGACCCACATCCTGCTGCAGGACGGAGCTGTGATAGGTGAGGGGCAGCCGTCAATCACCTCATCGATCACTGTGATTACCACATGAAAACTCAGTCAGACTGAGAGATGAGAGGTGTTAAAGCCCAGCTGCTTAGTCTACAAAATGCTGCAGAATAATGTTTTTTAAATTTTTTTTAATTTACAGCCCTCAAACCCAAAGATATTTCAGATCAACTGGATCGTTACTACATAAGCTTGATATCTGCAGATACAATGCGTGAAATGTCTTTCTTTCTGTGTGTGCCAGTTGATTACTTTCTACATGATCATATCAGTCATTGATTTATGTCTCTGTGTCTGGAATCAACTCAGGATCACCAGAGTTTTCTGCCTGCGCTGATCAAGCCGCCCCACATCCTGCTGCGGACGAATCCAGCTCGGACCCTCCACCGATTTCATCAGGAAGCACAGAAGCTGCATCTGTGACCGTCCCCACACCTTCGACAGCCCCGATGATGTTTGTTGGCGGAGTCAGCTCGGCTCCCACCGTGTTGTTGGTCAGCGCCAGCCAAGTCGTCACCCAGGCCGCCACGCCACCGACAGCTGTGTCCGATCCAACGGGAGCAACACCGCTCATCCTCAAACCAGCAGCCTCACCGGGGTTTATGCCTCAAGATGCTCCAAGTCCAGACTCCAGCACCGCCAGTGGTGTCGACTCGACGCAGGAAAAGGTTCGATGTCTCTGATGTTTTAGGTTTAACTCTGTAGATTTAGATTTGCATGGAAGCAAGAATGTTGTAAATATCTTTCAGTGCCTGTGTTCTTGTCAGCTGCAGTCACAGAGAATGACATGTTTCTTTTATATACGCAACTGTGACACTAAATAAACTATTTACTGTTTGGGTTCTGATTGTATTACATTGCGTGCAACCAGCTTTTTACAATCCCAATTCCTTCCTTTTGCATCGCAGACATCTGTGGAAGAGGCAACTCCAGGGAAGTCAAAGAGGATCAGGAGACCAACTTCTAAACTTAAAGAAGGTATGATTAGCTTTCACACTCTTTCCTCTGACAGGGTGTGACCATCACATTAGGGAAGAAACAAGAATAGATAGAGGTACATTTCACTTAATAAAAGGTACATATTGAAATGAAATCCTCAGCGTATGTACGCTAATTTCATAAATGTCTTCCCTCTATTTCCAGTTTACACTGACAACAGCACCAAGGAGAACCAAATCAAGTCCGGTGGAGCGCAGAGAAGAAGGATTAAAAATAAAGAGTCAGAGACGGTGAACCGGTTCTCCTGTGAGTTCTGTGCTGCCAGTTTTCCTTGGAAAGCTGAATTGAAGAAACACATGAAGCTCCACCAGATGCCTTTCCCCTGCGAGCAGTGTGGCAGAAGCTTCCTTGAAAAGAAATCTCTGGAGAATCACCTTTTACGCCACGAGACGCGTAAAGCCCCGCTGCCCTTCCCCTGTCCTCGCTGTAAAAGATCGTACAGAAAAGAGGAGTCGCTTCAGAATCACCTCAAGCGTCACCAGAGGACGAAACCACCAAAGCCGTTCGCCTGCGATCAGTGTGGGAGAACATTCAGAATCCAGCAGTCTTTGGAAAACCACCTCCTGCGCCATGAGAAGTGGAAGCAAATGATTAAGTGTGAGCACTGTGACCGGACTTTCAGGACGTCGGTGCTGCTGAAATGTCACATGTCCGTGCACTCTGAAGAACGGCCCTTCAGCTGTGCGATATGCGGGAAGGAGTTCAAGAGTAAAGACACGCTTCGCTTTCACCAGATGGTTCACACGAACACCAAAAAATACAAATGCACGATGTGCGACGAGACTTTCAAATACGCCCACTCGCTGACTGTTCACAAGAGGAAACACACGGGCGTCACTCCGTTCATCTGCACCGTGTGCAACAGGTCGTACAGGACCGGCACCGCTCTGAAAAGACACAGCGTCGTCCACACTGGGGAGAAACCGTTCACCTGTCACATCTGCGGAGCGAGGTTCAGCCTGAACAACAACCTCAAGAGACACATTCGCATTCACACAGGAGAGAAGCCGTTCACCTGCCAGGAGTGCGGCAAGAGCTTCTCGGACAACACCAAGCTCAAGTCCCACATGCTCATCCACGGTGCCAGGAAACCGTTCATGTGCGACCTGTGCGGGAAGACTTTCCTCTTCAACTGCAGGCTGCTGATACATCAGAGGTACGTGCATTCGAACCGGGGCGAGGAAACAGACGACGCGCACAGATTTTTACAGACTAGAAGGCGAAACAAGTCTTTGGTTAAACCATTCAGCTGCAAAATCTGCCTGAAAGGTTTCAGCACCGCAGGTTCTCTCAAGCTTCATGAAAAAGGCCACAGTGAGCACAAGGAGTTCAACTGCGCCATTTGTGCGAAGTCTTTCCACAACAAGTACTCGTTCGCTTATCATCAGAGGAGCCACGCAGGGGAGAAGCCCTGCGTTTGTGAGGTGTGCGGGAAGAGGTTTTTCCATACTGGCAGTCTGAAGCAGCACGAGCGGATCCACACCGGCGAAAAACCGTACAAATGTGACCAGTGCGGCAAAGCCTTCAGAACAGACGGAAACTACTACAGACACCTGCGGATCCACACGGGAGAGAAACCGTTCGAATGTATGTACTGTCACAGGAAGTTCCACCAATCAAATCAGCTCAAGTCCCACATGCAGATCCACACGGGGCAGAAGCTGTACGCGTGTCCGCAGTGTGGCCGAGGCTTCTCCGACTCGAGGCAGCTGAAGAAGCACAGCTGTGACGGCTCGTAGGCGACGCGATGCTGCTGCGTGTTCACCAGAACGCTCAAAAATGTCGCTAATATGTTGTGCTAAGGGAAACAAAATACTTTAGAGCGTGGCTTGGTCTAATTATGCTCAAAATATGAAAAGCTGATACAATTCACTTAATTACCAGCCTGGTTTAGACAGAAAAATGTCTATTCAGATGAAAATATGCTCAGTTTTTGCAGTCATTAAATGAAAAAAACAAACAAAACATTTGCTTGTGATGACTTCAGTGGAAAATAGATGCTTGTGTCTTCATATTAACTTGTAGCTTTTGTTTGGGCTGTTGGTCAAATAAGGAGATTTAACACAGCTAAAGAGTTCAGACTGTTGTAAGTTTTACAGTATTTAGTAGTAAACGTAGTTAAAGTGTGTTTTTCTTCTTCGGCTATTAAAAACATTACAAACACAAGATACTACTGCTGGATTTAAAAACAAATTTAATTTAAAAATCATAAAGCTAAATGGGGTATTGAGAGAAAGATACTTCTATAAAAGTATTGAAGGTGATAAATGCCTTATTGCCAGGTTCATACTTTGAACAGGTGTTTTAGGACTTGGTGTCAGTTGCTGTGAGGAACTTTTATTTCTCTTCACCAGTTGAGTCGATATTGACTGAAGTCATTTTTGAATGACTTATTTTATTTTGAAAGATTTCTGGTTTACAGCTGTTTTGTATTAGTTTGTTTTGTGAATTCAAAATAGTCCTTAAGAAGACCATAAACATTTAACTGCTGAACTTGTTTTACAGTTCTGTGTAATATGGCACTGTATATTTTTTTTCTTCGTTTGTTCTTGCAATAAAAGAGTATTTGCAACCGACGCCACTTCAAGAGTTTTATTTTGAAGTCGGATTTTGCCTTTTGTGCTGCTGCCTCCACTTCCGGGCTCAATGGCGGTTACGCTGCTGTTACTTTTCTTCGCTTCTGTGCGAGTCACCCGATAACTTTAAAGGTAAAATGTCAGCGAACGTGGTGTTTTACTCAGAAACAAAGTTAATCGTGGAGACAGCCATCAAGACCGCTGTCGGTGTTATCGAAAATGCCAAAGAAGAAATTTCGTTAAAGAAGCCAAATGTGAGACGGAAGGTGAGTGAACGGTTTGTTTTAACGATGATGACGCTGAACGGCTCGTTCAAACGGCCGCGATCAGAGCGGAGCAGCCGGTCAGAGATACTGTGGCCGGAGGAGATTGTGTGGACGGAGGAAAGACGAGTAGAGAGGCTGCGTAACACCAAGCAACAAAGATGGCGGACTGTCAACACAGACAAGCTAGCTTAAATCGCCGAGTTAAGAGTTGTTGTGTGGGGAAAACAAAGTTCTGACGGTTTATAAGGTAGAAATTGTTTAATAAATGTTGAAAGATAACAGGTAACCTCAAAACCCCTGGTGAATAGACTCAAACACTCTCAAAATAGTGTTATTAAAAACATTGCATATGTGTTACATGACAACATTTGTCTAACACAGTTGACAAAATAAAAAATAAAATGTTTATTAAGATACTTAAAAAGTCATTTGACCTAAAGCTGGTCAGTTAATGAATTTAGCACATTAAGGGTGTATATAATGGAAAAATCTAGTTTATTTATCAAAAAATAATACTGATATTTTGACTTTTTGGTTGAAATGAAATGTACCCCTAATTATAGAATGACTCAGTAGTGACGGCTTCATTTGGGTTTTTTAAAGTACAGTTTTTGTGTTTGTTTTGATGGCGTCTGGTAAATTATTAATAATGATCTATAGGTTAATAAAAGGAAAACAAACAACATGGCACGCCTTCTTTTTAATGGACTTTACTGCTTCTTCTTTTTCATGTTAATATTTATTATGAAAATTCAGAATTTCTTTCCAACAGCTTCCATGTCATGTGACCCAGTGACTCCTAACAAATGCCCAATGGTATTAATTAAAAAGGACAAATAAGACACATCGCTATTTTATCAGATTTAACTGCTTCTTCTATTAAAGTCCACACAATTTCCCAGAACCTGAAGTATCTTTAATTTGCTTTTTTTTATCCAACCAACAGTTCAAAACCCAAAGACTCTTTATTTAATGTCAATGACAGAGAAAGAAAAACAGAAGATCTTCACATTTGAGAAGTTGGAACAGATAAACGTTTGACAAAAAGAATTGCTGAAATGGTTTTATTTTGATAGACAAATCAGTTAACTGTCGAGAAGTCACTGCAGCTCTTGTGTCCACCAATAATAAATATATCATCAGATTATTTTATTTAACAGATGTTTCGTTACAAATTGTGACAACTTCTTTATTTTCACAGCCAGCGTTGGACGACATTGTAGAAATGTTGGCACGGGAGGTGGCGAGGAAGATCAACGCCATTTTCTCCCAACTGTCCTCAACGCTGCTCAGTGACAACCAGACTCTGAAGGCCCGAGTGGGACAGCTGGAGAGCGAGCTGACGGCGGTGACTAAAAACTTTGAAAATGCCAGAATGTGGAGAGAAAACGTGCTGAGCGGCTGCCCGGTGCTGTTCGAGCAGAGCGGGCTCATCTACACCCTGAAGCCTTTCGGGGTGTTGAAAAAAAAGACAGATCAGTTGACGGAGGGAGTCACAAAATCATCGCCTGCTGCTGGGACGCAGAGTTTACATGATGCTGGTAATTTCTACTAAAGGAAAGCTCTAGGATGTAGCGAACATCACACTCATGTTATTGAGACCAGTGGCCAGTGTTGATATTGATGACATGATATTTACAGTTGATTCTAACAATGTCTGATTTGTTTTTGCTTTCTTCAGTATTAACTTCTTGTTCAGATGTTGAGGAAGCAACAGAGGAGCTGAACTCTGAAGCTGAGCCCTCAACAGTCGGCAGACAAGGTGACAGTTTAAAAGGTTAATGTGGAAGTAAACCTCATAAACACACAGTGTAAATTCTGTATTGTGTGGGACGAGATCCGGATATAATATGAAATATCTTTAAAATGTGTCACTAAGTCTGGGATCATCAGCACAATCACCGACAGGAAAGGAAACTACGGGCAAAAATTGTTTTGATATGTAACATTGAGATGTGCATTACTCCTGGTGAGAGATTGTTTTCAGGTAACAGCGGCTTGTAATGATTTAAAATAAATCAAATAAAGATTCATGTGTGACATGATAACTGTGACACGTGTGGTAACGTTTTATATCATCCCTCTTGTCTAGACGCTGCGCAGGATGATTCCACGACCAACACGGCAGAATCCAAAAACACTGACAGCCAAAACACCCAGAAAGCAGAAGCGAGGAAGAAAGCGAAGGTGTTTGTGTGTGACGTCTGTAACAAGAGCTTCAACCGGCAGCTTCACCTGCAGAAGCACATGAACACTCACAGAGAACCCTTCGCCTGCGAGCAGTGCCCGAGGAAATTCAGGAGCGCGGCGACTTTTGAGCGTCACCTGCTGCGACACGAGGAGAGGAAGTCTGTTGCCTTCAAGTGCCAGATCTGTAACAAGACTTTCAAAACAAAAATGCACCTGAAGACTCATCAGCTCGTGCACACGGGCACGAGGCCGTTCGCCTGCTCCACCTGCGGGAAGGGCTTCAAAACTAAACGCAACCTGCAGGCTCATCAAATTGTTCACACAGCTGAAAAGCCGCACCAGTGCTCGGAGTGCGGGGAGAGTTTCAGGTACGCGTTCACGCTGCAGTGCCACAGAAGTGTTCACACCGGTGAGCATCCTTACAAATGCACGGTGTGTAGCAAAGCTTTTACAAAGAGGAGATCGCTCAGGGCGCACCAGTCGGTCCACAGAGGGAAAATATTTACCTGTGAGACGTGTGGAGCGGGCTTCACCCTCCAACACAACCTGAAGAGACACATTCGTATTCACACAGGTGAAAAACCGTTCAAATGTAAAGTCTGCGGGCTGAGTTTCATCCAGGACAACAAGCTGAAGGCTCACATGCTCCTTCACGGTGCCTCAAAGTCCTTCATGTGTGACCTGTGTGGGAAGACTTTTCTGTACAACTGCCAGCTGCAGAAACACCAGAAAGTTCCTCACCATGAGAAACACGGGTCTGTCATGAGAAGGCAAGCTCGAGAGCGAGGGAACCGCAGAGTTATCTACCGACGGGACAGGACGACTGTCGATGTGACGCCCTTGAGCTGCAAGACCTGCCGAAAGGGCTTCGACACCCTGTCTTTACTGAAAAGACACGAGCTCATTCACTCAGGAAACATGCAGTACAACTGCGACACGTGTGGAAAGTCCTTTTTCTACAAAGCTACATACGATTATCATCTACGGATCCACTCAGGGGAACGGCCTTTCGCTTGTGATGTGTGTGGGAAGGCGTTCATCGTCCATCAGGCTCTCAAGTCCCACAAACTGCAGCACTCCGGAGAGAAACCACATAAATGCCAGCTGTGCGGAAAGGCCTTCAGGATCTACGCCAGCTACCGCAGACACTTACGGATCCACACAGGGGAGAAGCCCTACGAGTGTGAAGTGTGTGGAGTGAGATTCAGGCAGCTCGGACACGTCAAGGTTCACATGCAGGTCCACACAGGAGAGAAACCGTTCTCCTGTAGCAGCTGTGGACTCAGATTTTCAGACTCAAGACTGCTCAAGAGACACAACTGTAGTGAGAAACCACAGAAAATGTTAGGGAGCACACTCACTACGTCATGAAACTGAGAGAACATGAAAATAATAACAATGCAGCAGCCATTTTTTTTTTTAATTCTTATCTGTGGTAGATCTTAAAATGTTATTTCCTATCAGGACAAAACACAGTAATTAAATCAGTTTAGAAACCTGAATTGTTGCATTGTTGTTCTTCACTGTCACATTGGATTTACTGATAAACTGTGCTTGAAAAATATTAGCGATGAAAGTGTAACCTGTCTCATTATGAGAGTTTAACTAAACTGAGGACAGTCTTAAACTAAAGGATTAGTTTCACATTCCAGGCATCTAGTTATGAAATTTTTTCTGGAGTCTGGTAGCGGGTTAGACTGTTGATTACAGCTTTTATTTAGAAACGGAAATATATGACTTGATATATGATTAATATACGTTTTCTCTGGTGTGATTTCAAAATGTAGCAAGTATAATGTAATGAATATATTAGAGTAGCTGCATTCTACAACTAAACCAGAGAAGATTTTGTTTCTTTGTGTTGGATTTACATGAAAGCTTTGTCACTTTTATTTTGAAAGTAATTAGCCGGAAGCACACCTATGTTATCATGTCTAACTTGACGTTTTCGGTTGATGTAGTTCCTCACTGTGGCCACAGGAAGGCAGCAAACACTCACGATCTCACATACTATCATGGTGCTAACTCCAGCAGACACCTTAATGTGATGCGCAGGAAGATAAACTGTAAATTAAACAACTTTCATTAATACATTTTAGTAATAAGGATGATGTTTAATGTGCGTCTCACCACCTAGGATTATTGACGTGGTGTGTTACCGCAATGTAGTTACTGAATGTGACCACAGGAGGGCAGCAAACACTGGCGGTTGGCGACAGAGTCACGTCAACAGCTAGCATGATGTTCATAACACCAATAATCACGCTGTAATAATCAAACCAGGTGGATCGTATTAACAAAGTATCCATGAATTTATGTAGTGTTGTAGTTTCTCAGTGTGACCACTGGAGGGCGGTCTTCACGTGTTTCTGAACGCTTTAACGCCAGATATTCAACTTCACTAGCATCGAGGCAGACACAATGTCATACTGATATTTCTGATGAACATCTAAAAAATCAAATCGTTCAGAACTTCCATATACAGGATAGATGTGTTGATGAAGTGTAGTTGCAAAGATTAGCAATTACAGGTTAATCCCAAGGGTCCTTGAGAACTTGTGCATATGAGGGGAAAAATCAAGACCTTGACAGATAATCATAAAGAGACACACGACATGACAGTTTATTTTATTTTGTATAATAGAAAGTGTGTTGTTGTCTGTAGCTTTTGTGAAACATGCCAGATCTCAGTATGTAACTTCTCTTGAATTTAAGGGAACTGGGTCTGGAAAGTCCTTGAAAAATCATTTAATTTGATGATTAAGAATGTGTAAGAACCATGCCATGATCACACTCACAAAGCTACTCCCTTATTTATTAATTTAATTCATGTTTGAAACAACCACATATAACACTCAGTGTGAGGAAATGGTGTGTTGTCTTCTGATGAGCGCGAAAGATAGAAAATAACGTAGTGTGCGTGCTTTTATTTTGAAGAGCATGAACCGGGAAGAGGAAGTTGCGCTCCGTGTTGTGAGCGGCACGAGTTTTGTCACCATAACGACAATATTGTAGCATCAAAAAGCTGTTAGTTCCATTTTACAACCACAGACGTGAAACACACTCACAGCCGACATATTTATTTGCCAGAATGTCAGATTTGGAGGCGCAGGTGGGCGCCATTTTGGAGATAATGGTCAACGCGACTGTCACAGAAATGAGCAAAGTTATCGGCGGCTCCGATTCAACAGATCCAGAAGTGTCATCCTGTGTAAACACACACGGGTCGTCGGCTGACACGGTACGTTAACACACACCTGCAGCTCTGTGTGTGTGTGTGTGTGTGTGTGTGTCACATCTTCTTCTCGTGTGTTGACGCTCCTTCCTCGTCTGGCGTCTAAACAACCAGCTGATCATAGAAATAGAAGAGCTAGCTAGCTGCTCCAGTTAGCTTCCAACGGCCAAACTCGTGTAACAGCTCAATTCTCGGCTGTTCTGCTGAGTGGAGCGTTGATTCAGGTCACATTCAAATAAACTTACAAGTCTGGTTGAACAAGGTGGCACAACAAGCCAGAAGAATCCATCTTTGATCGCCATTTTGAGTCGCCCAGCAGGCCCAGGCGCATCTATCTGCTGTATGTCTACAGGCGGCTCAGCTACAGGTTTCATCACCTGCAGCAGCAGAAACTATTGATCACTAATCAATAACTACAGCCAGTGGGGAGATTTAACTCTGTGCATTTAGTCAAGTGCTTTACTTCAGTACAGTGTTGTGGTACTTCAGTATTTCCATTGTACTTTTTACTTCTACTCCATTTTCTGTTATTCACTTTTCACTATATTAGAATTTCTTGATACCAAAGTTACTTTACAGAATCAGATCATCAATACAAAATAGAACACACGAATAAATGATCAGCGATGAAGTGTAACTGATTACATTTACTAAAGCACTGCACTGATTTAGTCTACAATTTTGAGATATTTCTCCTTTAATTTACTTCCACTTCACTGCATTTTTACAAGAATAACTGTTTAATTATCTGCAGCGATCAATAGATACATGCCGAGTGTGTGTTCAGTGTGTGTCTGCCTCTCACGGTGACCTGCGTTCCTTCCATCAGGTGATCCAGTTCAGCGTCTTCATGACGTCTCTGGCTCGAGAAGCTGTGGAGAAGATCTGCCAGCTTTTCCACGAATGTTCGTCTGTGCTGCAGTTAGAAGTACGTCGTTGTCAGTTTTTCCTAATTAGAGTCTTGTTATTATTATCATGCAATAAAATGAATCAATTATAATTGATCAGTTAAAAGGAAAGTTGATGGAAAAGTAAGTAAATAAATACAGAAGGACATTAAAACAGACAGCAGCAATTTTCTAAATCAATTAATGCCTCTGATTACATTTATTATTAGTATATGTTGTGCATTTCATAGCGTATTAAATCATTTATTGAGCCATTTATTTACATCTTTATATATTTGCCGATACCTGAAATGAGTACTGTGATGCACACAGCCTTCGTTTTTACTGTTTAGCTTTTTTTTTTACACTTCTTTGTCAAGTTCAAGGCTACAAATGAGCAGTAAATTAAAATAGAGGGAAAGAAATTGACAGTATAACAAGTGTTTGTAATGTTTTAACAAGAATTACAACAATGTGACATTTCTGGTAAATAAATATTTAGCCAGCTTGAGAAAATATTACAATAAAAACAAAAATATGAATATTGAAGGGTTAAATACCGCTGAACAATCTGACATTTCATGATCTCACTCATTATATCATCCAACTGTAGTGGAAAACCAGATGACTACAACATTGTCAACACTGTCTTTGTGATGATTCCTGTTTAAAAACATCTTCTGTTTGTGTCTGCAGGTGACTCAGGGTGCTGCAGAGACCGAGGACATGAGGAGGAGGCTGGAGGCGGCAGAGACGGAGCTGAAGCTGGTGCTGGAGGGACCCGGAGGACCGAAGGAGGCGGAGGAGCAGACGGAGGGAGGCGGCAGGCTGGAGGAGGGAAGGAGGGCTCCAGCAGAAGGAGAGACGGTCCAGATCCAGCGCTCAGGGAGGAAGAGTCGCAGAGGTGATAAGCTTATCCTCTAATTGTGTTGTTTGTCTTTATCAAACATCCGAACTGTCGATTATAATATACTAACAGCTTTTTAAATGTTTACAGTCTGCGGTGACGCTGGAGTGAAGAGATCCCCTATAATTCATCTCTGGAAAGGCAGAACTTATGAGGTAAAGTCATGTCTTGTCTTTTGCAGTCTGACATCCTTGTTGAGTTTCATTCTGTTCTCTCATTCCTACTTCCTGTTTTCTGAAGAAATCTCACCAACTACAATACCTGATGTCTGAGAATGAGATTTAAGTTTTATTGGTAAACTACTTTAGTTTATCTCAAAGGTGTTGAGTCCAGGACTGTGCAGGTTATTCAGACCACATGGGGAACCAGTTCTGTATGGAGCTGGCTTTGTGAATAGGGGCAGGACCTGGTCTTCCCCAAACTGTTGCACACTGTTTCTTCCAAATCAATTTACATGCTGTAGCATTGAGATTTTTCCCTTGTTAAAAGGAACTGAACCGTGAAAACAGACCTAGACGGAAAGTACACAACAATATGCCTTTTTTCTTCAGTTCCCTTCTTGGCAACCCAGACACACTTGACTGCGTTTTGACTCATCAATCTGTCCTTGTTCTCACTTCTCTCAGGACAGCATCCAGCCTGTGATAATAAAGGAGGAAGGACTGGAGGCGCTCGCTGACCAGGCGTCCTCTGATTCTGGTCAGTACAGAGACGACCCGGGCCAGGAGGATGGTGACGACCCGGACTACCAGGTCCATCTCTCAAATACCTCGACTCTATAATCTCTATGTGTCTAATGTGTCTTAAACTGCCTCCATGTAAGAAGAGGAGGGTATTAGCGGTTGTTTAAACAGTTTGGAAAATGTTTCCATTAGCTGGAGCCGGAGGATGCAGATGACGGTGAGCCAGGTTACACCGCCAGACCTAAACGTGCTGTGAAGCCAAAGATCCTTCGAGGCCGAGCAAAGAAGGAGAGTCAGAGTGAGAACCAGCAACCTCTGAGCTGCAAACACTGCAGGAAGACTTTCACCAAGCTGCTGCAGCTCAAAGCCCATCAGGCCGTCCACGGGGCGAGCGCAGAGAAGCCTTTCCACTGCTCGCAGTGCGGCAGAGGCTTTTCATTCCAGCGAAGCCTCAATGCACACATGCTGCTTCACACAGGTGAGTGCGCAGCTTTACTGCACAATTTCTCGCATCGTAAATGAAAAAGAACAGCAGCAAATCCTTAGACTAGAAGCTGGAACCAGCAAACAGTTTGTGCTTTCGTCTACAGGTGAGAGACCGCACACCTGTGATGTCTGTGGGAAAGGTTTCACCCTGAAGCAGCTCCTGAGGAACCACCAGCGGCTCCACGCTGAGGTCCGGCCGTTTCGCTGTGAACAGTGTGGGAAGAGTTTCTACCGAGCTCACGGCCTGAAAATGCACCAGATGGTCCACACAGGGGAGCGGGCCTATAACTGCCAGTACTGCAACAAAAGCTTCACAATACAAGGTAACCTGCAGCGCCACCTGCGCATACACACGGGGGAGAAGCCGTTCCGGTGCGAGACGTGTGGTAAAAGCTTCAACCAGGCCGACACTCTGAAAGGCCATCAGAGGATACACACAGGTGAGCGTCCCTTCAGCTGCGAGACCTGTGGCAAATGTTTCATCCAGAAGAGTGCCTTGAAGATGCATCAGAAGACCTCTCACTCAGGTGAGAACTCGCTGGCGTGCATCGCATGCGGCACGACGTTGGCCTGCGTGGACTCCCTTCGGAAACACCTGCAGACTCACGCGGCGACCATTCCGTGTACGTGCGTGCTGTGCGGGCGGAAGCTCAGCTCGATCACCGACCTGCGGTCGCATCAGCAGCACCACACGGTGGACAGGCCTCACAGCTGTGGGCTCTGCGGGAAGAGCTTCAAGTCGTCCAGTTACCTGAAGATTCACCTGAAGACGCACAGCGGGGAGAGGCCGTTCTCCTGTGACATCTGCGGTCGCATGTTCACACAGCACAGCAGCCTAAAATCACATCAGGTGGGTTTGAATTGATTGTTGTTTTCGTGAAAGACAGATTCAACAAAATATTTCATCATTCCTGTTGATTTTCTTAACCAACTGGCAGAAAATTATGTTTTCAACCTCTCATACGTGGAGATTTCCTTCTGTGAACATTATTTACTTGACCGTTTTTCCCTTTTTGCAGGTGGTCCACACAGGAGAGAAGCCGTTCAGCTGCGACACATGCGGGAAATGTTTCAGCAACACGGGCAATCTGAACCGACACCAGCGCATCCACACGGGGGAGAAGCCGTTCAGCTGCGACACCTGCGGCCGCAGCTTTAACCAGGGCAACAGTCTGAAAGCCCACCAGCAGATACACACCGGAGAGAAACAGTTCATGTGCGACAAGTGTGGGAAGAGCTTCTCCTACCTGAGGAACCTGAAGGACCACAAGTGTTTCTACATCTGAAGCTGATCTGTGATGAGACACCTGCCCTGGTGGCAGAGCGGATGGAGTCAGCGTCCTGTAGCTGAGTGACTGGATCATTATAGAACAGTTTGCAGTGAAAGTAGTTTTGGTGGTCAGAAGTGAGCAGCTTGTTGTGTTTTAAATTGACAGACTGGCACTGAGTGAAATAGGTATGAAAGCTTGAATCTGGTACGACAGAAGAGCAGATCGAGGTATTTGGTTTGTTTTAAAGGTACAAATGTCGCCCCAAATGGAAAAAATGGACATAGGAAAGCAAAATGTGACATTTATTTGTGGGAATAACTGACAGTACACATTTCCAAAGCATCATAGTATCATTAGTGGCTTCTTTTTTTTAATATAGATATATTTGTTAGCAGAGTTTGCTGGCAGATGTCTGTGAGTGACTGTGAGCTTTCTAAGTGAGGGAGTCCCAAAAGGTGATTCTTTTTTTTAATCTCCTGTGCACAAGATGACTTCTTTAAACAAGAAATGGATCTTGTGGGGAAAAAAGAAGGGAGACAAAGATAAAAGATAAAAATTCCAGTCACGTCACTTCAGGCGCTCCGTTAACGCGAAGAACTGAATATTTCACATCAAATAAAGCTACATGGTTTGCAGACAGGTACCTCAACAAAAAGCCAACAGAATTAGACTTTTTTAACACCATGATTGTAAGAATGAAGTCCTAATTAAAGATCGGCTTCTAAACTGACTAAACTCAAACTCATTTAAAGGGACAGTGACCAACATGGTATTAGATTTAAAGCTTTACAAGCTATTTTCATGACAGTCAGACTCCCAGTCTTACTCAATCTTACCAACCACAATTACAATAAGACTGTAAAATCAAAGACTGTAAAGCTCTGACTGACTAATTTACTGTGTGCAGCTTTTTTCAGGATTGAAAACAACCCTGTTTAAGTTGTAAGGTTGATATTTATGATGGTTTAACAGACTTGAAAAGTGCTTTTCTGCCTTTTTTTCCCAAACATAGTTTAAAATCTTGTGATCTCCAGTAGATACACGAAATGCAACCGTTGCCTTGTGTGTTTAATTAAAGCCGATGTGTTCTTATAATACTGAAACAGTTATTTTGTCAGAATGTTTCATCTGTAACTTTTCCTGTGGAGTGTATGAGTGTTATATCTCAACTTTGTGACTCTGAGTCAAACTATAAACACTGAAATTTAAAGCGTGTGATTTATTTTATTTTATTTTCTTTCAGAAATATTTTTTGACGGCTATCCTGCACAAACTACAAAAACACACTCAGCAAGTCATGAACATGTTTGTTGTAATCAAGTCCATTTTATCACAGTTTTTATGAACACATGCTCGACATTCACAGCCTCATAGTGAAGATCTGTGTAATTAATACCAATTATTTGTGCTCCCTGATCCTGGAATGTGATTGTCAGTCATGATGTCTTATTTTACAGTTTTGCAAGAATCCTCCTAATATGAATCCATCTTGCTCTTTCGCAGGATCACAATATTCCAGTCTGGATTTTCCCTGGATGAATCTTACTGAATGCACCTATAGAAATAAAAATGTACAGTACACAAGATGCAAATACTTAAAAAGCGAAGACAGGAAACATGGTTAAACAGGACAAAACCATTACAGAGGATGTCACAGTGTGCTGACTACTATGAGAAAAAGCAGATTCAGCATTTCTAGAGGAAATGAGGGTGATGGGCCGCTGGTCGCGCTCTTAATGCAATGATCTCTTAACAGCATTGGAGACAGAGCTGCCTGAGAGAGTGGCGTATTCTGGTGAGACAGAGAGGAGGAGAAACACACAGGCTGGTCTCCGAGCTTCTCTCCGTGCATGTTGATCCAGCTGCTGATGTAAACTATACGTTTACAGGTGCAGTCCCACAGATTACCTGACAGACAGACGGCACTGAGGTTTCTTAAGAACTCAAAAGTCCCATCTTCCACTGTTCTGAGCTGGTTGGACTTCAAACTCAGTTTCTGGAGGTTTGTAAGTCCGTGAAACACATCCGGCTGCAAGTGATTCAGCTTGTTTCCATCCAGGTTGAGTTCTCTCAGTTTTGAAAGTCGGGAAAAGAGCTGAGAGTTTAAAATCTCCAAGCTGTTGTTCTTCAGCAGAAGCCTGCGGAGGTTGTGCAGTAGATAGAAGGTGTTGAACGGGATGTCGTGCAGCCGATTGGAGCTCAACTTCAGCTCTTTCAGGCGAGTCAACCCTGCAAAGTGATCAGGAGACAGATCTGAGATACGGTTCTTGTCCAGATCCAGGATTATAAGATGGCTTAGATTCCTGAGCAGGCTTGTGGAAAGGTTACCAATGTGGTTTCCATCCAGTTCTAACTCTTTTAAACCGACAAGGTCTCTGAACTGGTCTGGGTGTAGAGAGGAGATCCGGTTGCGAGAGAGCTTCAGAGATTTCAGTCTCACCAAACCATGGAATGCCGAGGCATGGATGAACCTGATGCGGTTGTCGTGGAGGTGTATCTCCTTGAGGTCCCTCATCTTGTGGAAAACGCCTTTGTGAAGGTGTGACAGAGTGTTGTTTTCCAAGTAGAGGTTCTGTAGTGACCTGAGCTTGTTGAGCAGATCAGGGTGGAGCTCCAGGATGCGGTTGTTGGACAGATGTAGTTCTTTGAGTGCGGATAATGAATCGAACACCCCGACTCCTATGTCAGAGATCTGATTGCTGTCCAGCTGCAGCTCTGTCAAGTTGTTCAAGCTAAAGAATACACCTGGAGAAAGAGCTGTCAGTCTGTTCCTGTACAAATCAAGTAACTCAAGGTGTCTGAGGTCATGGAGGACATTTGGGGGAAGAGAGTCGATGAGGTTGTGACTGAGGTCCAGCTCTCTTAGCATGGTCAGACCTCTCAGGGATCCCTCGGACAGAGCGGTCAGGTTGTTGTTGCTCAAGTCTAGATGATCCAACACACTCAGTGAGGAGAAGCAGTCGTCCGGGAGGCTAGTGAGGCTGTTCATCCGTAGATTCAGATGTGTCAGCCTGTCTACATCCCTCAGCGCCTCAGCTGGAGCAGTGACCAGCAGGTTTCTACTCAGGTCAAGGTATTGGAGACCTGTCGCTCCTCTGAAGCTGCCGTCATCCAAACTTGTGATTCTGTTTGTAGACAGAACAAGTTTCCTCAACACAGATGAATTCTTGAACACGCCTTTCTCTATCTTTATTATATTGTTACGGGTAAGCTGGAGCTCAGCAAGCGAAAAGGATCCTTCCAAAACTCCAACTTCTAACATTTGAATCTGGTTGAAGTTTACAGTCAGTGTTGCCAGGTTAGCTAATCCACGGAGGAATCCGATTGGTAGGAATTTGATCTGGTTCTCACTCAGGTCCAGTAAGGTGAGAGCAGGGCAGTTCTGGAACTGACCGGGGTGAAGAAACGTCAGACCATTGTCACGTAGGGAGAGCTTAGAGAGCCTCGGCATATTGGGCCAAACTGCATTGAGCGACATGAAGTCATTCAGAAGATTCCTGGTTAGGTCCAGAACCTGACAGACGATCCAGGAAAAGGAAAGAAGTCTGGTTAGAATAATTCTTAATAGAGAAAATATGTACTGGAAAATCTGACCTGGGTTTTTCCTGCTGCTGGAGTCTCGAGCCAACAGTGGCACAGTGCTGCATCATTCTCAGAAACATCACACACAAAGTGCAGTTTTAGGCTGTTTGAGTTTCATACCTGCAGCTCCTCCAGCCCACGCAGTGGTATTTCCTGTATCTTGTTGTAGGAGACGTACAGCTTCTCCGTGCTGTCGGGCAGCTCAGGTATCTGGTTCAGTTCTCCTTGACACACAACAGAGGTCAGGTTGTGGAGACATCGGCAGGATGGGGGGCAGAAGTTAGACGCCCACACCAAGTGGCTCAAGGAGGCCAGAGTGAAGACTGCCAGCATGTTGGCTCGAGCTATAAAAAGACATAAATCATGGAGGACAATATTGTGATATTATTTTCAAGTTTGATTTGGTTAAAACAGTTTAAATTTCTTATTACAGCTAACTTTTTCTTCTTTTATCCAGATGTATTCTCTGTTTGCACCGATATGTATTCTGAATAACTTTTATTTTCTTCATTTTGCATGTTGTTTTCCTTGAACAATCATAATTCTGACTTGTGAAGGCGTCATATTAGTCAAAGAGAGATTAACTTTATATTCCTGAAGGAGATACTGATAATTACTTGTTCTCGAAAATCATTTTTTGTATTCTT
This sequence comes from Diplodus sargus, assembly GCA_903131615.1. Classification (NCBI taxonomy): domain Eukaryota; kingdom Metazoa; phylum Chordata; class Actinopteri; order Spariformes; family Sparidae; genus Diplodus; species Diplodus sargus. The sequence continues at coordinate 209,798 of CAEMYA010000543.1, read as the reverse complement.
TTCTATTTTTAGTCAAAGGTTTTGTACAATTGTCTATTCAGGGAAAAAAAAGTGCATTGATAGGCTGTTGCATTTGCGCTTAAATCAAAACTTACCACTGATGAGAAGGCAGCGCTGAAGTTGTGTTTTGCTGCAGGGTGTTTTTGCTAAACGCTGAGACTGTAGACTGACTATACAAGCTGCTCTGTATGTTGTGTTTATCTGTTGCAAAGGAAGGTGTGGTTACGAAAAGGGACCAGCAGACTTCCAACCAATGTGGTTGTACAGTAAGTTTGCATGTCTGACAAAAAGCATAACTGCACGACATTCAGACAAAAACTCCCCACTGCACACTGACAAACCACAGCCATAGACTCGTCATTTAATAACTTCTGGAGAAATCGAGACTCAACGCGGAATGGGTTTATGATAAAAAAATATAATTCTTATACATAATATAAATATTTATGAATGCCTGCAGATGCAATCTCAGCATATTGCTTTTCAAACATTTTAAAACCACGACTTACCAAATCAGTTATCAGGAATGCAGTTTACTAATTTTATTTTTCTTGGATAAATATTCAGAGGAAGCAGGAATTTGTGAAAATGTCATAAATCAAACTTGTTAGATTTAATGCATCGAGTTTTAATTAGGCTTAAAACATCTAGAAGCGTTCATGATTACACAGAAAGCTGAATGAGAGAGAAAATGTGTTTGAACCTAAAGCAGAATATTTCCATTTTAGCTTTGCATGATTAAAAAAGATGGGAAATGCCATTTTAATAGAGTCAGAGTTGTGGAAAGTGAGTTTGTTCTTGTCTCTTCCTCTCTCCCTCTAAGTGCTGTTGATGGTCGATCCAGATTTTAAAGGCAGAAGAAGCTAAAGGTTTGCATGAGGGCGAGCTCAGGCAGCTGTGATGGTTACACTCCAGAAAGTCAATGGAGGTGCGCACAAGTGTCAAAGCACACAAATATGTGTTTGTTTGTGTGTGTTGATGGCTTTAGGGTCAGAGTGAGCAACAGGCCGGATCGATGCCTGCTGACGTGCTCAGAGCTGCAATAATCACTAGCTTTGGTACACACGCACACACACACACACACACACACACACACACACACACACACACACACACACACACGCACACACACACACAACACAATGCAGATAACAACTGAAGCAGATTCACCTCCCCTCCCATCGCCCATTAGATGTATTGATGATTCCACATCCAGTGTTTTTTTCCTCTAATTGGTTTATACACAGCTGACCGGATAGTGATGACATGATGTCGGTGCACTCTATAACACAGTGTTCAGAACAGCCTCTGTAATACATGGAAATATGGACCGCTGCTCCGGTTGTTCTTTCCAACATCGATTCTCTCGCTGTTGCAGCAGCACTCTGCTCTCCTGGTAAACCTCTTTCTTTCTCTGCATCTGTGCAGAGGGATGACAGTGAATCTTCTTGTTCCAGCATTTTCCTCTTAATCTGCAGAGCTTCAGGTCACTGAAGGTCTCATTCATAACAAGGAAATAGGTGTGCGAGGGGACGATGAGGCCCTGGGTTCGCTCCAACAGGTCCCGATCGGTCCAGGTAAGACTTGTTTCAGACATGAATCCAAATACTCAAGGATGTCATTCCATTTATAAGGGTGCTTTTCTTTCCTTTTCTACCTTCTATACCACTGTAGGTAGTAAATGTGACATAATATAATGGTGGCCTCTGTGTGCATCTCATTCTGAAACCACAGTAAATCAAACAAAGCTGCTTAAAAAAGATGTACAATTAACTTTAAAGCATTTTAAAGGTCATAAGTCAAGAGTTGCAGCTATGTTTCATGTCAAGAAAAAAGATCCCGAAACGTCATTAATGACAATACTTAACTTCTTTAACAATGATGCTTTACCTTTACAGGAAATGTTTTAAGTTAGTTGGACAGAGTATATAGAAATTTCCCATTACAGAGCAGTTCATTTGGTTCTGAATCACTGTGTGGCACAAATATACATGTGTATAATTTGTCAGTGTTTTAAAAAGTAGAAATCAATGGGTTTCCAGAAATCTTGTGGCTTTTAATTCTGTGTCAGTATTTACATGAATGTATTTGTCTCTCCTCCTGGATTTCTCCTGATTTTCTCTATAGTGTGAATGAGCTGATTAAAGCTTCTACAAGGACCTTTTTTGTTGTTGTTGTTGTCGTTGTTGTTGTTGTTGTTGATTGTGGTGCCCCCTGCGGACAAAAGATGATGGTTGTGTAACACCAGACTACAGAGCAGCTTCTTTCCTCAGGCTGTGAGACTTGATTCATCCTCATGAACGCATGTTTTCAGAGTTGCATTAATGTGTTTCAGATGGGGAAGATACGCTATTTTCTGATATGGGGAGTGGAGCCCTCATAGACCAGGCTGAGTGCAAATTAATATATCTCTGACTTGCAACGTTGACATAAAAAAAAATGGTATTAGGAGCTAGAACATTGGATAGATACAGATGTACTGTTGCTGCTTAGAACCGTGTTGATTAGACCTGCTGTTTAATTACTCGTCTAAGTTGTGAATAAGTATTTGGTTGAATTGTCTTTAATCGGCTTAATTGTAATCCAGAAGCCAACAAATAGCTGAAGCAAAGGCAGATTTCCTGGTAGGAGGTCCCTACAAACTTCTGGTAGCATAATCTCTCTCTCTCACACACTCACACACACACACACACACACACACACACACACTTACAGACGCTCACACACCACCGCATGTCTGAATGAATGGACTGATTGTGCTTTTAAGAGCATTGGGAGAAGTTTGGCTGAGGGATGGTGTGTTTTGCTGCTGTTGGAAAAAACTGTGTTTTTCTCTTATGTTTTTTTGTTAAGTAAAAAATATAAAATAAAAATCAAGTTTTTTGAGAGCTTCACTTGTCTGGGTGCAACTATCAACATCTATGAAGAGCATCTTGGATCGTTTTCATAAATATTCATAAATATAAAGTGCAGTATTTAAAGCAGATTTTCGCTTAGAGGGATTAAGCACTTTCAGTATTCACTTGATTTGTGTGTTATTCAAAGTCTTAATAGTTAAAAGGGTGAGTTAGTGGTGTAGTTTCTCTTTATTGGACATGAATTCACCTCATTGTGCAAAATTCTGTGACTACACACAGTTTATATCGACAGTTTCTTAATCTGTTCCCCTCACATGGGATGGCCCCCAAAGTCACACCATCCTGTTGCAGTTTCCCGTTTCTTGCCTCCGCTCTTCTTCACATTGCTTTCTTTGGGTCTTCCCCCTACGCACACACATAGAGAAATGACTGTTGTGTATTAGAGTTTGGATTGCAGAAGAATAAAAGAATGGTTGTTCTCCAAATTTTGGCCAAATTTGTCAGTCATATTTGGATAAGTATTGAAATGAAACACACTTGTTGATCAGGTGTGTTACCTGGTTGGTTTTGAAGTACAAGAGATTTACCTTGGTAATTTGGTGTATGAAACACTAAACGAAAAGCTCAGAGGTACAGAACATGTAGACCAATACAATCAGTTAGAGGTTTCCGGGAAAATGTTCTCATAAGTACTTAGACATTTGTTTTTTAAATTGTTTTTTATGTGTTGTTTCTACTGTTTTTAAAAAAAAAAAAACTATTTAACAAGCGCTATTTGCACTGAAACGACTGCACTTAATTTCGTTGTACTTGTTACAATGACAATAAAGAAATTAAAATTCGAATTTATTACACTTTTTGTGTACAATGGTTTTAAATTGCGGGATTTAAGCCAAGAATTTAATTGTAAATTTATTTCTTGAAATAAATAGATTTTAACCACCAGGAGGCGGTAAAATATCTTAAGAGAAAGACATAGACAGTGTTGTTTTCCTTGAGATGAACTTTTAACATATTTTCTCACAAAAAGATTAAATCATTATTCATTTATTTTTTTACATGTGTATAAAACTATGCAAAAAAGAGAGTAATTTTTCAGTTTATTGCGACTTTAAAATCACAAGCAAATGTGAGTTGCGACTACTGGAACTCAGATGACTGATTTCACGAGGAGTACCTGAAGGCAGCAGGCGCGAGAGGGGCGAGAAAGGCGCGCGTGTGTGCGCGTGCGCGACTCCCGACGCAGCAGCCCTGCCTATTCTTGCCGCTGACGTCCCTCTTTCTCTTGTCACTGTGTTTTTCGGGAGGAGGAGGAGGAGGAGAAGGAGAAGAAGAAGGAGGAATCCCGGTTTCTGTCGTTTTTTACTTCACAGAAAACAAACGTTTCCGACACACCGGAGACATTTTCTTCGTATCCCTCCGCTGCTCATCCGACTACCGGCTACTTTTCCATCCACCGCGGAGGCACTTTCAACCCCACACCGAGTGAGAGGAGCTAAAGGGCGGACTTGACTGAGAGGAAGGACCGGAGACTGAACATCCGCCGCTTTCTTTTAATTCAACCGCAGTTTGCCGTTTATTTCCACCCAACGGCTCACTTCCTACGTCCGTCCGCTTCTTCGGTGGTGTCCGATGGTTCCTGCTTCTGGTTCCGTGACCGTTAGCCACCTTTTTTTCCCCCTGACGTTTGTCACCCCAGAAAAATCACATTAGCTAGCTAACAGGAAAACAGAAACTCCCCCCTTTTCTCAACTCGCGGTGGTCGCAGGGACACACACACAGAAACCACGGCGGTGTTTTCTCTTCTTCTTGTTAAAATTTTTAACCCGGCTTAGTTGCCTCAATGTTTGCGCTTTCTTTCGTTTCACACCAGAAGACGATGCAGCAGAAAGTGAAGCAGTGGCCACCGGGATTGTTTTATTGACAACCGAAATGGTACGATAGCGTCTGAGAAGGATCGGGGGAAAGTGAAGTGGGGAGGGGGGGAACAGTCAGTCTGGACTGTGTTTTTTTTTTTTTCCCTTCAGATGAGACTGTTTTGATGCCAGGCAGCCATGAGGTGGATGTAGCTAACCCGTGTTTTTCTTTCAAAACGTCTCAATTTAAGCTGGATCACTGTCTTGGTGATCTGTGCTGCCTTCACGGACTGTGACAATGAGGATTGTATGAGAAGTGAGGCTGGTTTTTTTTTCCTTCTCCCTGATACACAAAGCCTGGTGTGACTTGACAACCAAGCTAATCTTGGGTGTGTTTTTTTTTTACAAACCCAGTGTGAACACAAACCCACAGCCCACTTCTTTCTTCTCTCTTTGGACGGCACTCAGGGACGAACATGTCTTTACGCACGGCACTGCCTGGGAACGAGCGGAACCCGGACCATGTAAGTAGATGATTAAAAACGCAGGGTGTCTATTTGTCACCTTCAGATGCAGGGAATAGGTTGCCATTAGGGTTTTTGAAGAAAATTATAATAATAACCCCCTCTAACCTCAGGCCCTGAGATTAGTCTGCCATGTGCAAAGAGCAGCTGCAATCAAGCAGACGCGCTAATCTCCCCAAGCTCATTTGGGACGGGTTGCAATTGGACACACGGGCTGGTCAGGATGGGGATGGAGAGAGAGGTGAGGGGTGGGGGAGGTTTGAGTGGAGAGGCGTGTGTGTTGCATTGATTAAACACATGCAAAAATGCACAAATGTGATCAATAAACTACCTTAAAAAAATCTTCCTAGACTGTCACCTCCACCTCCTTCACCCACCGGTGTCTCCAGTGCGCATGTTTGCCTTCTCCCAGCTGATCAATAATTAATGCATCTGATGCAAGGCCACCCGGCCCTTCCACACCCAGCCTGCCCTGCACCCATCCCTCCCTTTTCTCTCCTCCATCACCTTATTTCCAGATTTTTTTCACCTTCTCTGCACCCACATCTCCACCCTGGCTTGTCTGTCGTGTTTTCCACCTTTTAATGAAACTGTGTGAGAGGCAGCTCAGTGGGCAGCATAAAATCTGCTGTGTCAGGCTAGCCAGGTTTGTCCTGCCCATGTTTTCCTCTGTCTGTGGCAACGTCTGGGTTTTCAGGAGACCGGGCTTTGAGATAAATGTGCTTCTGAACCCTGAAAAGGTTCTTGTAAGGATACAAGCTTCTCTTTAATATCCATTTACCAGACAGATTGATGCCAGTAGGTGCAGTCGTACTGAAGATCCCCACCTTTTATCTCAAGGGCACCTAGCTTACCCTGACCTAGCAGCCTGAAACATCACTCACCCCTTTTGATTTAAAGCTCTCACATTGAGTCACTTCCTTTAGCAGCATCAGCCAACAGCTGACAAAACACAGAATACTTCCACCCTGTTTTTTTTAAAAGGATATTTCGTCACCACCCCAATCCTTGAGAGTCTGGTGTTCGGATATTGCGCCAGTGCCTCATGTGATATAAATGACAGCCAGCAGTAATGCTGATTCACAGTTAGCTGCTTCTGTGGGCTTTCACACAGACACACTTTCTCATGATGTTGAATATACGCAATATTTTGGGTGGGACGCTGTAACCAGGCCGTAAGTTTTGAATGTCTGTGGGAAAGTACATAAAGATTACAGTGCTTTGCTCAGTAGCACTTACAGTAGACATTTTAAAGGAACAGTTCATCCTAAAGTAAAAATTCAATCTTTTGATGAACGTGAGCTCCTTCACCCACTTTCAGATGGGATGTGTGATTTTGCTTTGCAGCTACAGTAAAGTTTGCATCTTACGAAAGGGTGTAAATAACATTTACAGTGATTACTTTTTACAGCAAGTCTACAGCTACGTTAGTTGTTAGGGAGAATACTGCAATGTTTGCTGTAAAGCTCTTTAAATAATTTGAGGACTGCCAAACTTCTCGCATCTTTCCATGAGCATCACAATCAGTAATTAACGACTGAATTCTCATTTTTGGGTGAACTGTCCTTAAGTGCTGGCTGCTCTTGAGAAAAGCTGCTGATTTTTACAGTTAGCTGTTTATTTCTGGTAGCCCTTGCCACCAGCACCCAGTAACACTTTTAGAGGTGGCAGAATCCAGGAGGTATTTTTGTTCTTTTTATATGAACCTGCTGTGGACGGTTTAGACGGTTGGATCAAGCCTTTTATTCCAGTCATTATCAGAATAAATGCTGAGCCTTGACCACAGGAAAGTCACTTTCCAGTATCTATTTACATATGAGCAGGCTTCAGATTATTTTTAGTAGATTTCACATAATAGAGGGTGTCATTGGTGGCTCCATTGTCCTGTTTATTATGTGTGCAAGAGTGATAAACAGTTTCTCCTGAACAAAGCAGTAAACTCGTAATTGGGCCCTTAACGTGCTTGCTGCAGCTCTGTTTTGTTTTTTTATTTTGTGTGGATGAATTTCGCAGCCCTTCTCTCTGACTGTGAAAGTGTGATAACTGGATAATCACGCTAGTTACCGATCATATAAACACTTTTCCGAATCGTTGCCTGTTCTGTTGTCTTAACTAACTTCACTCTTCACAGAACAAAACTGGTTGTGTTTAGATACACTTTTATTGTTGTACTATATTTTATTATTACATCGTAAAAACAAAACTAAAACGTGTGATGACGAAGCTGGTAGGGATGGAATCTTTTCAATAAAAGCAGTGCAGGCACCAAAACTCATTTGCTGTGAGCTGGACAACAGAATGATTGCAGCGCTCGCTCAGTCACAAGCCACTCGTGTTAGCAACCTCACCATGGTAACCACAGGGGGTCCTCCAAAACCCTCCACTTGCCCTCAAAGACTAGGACAAATAACCAGTAGAATCTCTTTGGATATGTTATCAACACTGGCTGTAAAATTGTGATATATTTTGCTATTACATTTTCTCTGAACTATTCTGCTTTCTGGCAGTTCAACGTCTTGCTCATGTTAGTCTGTCATAAATCATGCGTTGTGTGCACTCGGACTCTATGTACTTTGATAAGCTATAATGTAATTGAGATGCTCTAAACTGATATGAACTTGATCCAACAAGCCAATAGTTTGTCTCCTTTTTATGTGAGAGCAATTTGTCAAGTTATAATGTTGCCAAGCACTTTGGTTTAGGCTTGTAATAGTAGGCTCCATTGAGGTACAGTTGGCAGTAGTAGCTCTCAGTTTAGTGTTGGAATACAGTCAGTAAAGGTCTTTACAAGATTAAAAATCAGGTATCAAGCCTCGTAGGTCTGTGCTTTTTGTCGTTGCACTGTGGGAATGGACAAACCATTTTGCTTGGGGCATGTCAAGCGGTTTTATTCATGTGTGAGAGAAAAGGAAAGTCCGACAGTAGGTGTGCGTGAGTGCTTGTGCGCACATGTAAAGCGTGAGTGTTCTTACAAAAAAAGCTCACATTTTTCCATATGCCACTGCAGGGCAGCGCAGGGCTTTTGTGTTCTCCAAGATTCATGAGCTTGCTGTCCTGACTTGTTACCCAAAAGCTGGCACCCACCTCTGATGCCCCGGATGGCATTCGTTTTACCTAGAAACACACCAGGCGCAGTCTTAAACAGCTCCGGGCTTTTAATCATCTGGTCCATTGCGGCCAACTGAACCTCGTATGATCGGTATAAAATTAGGCAGGTTGATATTAGATGACCTATATTGGTCACAATGCCTCGCTGACGTGTGCTGCTTTGTACCGTCGCCAGCTTACAAAACTGAAATGCGGTTTGAGTTACGGATGCAACAGTAGCCCAAAGGTCAGAGAAGTGGGCCGGTTACAGGGAAATTTCCGGCTTAGACCCCTGAGAGAGAGCTGATTGACTTACCAACTGTTAGCATTAAGAGTTAACTACCACGGTGCCCATGAGCAAATCACCGAGCTCCCAGTGGCTATGGTGACCAGCAAGCTGTTGTAGTGCCGAGCTGAATCAGCTTTGAAAGTATGAATGTAAAGCAGGGCAGTGCCGGCAAAAGAGCTTAAGAGATTTAGCAGACAGTCAGGCAGACTTTCCTTACTCAGATTATTATTCTCTGCTTGTGTTTTATTTTTTTATTTATTGCAATTTCCAAGTGGCATTTAACTAGGACTGCTGAAACCTTCATGGCAACTGCCGAATTGCTAAATACTATCAATTATTTACTGGCAGGTAAATGGAAAGAAATGCACCTGAAGTTGACAAAGACAGTTGGAGTTCTCACTCCGCCAGCAAACACACAGTCATTCCCTTTTTATTCTACTTTGGATAAGGCGGATTAAATGCTACAATGGCTGATTTTACATAATGTATCTCAAACATGGCCTGCCTGTGTGTCCAAAATCCTGTAAGTAATTTTGCAATCCAGTTTCACCTGACTGTTAAGCAAGCAGCCAAATGTTGAAAGTAAAAAATCAAGGAGGTTCAAGAGAAAGGAAGCCAGTATCTGATGCAATCTAAAGATATGGGAGGCAAACATATTAAATCAATATTTTTGGCACACAATGTAACTGCCATGGCTTTCTGTCAGCACAAATTGTTTTCCTGCCAGCTATTATGTCATTCTAGTTAAGACTAGTGCTGAACAGGTGGCGTTTTCTGGAGATCAGGCTACCGTGTGAAGACTGACACTGTTCACAGAGCCCCTGTTAACTGCCACACTCACACACAGACACACACACACACACACTCACACAAACCCCTGCAGACAAACATATTATCGCACAGATACACACAATTACAAAAACAAACTGGCAGACGAGCATAAAGGACCCTCAGACGCTCACAGTCGGAGCACACAGTCGGTCTGTTGTATTCATTGTGTAATGGGGCTCTTCTGCTGTCGGCCTCTCAGGTGTCAGCTTACTGTGTCTCTCGTCGGGCCTGAGCTGTTGCCGTTAACCCATGCAGATACATTATCTGCTCTTCCTGTCCTCCTCAGTGTGTTTGTGCCCGAGTCTCGTGTCAGTATCTTGTTCTGCAGCTCCATGGAGCTCAAACAGGTCTACAGATTTTGCGAGATAAAGAAAAATGAATGATGATTGTATGTTGTTTTCATTTTAACGGCAACGTCGGTTAAATTCACACGTTTTAAGTTGAACTTTTAAACCCTGTGTGTGTATGTGTGCAGTTCCACACACCTTTTTTCCTTGCGTGCAACCCACTTGTTTTGCATTCCAGATGCATAGATAAGAGTTATGAATCCATATAATACCGCCATACGTTTCATCAGGGTTTTTTTCTCCTTCTTTTTAAAAGCTACTGCCTGATAGCTAGTTCATTGTGGTTTACTTGTACTTCATGTTTCGTGCTGTTTACTCTAAGCTGTATGTGATAAAGATAGCATCGTGTGATCTATCTACATGTGTTGTAATGTTCTTGTTAACCAGAGGAAATGTCGCATCAGAAGCAGCTGTCTCAGTTCCTGTCCATTAGCCGCTGCAGACAGGAGCTGCACGGCAACGTAGAGCCCTCTAATTGTGGCTGTGATGAGGCCGTTTTCACAATACTGGCATTTGAGTTTAGGGTCGGACAGAATTTTGCTATTGGTGTCATAAAATGTCTATTGACAGAGAGATAGTGGCACATTGTAGGTGCTGTGGACTGCTTCGTCATGACTTCCTGTAATAGTGGTGTCCTGATTGTTTCCACTAGTGAACAGCATCAGAAAAACCTTCTTAGTCAATTTTTTCTCTGTTATGTTTTTGTTCAGTAATTTTGAATTAAAAATATCTAACAAAGAAAATTCTTTGTTTTAAACAGTCACAATAGCTGCACTAATCTTTATCTGTGAAGCCAAACCAACCATTTCTTTTCGTTTAGCAACTATTACAACGCAGGTCAGGTGTCAGCTTATCGGCGCCCCCCCGTAGCTTGACATCTCAGGAAAATTGCTTTGGGCACGAGGAAGCCAAATAATCATGGTGAGAGGTTGTGCAGACCTTGTGATTTTGAGTCATACTGAAGTGGCAGAAACAAAGACTGTGAGCTTGGAGAAGGTTAAAGAAGGGAGTGGCTGGAAGCTGCTGAACAAATTATGCATTGAAATGTGAAATGAAACGAGAGGAATTGACTCGAAATGTACGAACGAATCGGACACAGGGAGAGAATGTGAGCAACAAGCGTTAGAGTAAAAATCCAGAAAAGCGTAAAAACAGGCACTAGTAAGAACATGTTAAACTTTTGCTACTTATAGCTTCTTCAATGTGAGGATTTGCTGCATTTCTTTGTCATGTATTAAAGTGAATGAAGAGTCTTAAATGATCAAATGGGTAAATGGATGAAATTTTGGTTCTTAGCTGTTGGTTGGACAAAAGAAACATCTTGAAGATGCTACTTTGACTTCGTTACCAATAGAAACGATGGCCTGAACTACAAAAATAAAACTCAGATTGTAGTGGAAATCTTCCTATGTGGGATTATAGTTGTGTGAGGAAAAGCTTGTCTCTGTTTGTATTTGTGAAGACTTTTTAAAAAATGTATCTCAGAGGCTGCAGTGACACAGCATTCAGGAAACGGATCATTGCAGAGAGAAGAATCAGTCTGTGTAGAGACAGAGAGAGAAACCGAAGTCTGGCCAAGGAGTGACTCAGCTCTTTAATCCGCTGCTGCTGTTGATCCAAACAGAATAAATCTGACCCTTACTCAGCCTGGTCCGATGATCACAGCCCTGCAATGAATGATATGCTGAGTAATATGGCAGATCTCCCGAAGCAAGCAGAAAGTGTGTGTTTGTGTGTGTGTGTGTGTGTGTCCTGCACTGCCCGGACTGAGGAATCCAGTTACACTTTGCATACTGGAGCCAGATAATGTCAGACTGGAGGAGGACGGCTGCCTTTAACCCACGATGTCTGGCACATGTTGGCAGTAATATTTAGATGTTAATCACCATGTGTGCTGCAAGAAGTTAAGAAAATCATGACGTTGTTGTTTGTTCCATAAGTCCACTCCATGATTTTTTGACAAAGGTGGCGTCATTATGCAAATAAGATTGGCATCCTTTCATTAAAGTCTCCTAGATTTGCAACTTCATGTCATTGTTATAATATATTTACTCTACTCGGCACACCAGGACACTTGAAATGACACGACTTTATTAATATTTGCATTGATAACAGCAAGAAAGAAGCTCTGGTTTGCCTTTTATTCTGATTATAGCAGGTTCACATTGACCAATACAACTGCACTACTGAGCTATATTATAAACATAAAATAAAAAATACATATTATACATTACAAAAGCCAAAAGAGGTATAGAAAAGAATGGAGCCATAAACATTCCTCCCCTCCTTTATCAAAAAAAGTCTCTGTAAAATCTACTCTGACCTGAGTTAAAGTTTTCTGACCTGAAGGACCCAAGAAACCGATTCTGAAGCCTTGATAACATTTCAAAAATGCATTCCACGCCAGTGTACTGAGGGAATCCGATCATTGCTCTGAGGGAAATTCCTGGAAAGGGATTTTTTGTTGTTGTAATGTTTGCTACTCGTATGGTATTTGGCGCATGGAATAGAAAGAACAACACAGTTCTGCCTGCCCTGAGGAAATATACAGGACATGTTAGAGAGAAGCCTTAGAGCCAAACTAGTCTGACTCACAGACCGACTAATGGTTATTGGTTGGAATATGAATGAGTCTGGCAGAAGCTGAAGAATGTCCATCAGCTGCTGTGTTGCTGAAATCGTCCAGAAATGTTCTGAAATCAAAACCAGAAGTAACATCAGTAAATACAAAAGAAGAAATGTTAGTGATGTTTTCTTTTAATTATTGTGCATTTACATTGTTTAAAAGATGTGGATTAAAGCTTGTCTTTGTTCCTCACAGTGTAAAACCATTTGATTTTGGCTTGTGGGACGGTATGTGATTTGCATGCCCTCTAATAGAAAGTCAATTCTGGCTTTTAACCGTTAATTATTCTAAAAATCAAAGGGATTTTGATCCGGGGGAACTTTCTTATATTCATGTTCTTCACTCCCACATGTCCTGCCACTCTCTGCCTTGTTTGCAAGCAGAAAGTGCCACAAAAAAAGTCAAGAGAAATTTCCATATCACATGAAAAATACAGATCACGTAACCATTTAGAGGAAAGAACGACATGAGCGTTTGATGGAGCCTCAACTGGCTCCAGAGTATCAAGACAGCCTGTCTGTCACGGTCACTGACATGTTTTTCTGGCAGCTCCCTCTTCCTTGTCAGGCGCTGCCAGGAAATGCTCCCCGAGTGTTGCATTGCAACATGTGACATGTCTGCTGTCATCGCAGTGACATCTCAAGTTTCCAGCACAGGAAGTGACGCAGGTTAAGTTCATGCAACTTCCTGCTGCTCTTGACACAGAGTTCTGATGGACGACTGAGATGTGAGAAGTTCACACAAGGATGAAAGATTAAGGAGAGATAGAAAAGAGAGATCTGTTGACAAAGCAAATATGTTGATTGCGTATTTGCTCTCTATCAAATATATGATATATTTTTACAGCATTTTTAATAGACGAGAGTAAAGAGCAACCTGAGACAGATTGTGGTTACAGTCCACCAAGATGCCTCCAGCATTTCTATGCAAAGGGAGCCACAGGTATTATTTTTAAAAAGATTAGAGCCGCAACGATTAGTCAGTTTATTGAAAGAACATTTGTTGCCGACTATTTTGTCAATCAATTCATTTTCTAAGCAAAAATGTCCAACATTTGCTGGTTCCAGCTCCTTGAATGGAGGGATTTAATACTTTTCTCATCATTTCTGACAGTAAAAGAAGAGTCTTGAAAAAGATGAAATTATGGACTGATATGTATAGAACAGCACTGTCAGTATAAAGCCAAGGCGGTATAAGACTCTCCTCTCCTCTTCAACTGTTACCTCCTCATATGACATCATTTGCACCAAAAATAGACCTTTTTAAATATGCTTTAACTGCTCTGGGACATGATGATACATTTAATCTCCTGACCTTCCTAGTTAGAAATCATTGACTACATCCTCCAGTTCAGAGGTGTTCAGAAGTGTGTTTTATTTAATAAGACAAACAGTTTGTTGCCACAGACGGGAAAGAACCGTACAGACGTGTGTTGAGCTCATGACATCAACATGTTTTGTAATTTCGTCAAAGGAGCCACTAGGGCGACTCCTCCTTTTTTATTTATCTCTCATGTGTTCTGTTATTGTGGAGACATTGCGTCTGCCGTGGAGTGTGATAAACGAGGTGTGTGTCAGGAAACACCAGTCTACGGCCACAAGGCCGCGAGCCATAGCAGCTCGAGAGAGGAAGAGGAAATTGGACTGGCACTGTGTGTATGTGTTTGTGAGGATGGTTCAAGGTTACGCCATTGCTCTGCTAGGGACCAACGTCACACATCCTGTCTTTATGAAATACCACCCCACAGGCACACACACACACCCTCACACACATCCAGACCTACAGTCCATCCAGGCTGCAGCAGCAGGACGCCTCCCTCAGGGCGTGGTCCATTGTATGGCAACTTGTTTGTGTTTGTCATGCTGCGAGTCTTGACGTTGCTGCTGTCTCCTCTCAGCACTCCGCCAGCTCGATTTAAAACCAGAGCAAGGAAGAAAGATATTTAATCATGTGTCCGATGACAGAATAAGCACATTTTCTTACATTTATAATAAGTGATATAACAAATATACTTGTTGCTAGATGTTTTTCAAACTGTTCAGTGAAGATTTTCCTGAGTTTTTATGAAATCACTTGAAGTATGAAAGATAAGAATCGTGTTAGGTAAAATTAGGCACATTCAGAGCAGAAGAACTTGTAGCACAAGATTCATGAGTTTCCATTCGTCTGTTCAAATACTTTATTCTTCAGCCTACACACACAAGCACATATTAAAGATAGCTGCTGTACTGTAGAACGAGTGATGGAATGACAGACATGCAAACATGCATGCCACCACTTAACACTTGGACTAAAGAGGATGTAAAAATTAAGAGTTCGGTCTCATGATTTGCAGCTCTGACTCATGATATCTCTGTGATCCTTCTCATGGTTTGTAACCTTCTTAGTTCACATATAATATGAGACCAGAATGCAACAGGTCAGTAATGTTTTATACAAAAGAAAAGTAAACAGGAAAGCGAAAACATCAACAGCCATTTTTTATACCATAAAATTTGCACCTTCCCTCCTTCTCAGTTTTTTTAGTCATTGTTGAAACAAGAATGGCTGAAACTTGTGTTTGGCGCTCTTATTTTGAAGGAAAACTTAACTGGCCCATTTTTACTCGTTTAGATATCAAACGATGTGATCACAGATGTGATTTTTATCTGTTTGGCTCACACATGATCACGATCAACACCCTGCAGACGTGTCATACCTCCCTCTGGCTGGAGTTAAAAGTTTAGAGCAACACAAGAGGCAGATATTTATGGCTTTACTGTTGTTGAGTACAAGAAAAACAAACAAAAAAACTCTTCTGAAGTTTGTCATGTTATCTCATTGGCAGAGTAGTTAATGATAAATGGATTAATAAATGTCTGTCCACAAAGAGTCCAGCACAACTCGGCATTCCTAACTCGCTTGTTGAGGGGATGATGGGATACTTTCCTGGTACATAGTGGTTATTATTATTTTAGGACACTAGGTGTAAACTTGCAGGTGTTTGTATAATGGACAGTACGCTATACTACACATACAGCACAGTATGTCTTTGTATATGATCCGCTGGCAACTTAAGTGAAGTTTAAAAAGCAATCTTGTTTTAATCTTTTTTTTTTAAGGTTTCAAAGGGGTTTGAGAATCTCTAAGCTGTGTTACAAGTGCATCATCTTTCAGCTGAAGTTGACACACAAAGTGCCGCCACAAAGTTTTTCTTTTTTTACACGTCAACATGTACGTTCATGCCTTTTAAAGATGTGATGTAACGATGATAACGCTGCTGTTGTTGACAGCTTAATTGTTTTCTGTTTCATGAACAACCATCTGACAATCACGCTCAGAGCATTGTTGTTGAAATGACGTCAAGCTGTCATTCTTATCAGTCACACAGGAATGTAGAGGAATAAACGACCTATTGACAGGAGCCAGCTCGGCGACAGTAAGCCATCGTAAGTTGATGCGGACGGATATGCTCAAAATGCAGTAATCACCACAAATAAACTTGAACTTTTACTGTGAAATCACTCTCATTTTTATAATCGTCATGCTTGCAATAAGGGTAAAAGCCTGACATCTCATATTTGAGATGCGTGACATTGTCACCAAGAGTTGGATTTCTCTCATTTTTGCACTGTTGTGGTGCAGCGTGTTTGCTGAATGTGCAAATCACACAGTTAGAGGCCACATCCCAACACACACACATGCACACACGCATACCTAATCATCCACCAGCCCTCCATCCATCTTCCACACCAAATGTCACCCCACCTGTATAATGATCTTGGGGGGGTTTTCATCAACCCCACCCCCCACTCAAACACCTCTGCCTGCCCCAGTCTGCTGGCAAAGAGACCCCATCACACCTCATCCCACGAAACGCATACGCACACACTCACACATCGAACTCCTGACTGAAACTGCGTGGTAATCAGAAGTAGCGGGTGAATCAATGGACTGCGCTCCTTGAAAGGAGTATGTGGGACGGGGGGAGGGGAGATTGGTGGCGGGGTGTTATGGAGGGCGGCATAAGGCTCAAATTGATGCGAGGTCGCTGAAAATGAAGATCGCGACGCGAGACAAAAGAAAGGGCGGGTCCAGGCATGGAGGGGAGAATAGAGAGAAGGGAGGCAAATTGATTTGTCTGGGGGATGGTATGAGCCACGGGAGAGAGGAACAGGGGTGAATAAATGGGGGAAGGGTGAGGGGAGGTGAAAATGAAGGTGCCGGAAAAAAGATGGTGAAGGAACATATTCTGCTGGGTGGCTAGAGTGCTATGAACCTCTGTAATCTCTCAAACACTTGACGCCTAAAATCCTCGATAGCTACTCCGGTGTTTCTGTTCTGTTTGAGATAACCTTCACGTTCAACCCTCATTGGTCAACTTTGCATAGAGAGATAAAGTGTTGACAGATTAAGTAGATTTTGGATGTTTCTGGTGTACACAGTTCGCATTCTGTGACTGCAAGAAACCAAAACATTTTTCTCTAAGCACTCAACTCACAAATAAACCAAACACAAGTATGCGTAACACAATGTGTGGCTACAGATGTTGGCTGCAGCTCAGCTTTTGAGAACATGGAAGCAAATATATAAGGCAGTAGATAATTTTCCCCTTTTCTTTCTCCAAATAACTTCTGGCTTAATCTATTTAGTGGAAATTTACTGTAAACCTTCTGATTCAAAGGGAAACTTTTGGGGTGAGATGAATGCTTTTTGGAAGTATTTTTTGATTATTCCTTTGTATTGTTTTTTTCTTGTGTGTGTGTGTGTGTGTGTGTGTGTGTGTGTGTGTGTGTAGCTTTAGCAACTACCATTAGAGTTCTAATATACAATCTTGTGTTGTAAACAATTAAATAAATCAAATTAATGGGAGAATATCAGTATTATAAAAGGTCTGAGGTTGTGCACTTTTTCATGTGTGTGCCGAGAAGTCATTCGACCTTGTGATCTCACCACTGTGTTTACCGCAGTAGGTACATTTCAAGATTGTGTGGTTTTGTCACACTTCTGGTGTGTGTGTGTGTGGCCTTGTGTAGTTCTCGTAGTGGGAAAATAAAGAGTTGCTTGTTCTACGGGCTCGTCATGAGATGCGTCTTTTTGTAGAGCTCTTTTCTCACAATGATACAGACTCTTCATGTTTTCACTTTTATCTGTCCTGTCAGAGGCCTTATGCATCATTGTAGAAAGAGCTGCATAAGTGAATCCCAACTATTGGCATTGATAACATGATTCACTTGATTAAAGCAGGAAGACACAGGAAGAATTTGGCGAGTAAAGTGGGACAGATGTTTCTTTTTGTTTCCCAACTTAATTCGAACTTAAATGGGCCATTGAATGAATTGCTTGTTCATCTCATATTACACCAAATAATGGGTTAACTGCACTTATCTTTCTGTTCTTATTGAAGTAATTAACTGCATCTGAGTACCTTTTTTCCAACCCCTTGTTCTCTTGTAAGCTTACTGTGTGCATCTGGTGCTCCCTGTTCTTTCTTATCTCCTTCTTCCTCATGTCATCTCGACTCAAGATGAAAAGTTCACACTAGTTTTGTTTCCGTGGGATATTTCTGTTTCCGCTCAGTGCTCTGGGGAGAGCAGATGGAGGGATTAGAGTTTGATGTTGATGCTGCAAGACCTCAGACCTCATTTGACCTAAAGAGGTTCAGGTCTGGTCGAGCTGAGCGTCTCCATCCTCCGAGATACTTTTGGAAAAGCGAAGGGTTGGAGTTTATTTTAAAAATGAATTTATAGCCTTTTTCATCAGCAACTAACTAACTAATCTTGCTCTGCTGTGTTCTCTGAAAGTTGCATCCTACATCTCAGGCAGATATCTAATATTCAGGCCTTTGCTAAACTTGGTGAATGCTGGTTGACTATGAAATACAGTGCCAGGCATGTAATATTTTAGTTTACACATCACTGATTTGTCACTATGATTCTGCTGTTCTGGCCCCCTGGTCCACCTCTCTGAGCACTGAACAGGCATTAAATCACCAGCTCAGTTCAACTAATGAAAGTTTGGAATCACTCAGCAGGCTGGTGGGCATTCAGGGCGGATCAATGTACCGATCTCATGTTGTACAGCAGCAGAAACACGTGTCCTATCGCTGGTCACCTCACAGCCACACATGAATGTGAGGAATGCAGACTGAGGGGTCTGATGGTGTTCGTAGGTGGCCTGGTTTCTCTCGCTTTTCACCTTTGGGTGTCTGGTACCAGGCGGCAGTCACATGACTGCAGGACCGGGTCAGGGTCACAAGGCGTTTATAGGCTGCTCTGATGTTAAATGACTTTTTTGCTCATTTTTTATTTGTGTAATGTAGAATTCACAACATATGTTCATTTTAAGAATAAAACTGATATTGAGTATTTTGTCTTTAATTACATTTATTACATGATAAAGAAACTTGAGTCCTAAATCTTTTTCCTAGTTTTTAGGTTTGGAATCATGCCAGTTCTTAAAATTATTTCTCTCAGCTCATTAGGTCTCAGATTTTCTTACTCTTCCTGTAATCCAGTTGTATTTCACAATGGGGGGGAAAGACTGACTATAATTGAAAGTAACAGTGTGAGTTATTTATCTGTGTCTCTCTCTTTCTATCTGTCTCTGCAGCATACCTCTCTGTCGGCCAGCCGTTCAGAGAAAGGTACCGGCTGGTCGAGCCGCTCGCTGGGTGCCCGATGTCGTAACTCCATCGCCTTGTGTTCGGACGAGCAGCCGCATATTGGAAACTACCGGCTGCTCAAAACCATCGGCAAGGGCAACTTTGCCAAAGTTAAACTGGCACGACACATATTGACCGGCAGAGAGGTGAGTTTAAAGAATCAGAAACTGTTCATGGCTGCACTGGAGGTTTCAGTAATGCTGAAGAAATAGAGTTGAACCAGACTCAGGGGTAAATACTGTGGTTTGGGAGCCAGAATAACAACAGCATCCTGTGACTCAGCCACACAGATGGAGTTTTAAAGGGCTATTTCACCGATTCAGAGCACCTTCTGTTAGTTTTCACAGCCAACAATACTGTCTCATCTCACAGTCAAGGCCCTTTGAGGAGAGATGTCGTGTTTTCAGTTTGCGTGTATGTTAGTTTAGATACACTGCAGTCTTTCTTCTGTTGAAACCCTGACCTACATTAGTTGAGTTGATAACTCCATCAGGGTCAGTAGAAACTTTGTGTGTCTGCCGCTGGCTCGATCATGTGAGAGACGTTGTGTTCCGCCCATATAAAGCTGAATACATTATATATTGGAGGTTTACAGTGGTAGTTTGAAGCAGTCTTTGACCGGGTCACCACATGTTGTTAAGCCTCTTATGTGCAGTTTGTTTAGTGGATATCTGCTTCTGTGTTCTTTACATGCTGTAATACACAGTGTAATTTACACTGTTTGTCCTCCCTACAGAGTGGTTTGACCAACATGCCTTTTCTCAGTCAACTTTGAATAATTGATAATGTTTTATTTGAATGCAATGTTTAAATAGTCCAGAAATTGGACTAGGCACCAGAGTGCAGTGTTCAACAACCACCAGAAGTAGTTAATTATAAATAACAGTTAATTGATTCATTTCAAAAGAAGTTATCATGAACTTACAGATAATTTCCAGCTTCTAAATTGTGGAGATTTGAAGGTGTTCTTTGTTGTTATTTAAAGTTAATTAAATGTTGGTTGGACAAAACAAGGTATTTGAGTTCTTTAGCTTTGGATACAAGAATCTTAAAAACCAAATGACGAATCACAGAAATAGTCAGATATACAGTAAATGAACTTTTGTAAACGCATGTACAGTGAAAAGCATTAAAGTAAAATAGCCAGAATTTGATTTATCATTGCAACTTGAGCTGCAACAATTAATCAATAAATAAAATGTGTATATTCGATATATTTTGTTTGTTGGTTGTTTTTTTCTTCATTTCTTTTTATGTTGTTTCCTCCCAGGTTGCCATAAAGATCATCGATAAAACACAACTCAACCCGACCAGCTTACAGAAGGTGAGTGACGTGTTACTGTGTGTGTCTGTCTGTGTGTTTGCATAGGTGTGTGTCTTTTGTGCATATAAAAGAATAAAAGTAGAGAGTAGTACATGAAGCCGTCACAGACCTCTTAAACACACACATGGTTTTTGTTGTTGGCAGCTTTTTGTCGGGACTTCCTGGCTGATTGGATTTTAAATCAAACTCGTGGGTTGATCCCTTCATTTTGTTTGAGCAGAAAACAGCTTATATTGTGTTTTCCTCTTTTAATACAGCATAACTGCTTATGTGATCTCCAGCTACCTCATCTTCTTAACCCCTGAAAAACTGTATGATCTAGATGAATATGACCTCGTTTGTCCTCTTTTTTTTGAGGGATTTAACAGTAAGTAACTCACATGCTGTTCGCCACAGGTTATAAATCCCAGATGACCTGTGCATGCAGCAGTCGTCTGAACTTTGAATTTTGGTTATGTGAAGCTTAGTGTTTGGGAAGCTGCTGCTGGCTGCACACTAAGAACTGAAGTGCACAAGTGAAAAAAATCTTTTTTCAAATTGAACTTCTGTGCCAGTGTTTGATAAAAGGGCTTGTCTGTCCAGTTTTATGGATGCTTTAAGTCTTTTGTTGTGAACCGAGTATAGTTTCATACAGACACTTCAATAAGCTGCTTTGTGTCTGCATAATATAACCATCATTTGTCCTCTAAGTCCACTGGAACTAACTAGGTTAAAGGCTTGGAGTAATGTACGTCACTACATGCTTGTCGAGTGACATCTAGGTTCATGTATTACCTACATGTGTTACATTCATCGCCCTAATGAGATTAAGCTCCCTCCTGTCTGAAACTGGCCTGCTTCAGCTATTGGTGTGTGTGTGTGTTTGTCTGTGTGGGAGTTTGTGAGTGTGATGCATGTATTAATTGACACTGAACTAATGAGACAAAATTGAGTGAGAGCCTCAGGCTTGCTGTTTTCAAAGAATTTGTTGCAGTGTTTTCTCATCTGGCTATATTGGTAGGAATATTTACTTTTAAGAAAATAAAGAAGTACTGAAACATTCATGGCCGTGCTGTCTGTAATGAATGTGTAGTTAGGTTGAGACACGTTTTTCATTCGATTTTCTGCATATATTTACTCTTCTTCGCTTTAAGTGGATAATCTTTTGGGATTTTTTTTTAAAACCGTGCATCTTCCAAAGAGCCGAGTCAGATTTAATCTCTCGCATTAGCTGAAAATCTATGATGCTAATGAGAGAGGTAGCAAAAAACCATCCGACATACAGATTTTTGTTTAATCCTACAACAGTAATGAGTGATCATTGTGAAAAAATACAATATTGGCACCAGTTTTTTTGAGGGTTGCAGCTAACTTTGATTTGTTACTATTGATTAATCTGCTGATTTTTATTTTATTTGTCAACCAATAATTATTTTGTCCATTAAAAAAGTGAAAGAAGCTGGTGGTGTCTCCAAATATCTTATTTTATCTGACCGACATTCCAAAACGATGATTAAAAAAATGAAAGAAAGTACTTAATAAAAGCTGGTACCTGCAAATATATTTTTATTTTTTTACTTTTTTCATTTCAGCTCTCCCACATCATGCTCTTTCTCATTACGGATGGTTTTGACCTTGTGTGTAGTTGGTGTGATAAACTCGGTTCTCACAGTTAATACAAGCCACTCTTTGTTCGGTAGCGTCTCTGCTGATTAAACTTTGGCCTTGAGTGATTATGAGTCTTCTTTATCAGGACTTCCACTATAACAAATACACTCTCACTTCATCAGGATCGATAATGCATCAACACGCACACACACACATACACAGCCAGCCTATTGATGAATACTCAGCTGGTTAGCTAACCAGTACAGGCTCTATTGATAACCCAGAGTTGGATTATTGATGGTGTCTGGCTTTGTGTAATAGTTGGTCCACTTGGCCTAGATACTCGCCAAGACAGCCGATTCATCACTCTTACTGTTGACGTCAACACAAAGTGAAAAAGAAAAAAAACACATGCTTAGCTAGCCAAATCTTAATATTGCATTAAGTGTAGTTTTTTTTTTTTTTTTGCTATCAAAGTCCCTTTTTGTATGAGCTCTTAGTTTTAGTTCTGAGTCTAATCCATTTTCACAGTTCTTGGCAACGAGAGGGCAGTACTTTAAAAGAGACTACGGATGGTGTTTCTGCAAATTACACATTTTGGAGAGTCTTAACATATGTGTTGTGGTGCAGCCCAGGTTCTTTTAAACAGCTCTGCTTTGTCTTTTTCCCTGCCCCAACTATTCAACTGGAAATCAAATCAGATAACAGCATGAATGCAAGAGGATCCAGGCACAATCAGACATTGTTACACTGCATGACATGCATGTCAAACCTAGAAGAGGTCTACAGTACCTGCGTATCAAACTTATTACATCCAAGTAATCAACACAAAGGATTAAGACCGATCGTTGTATTGAACCTTGTTCACCATTTCAATTCCATCTGAATTGTAGTTACTGTGAGAAAATAAACACAGATGATAAGAAGAGAAAAGCATGTTCTGATCATTTTTATTCTTGAGTGGCTGTGAAATCTGAAGCTTTTTGGCACCTCAGATCCTCTAGAACAGGTTTCAACCCAGTACAGATTCTTGTCAAGTCAAGAAATAGAAACTGCTGCCATGCAACATTGCACATAGATAACAAAGAATGAAAGTATTCATTGCCAAAAAGCAGCATATTATTTTCATTCACTGAGTCATTAAACCTTATAAATACACTTGAACTAGACTTTTCACAATTTATTAAGTACTATCGTAATGTCAGGAAACCCATTTTTCAGTTATATCCCAGAAAAAAACACACTTTGCTGTACAGTTAACATTCTGTCCGTGTTATCACCACCTGATAAACTCTTGACTCTGTTATAACAGAGGTGGAGCTGGGTGATGGATATGTGTGTGTGCATTGTGTGTGAGGTCGTCCCTCTGTGGGAATATAGACTTTCTCCACTGGATTTTTTATTTTTTTTTCAGCACGTCATTTGCCTTCTGTTCCAACAGTGAGATGCCTACGTAATGACACAATGCGTCTGCTGTTCTAATCTTTAAGCAAAGACCTTGGTTTTAAACATAGCTGTGGACGGTACTGTGTATCTGTGTGTGTGTGTCTGTTGGTGTGTGTATCCTGCAGCAGAGTGGTAATGGTCTAGTACTGCATAGCGCAGCGCGGGGGCTTCCAGTTGCATCCTGTCCTGTCAGCATTATTGTAGTTAGTGTAGGACACTATACATGCTGCCAGGTGACACTGTCTCTCTCACTCTCTTTGTATGTCACCTCACTGCCTGCCGCATTTTCCTGCAGAAAAAGTAAAGCTTGCAATCAACAGACAAATGCATATTTAATTTGTTTTCTTTTACTCTTGCTGTTTTCCTCAATTCATCATTAAGTCCATAAATTGTTTTTTTTTGTCCGTCGTTAATCAGGCATTTCTTATTTCATAGGAGATGTATTTATTTCCTTCAGCGTAGCATCGTTTTCATTTTAACATTAATATTCAAAAGCTGTAGTATTAACAGTTGGGTTGAAATAGAAGCACACAGTAGCTTCTGTCAACTCTCTGCTTCCTCCCCTTCTTGCTCTCTTTAGACTTGGTTATGCCTCAGTCTATATTCTGTCAAGTTCTTCTCTGTTTTGTAGTTTTATGCCCCATTTCTCTCTCCCTCTCTCTCTTCTCCCCACTCTTCCCTTTGTATTTTCTCTATAACAACTCTTTATTTTGTTCTCTTTACTGTAGCACTGTGTCCCACTTCTCTATTCTTGCTCCCCAGGCGTCGTGTTGGAGTAGTACTGTTATCACAGCTGTACTCTCTACTATCCGTAGCTCTACAACTGTGTCCTTAAACCCGTTCAGGGATGTGTGAACTGTTAGATTTAGTTTTTCTGAATGGATCTGATTTTCGGAAAAAAAAAGCAAGTACTGCTGAAATGCCACCGTGCAAGTTCTCCGCCTCATCCAAGTGCTAGCTTGTTTAACTTTGCAGAGAGAGCCTAAAAACTGATTGCAATCGATGCATATGCAGGTGTGTTTCAATACAGAAATGGCTGATCCAGCCAAAAAACAATATCACAATCTATTTAACCTCATTCATGATCTATGATCTGAATTATGATACTTTTTCCTAATTGTGAAATACCAGTCACACCTAAAATATCTATGATTTCTCCATTTGCACCATTGAAACACAATATTGCATGAAAGATTTTTTTTCTCCTCATCCGCAATGCTTCTCACTATAACTCACATTGCTATGTTTATAATACTTGACCCAAGAAAGAACCACATGAAGTAATTTGTCCAATCAGCATAGCCATCTAGTTACCTACATCACGCTCTTGGTTAGGGTTAGTTCATGTAAGGTTTGAAAACGTAGATTGTGTGGAAGCCTTCAAGATTGATCATGATCTAAAATTAGCCCGCCTTAATTGTAAACAACCATTATCTAATCAGGTATTCTGCTGTACAGCAAATCAAACACATGATTGATGCAGATCATCACATGTTTTATCAGAATAAAACCCATATCTCTTACAGAACTAACACTGATTTGGTAGAATGTGGTGACAGATATTGTCCCCTTCTGTTCTATCTGCCAACTGAAGAGCGTTAGGGTGCATGAGCTCTTCTCCATCCTCTGCAAACAGTGTGTTTTTGTTTACTTTGGATGTTTGATTTTCTTAGAACTGAGTAATTGAAACAGTTTGCAAAGCTGTTCATAAGCTGATTTGGATTTTCTGATGTCAGCCTCTCTCACTGACAACCGAATGCAGCAAAAGAGTTGCAGACAATAGATGTGGTGAGAAATACAACACTTATTTATCCATTGAATCGGAGTTGAATTCCTTGTTTGTTGATAATACCTTCATTAAATATACTGCTGTGCTTTGATAAAAGCACTACAGGACCAAGGTTTTTTTTGTTGTGCTCCTCCCTGTAGTGTGTGTTGTCGGATAATCTGCCAGAGTATGCAGGGCCCCATAAAAATCCTGGTGTTACTTGGAGAACAGGAGAATTTTGTAGGCAGCCACCCAATGTTGCGTATGTGCACAAAAAGTAAAAGTGTATGTATGTGCACGGAGGATGGTGTTTGGGCCACCATCAAATGCTGTGAAGTGTGTTTTGTCCCTTGCCCAGGCCCCCTCAGCCAGAAGCTGAATTCCAGACAGGCAAACAAAGGGGGCGCTTGAGTCTGGGTGGAGTGGGGGGTGTTGTTGGGGCCTTGGCACAAGAGCAGGGACCCTGAGAAAGACAAGATACAGAGCAGAACCGAAAAGAACAGACTGTGTGCATGTGTGTGTATGTGCGCGAAGGCCTACAGGCTGATAAACTCGCGGCCCGACATGGTATTTGCGCTGCCTTTGTATGCACGTGTAATACCATTATCTGCATTGCTATTGTGTGCAGCATATTGTCCCTGAGTGGGTGTCTGTGCATAATCATATTGTTGCTGCTTGCGTCGTTGTTATTGAGCCAGCGTGCAAAGGGAATAATTACACAATAAAGGGACAAGAGGGCGGACAGAACGAGAGCAGAAGGTTTTCCCACAGGCTCAACTTCAAAACAACGTGACTAGAACAGTAGAAGAAGAGAAGTATGATGCCCCTCTCTCTCCGGCTCCTCTCTTGTTTCTTGTTTGTCCAACATTTGTAGAACTATATATGTAATTATCTTTATTTGATAAAGCTGAGTCAGGCTTCTTATGATCTGGGTCAAACGGCCAGCTATAAGAGGCCTGAATTAAACTCTTCATTAATGATTCAGCTCCTCTCACCTGAAAGCTGTACTGCTGTACATAAAGGCAATGGAGGGTTTGGGAGGATTCATATAGTGGCTGTTTTTAGGAAAGCTTCAGGGCAGCTCTCACAGCAACAGGCAACACAAAGAGTGACAGTGTCAAAAGTCTGTTTCCTGGTGACAACCGAACGTGTGGAGGCAAATCCTTGAGTAATGTTGCATTCCAAAATATACTACAGGACGCTGACAGTTGGCCCGTTGCTGTTTGCCTTTAACCCTGCTAAGGCATTGGCATGTGCTGAAGCGGCCCTAAGACTGTAGGATTATTGGATATCAATAATGTGCATTTCAAGGGTTGGGCCTCCAGGAGTGACAGTGTTGTGTCAATAAATAGATTGACAGACTTCTCAGAGTTACTTCAATGCATCAGTTTTGGAGGAATTTGTGCGGAGCTGTTCATGATACGAACCGTTCGTAAGCTCCAGATTTAGTTTATTTAGGATAATGGCGAGCCGACTTCTCTGTGGGGAAAATCCAATAACAATTGTTTCTATTGTTGATGAGCATGTTTTGATTTAGTGGAGATGAGGTGATATTCACAGATGGGTCTGTTGTGAAGAGAGAGCGGGAAACTAGTACCTACAGATGTAACATAAAATGCATTTTATAGTGAGTAGTTGTGACTGAAGTGGCATAAAATGTTTCATCTCGACTGCAGTCAGTAATGGACTGTCTCATTCAGAGTTTACACACACACAAACACAGAGGGTTATTCACAAGAGGTACTCTGACATGGGAGTAGAGAGAGATGCCTGTGTTCATTCGTCCCTCTCATTCTGTCGTTCTTTGTCTTGTCACGCTCTTCCCCTTTTTTTCCTCTGAATTTATCTGAACTTGTGTGTGTAATGGCTGCGGCTGATGAGGAAGTGTGTCTCACATTGTGTAGTTTGTTGTAATGTTTTTCGACTGTAGTGCAGTAAAGACGCAACAGTGACGGCTATTTAAATATGTCAGCTAGACAAGCATTATCAATTCCTCTTTTCTCTGTTTCAACATCAGTGTTTTTGTCACTGCACGCTCGCCCCCTCTTCTCTCAGTGTTTGCTTGATTGTACTAAAAAAAGAGGAAAACATGGACACACCGCCGGGATAAACAGGTCAAAGGTCCAGAGACTGGCAGGCCAGACACATGAATCAAACCCACACAGCACCACTCTCAAAGTGGTAGAGAGAAAAGGGGGGAAAAAACCTCAGCGGTCGGTCATTAAGTTGCTTTGTGTAAATCCTTGTACAAAAGCAGTCAGAGCTTGGACTTAGCAGTTGATTAATAATTCCTGGAAAGGACAGAGAGAGAGAGAGAGAGAGAGAGAAAGGGGATGTAAAGGCTCAGAAGTTGATTAATGCTGTCTGGAGGAGGAAAAGATGACGAGGGGGAAAGTGAAGGGTGTTCAAAAATGAACCTGCCAAACTGATAGTGAATATTCAAACTTTACAAACCACTCATTTGATTACCACCTGAAAGCAGCTTTAAAATTTAGTTTGGAAGAGTAAGGAAGGATTCTCTAAGCTTACTAGTTAGAGCACAAAGACAAGAAAGAAAGGCTATCCATAATCTATGTAAACACGAAAATTAATATATTATATGATACTCTACATACTTTACGAGACTCTACATGATGTCAGTAGGCTGTGTGTCTATGCACGCAGCTCCTTTCACTTGCCTGGCGTTCCATGACTGCCCACTACCCCCCACATCTCCGGGGATTATACCTGGGATGGCATGGCAACTGTGACACTGCGCCATCGGCAGGGGAGACAACCAGGAAGAGAGGGTGAACATCAGGAGGCAGGAGAGTGAAGTTATTCTGTTGGCTCAGTGGACAAACGCTGCATTTAGATGTGATGGGGAAAAATCTGACATTTTTGTTTTGTAATCTATAAAATGCACCAAGAGGGTAATAAGGTGCCCCACAGCTCAACATCCCAGCAGGATGAGCAAAGGATTGATTGTACTGTTGATCAATACCTGTGACTCAACAGTTTCCTGGCCAGCTGCTGAGGCTTCTGGTGAAAATGTGAGAGCGGAGGAGGTGAATGAGTGCGAGAAAGAGAGAGGTGAATGGGTATATAGGAGAGAGAGGAGAAGGAGGAGAGGTTTAGCCGATAATTCTTCCTAAAGCTCAGATGAACAGCTGATGCACCGTGCACTTAATTCAATTACACACACTCCCAGTGGACTCGTGTACGTGTTTATGACGATGCAGCTTCCCATTTTAAGAGCACTGAGAGAAAAACGGAAAAGAATAGAAACACATGAGTTTACAATGATTATTAGAAGCGTAGCGTGTAGAGCTGGAGATTAATTGAATTTTCACATACATACCCAATAGAGAAATGTATAGAAAATACACTGATTTTTGCCATAATTTAGCGTTTTTAAGAAAGGACTTTAACAATAACTTATCAAGAATGGTACATTTTTATGTGGCTTGTTATTTGAGTGTCTCTTGATGTCTAATCTTGACACCAAACTTACTAAGGCTGTCAGTTAAAGTGTGTGGGAGGATGCGTTTGTGTTTGCGTCTGCGAACTAAACTGGTCTTTTTCCTCGGGGTTTATTGAATACCAGGAATCTGTCTCTGACTATGTGCGTGCTTTAAACTGTGTAATCATACACTCATCACCCCGGGCAAATGAAAAGTTATATCATCGAGAAAACGAGAAAATGCACATTCCATCAGCCATGGTTTCATGGAAAATCTGATTTTTGTTTGATAAGAAGAATAACAAACAAAAGAAGCAGGAAGAAAAACATACGTTTTCATGTGACCTGCTGCTGTCATAGACTTGTCAAACTCAGCTGCAGTCAGATCCGAGATGTGGTAAAAAAAAGTTAACAAAATAACCTGAATTCCTGCCTGCATAGTAATACGAATGCAATAAGCTGAAGTTAACGATGTTACCCAGTCAGTCTGTATAATGTCTCCTGCTGTTTTACTTCCTTGTAGCTTACATGAAATGTGAGTTCAACTCGGTGAAGCTTATCGAATCAGCAGTACTAAATCTGAGCAGACAGTGAAAAGAAGGCTGCTGCTGGTTCATCACTCAGTGACTTCAGAGATACAGTGTAACGTAACACACTGTAATCTAAGCCTGGTGCATTCCGGAGCGTAGTGAAATTGAAACAAAAGTCAGTCATGTCTGTATTTTTGGGATTGTATCTGGCTTGATAACAACAGAGATGGAGAGATGAGGGAGGAGTGTGTCTCCCAGGGCAGCACAGTGTCGGCTACAAAAATGAAGGAATCAGTGAATTCCTGCTTTTGTATTCTTGTTTTCGCTGTCTCCTCTTTCTTTCTTTGTGGTTTTCACGTGTTTAATTTATTCTTAAAAGATTTTATAGAGCAATAAATGACACTGACACTCCTCATACAAAACAACCAAGACTAAAACATGTCATCTCATTGTGTTCCTATAGTTTCCTCCCTCTACGCCCCTCAGCTCCTGTGCATTGTTAATACGCCTCACTTTCTATTTTTATTTCAGTTTCCCGCTCCTGTAACACACGTTTTTGTTTTTTTTGTCATGCACTCCACAGACGCCCTCTTCCAAGTTATGTCACACTTCCCTTCCAGGGTCAGAATGTCTCACTTTATCACTAATAACCAAACCAAAACACAACCAGTGATGGATGAGTGGCTTGACTGTATTTGTATATCACTTCTCAGAGGACCAGACCCCTTAAATTCTTCTTCAAACTGATTTGAGATTTTGTTTCAAATTTGTTGGTTTAATCACAGTGAAATGTATAGTGATTCCATCTTGTTTTTCATAACTGCTCGTTCACACTGTGCTACATCTGGCGCTGGTACTTTCCGTCTGTAATCTTTATACGTTACTTTAATTAGACAGAGAGGGGAGAGAGAGACAGGTTGACAGGATGAGGCAGCAGTCTCGAGCTCAATGATGGATGAAGGGGGGGTGAAGAAGGAGAGCACACTCAGGGGAGGAGGCCCCGCCGTAATACACTCCCTTGGGTGGCCCAAGGTCTGGAGGTGGTCGAAAAGATGAGGGTGTGTGTGTGAGTGTGTGTGAGAGAGTGAGGGGATAAGATGGATGAACCGTGTCCATACACCAGCTGTGTATTGTATGAATTATCTAAAAGAACAATTCATTTGACGACTGAAGGAAATATTATGAAAGGTGCACTGTGTAGTTTTGGGGAAGACATTTTAATCAGAAGAGAAATATCTTCATTAATGGATTTTTGTTCTATGCTTAAATAAACTAAATAAACAAACTGACCTTTAACTAACAACATCATTGGACAACTGTGTTTATATTTAGTGGACCCTGCAAACTTTGTAGCATCAGTGTTCTTGGGACCTTATTTTCCTTTAAGGACAGCTTGTTTATTCAGTTAGTAAGATGAAGATGTGAGTCTTCATCTTAGTCAAGCACAAAGAAGAGCGTCTTACTTGAAAACTGACTCACATATTGTTGTGACATCGCTTATAATACAATATATGCATTATTAAAAAAACACAAGCATATCTGAACTTGCAACCTATCTGAAATATTCTGAATAGACCTACAGTGTGTTTAATCTCATAACTGACACTCGACAAAAATATTGGACTGATGATTAATGTTCTCCTTTTTTATTGTTGTTGTTTTTCAGCTGTTTCGAGAGGTACGCATCATGAAAACTCTTAACCATCCCAACATAGGTGAGTTACTCTCCAAAGAATTATCTTGTGTGTGAATTCAGAGGTGGTGTGTGTGTTTCCGTATAGACCTTGGTGTTAACATCTCTTCGTCTGTGTGTTACAGTGCAGTTGTTCGAGGTGATTGAAACCGATAAGACTCTTTACCTGATCATGGAGTACGCCAGCGGAGGTGAGTGACATCCCCACCCCCCTCAGCAATTTTTGTATGGATCCAATTAGATTGATTACCGTGACTGGACTTTACACGTAAACTAAATAAGTTGGGCTCTAACGTTTAAGATCAATCTTTTTGTCTCATTTTCATTAGTGAGTCCGTCTCTGTGAAAAATGTCAAATCACTTTGCTTTAATGTGCCACTGTTTTCTCAACTTTTTTGTGTGTTGAACTGTTTCCCATACGCTCTTCTATATTTGCAGTTCCTCTGTTTTCCTTTCGTCTCTCCTCATGATCCCTTGATCTCTGTCTGCTGTTCTCTGTATGTTGTGTGATCTCTTACTTCCAATACCTAATAAGGATGTTGCCGCTCACAAGCAGATATGCTGCTTTCTTTAACTCAACCTCAGCCAGCTCTTCTTTTTAGGATCTATGCGATCAGATGTTTAGCTGGAATATGTATGGGGACTTGCATACAAAAACATTTTAAACTCTGAGTTTCTTGAATATAATTTAAGTGTTAAAGGAAGGGATATCAAGAAATTTAGGAGTATCAGGAATTTTTGAATGCAAAAGGTGTTAAGAAATAGTTTTTATACATATATTCCACTTGACAGGAGTGCAGGACCCAGACTTACCTATTCAAAGTCGTGAATAGTTTTTTCCTCCCCACATAGGCCATGTACTGTATGCCTACACACATTTCAGTTAGTTAACTTACTCCACTTGCTGGAATTCAAATGTTGGTAAGCTTGATGCACACCTGACCCTGAATTCGCTGGCTGAGTGTTTAGAGTGGCAAAGATTTTATAGAGGAAAGAAGCTGAAGGGGGATTAAGTAGCAAACATGCAGTGCTGTGCAGAAAATATGAGTGCTTGAACTTTGTTTCTCATCCAGGCGAAGTGTTCGACTACCTCGTGGCTCATGGCAGAATGAAGGAGAAAGAGGCCAGAGCCAAGTTCAGACAGGTCAGTTAAATCTCACACCTTCCCTCACTTGTCTGTCTCTACACAACTAATATCTGTTGTTATGCTTTTAGATTCAGACATAACATCTTAACACTACACTGTGAGCCTAAACTGATAGGTTGGCCTACTTCTGGTCAGGGCAAATCAGTGTCAAGGAAACTGCAGTCGCATTATGATCTGAACGAGGAGTTATGTTTGTACTGTGACAGATGTGAACATCAGACAACCAGCAGTTCCTTGTGGTTGGACAACTGAGCACAACAAAATAAAGTTTGGACTGATTAAGAAGAGAGAAAGAAATACATTTGAATAATTATGGTCACCAAAAGTTACAGGCACTGAAACATTAGCTACGTAAGAGTTGATCTAGTAGTTGTTTACAGTAGTTAGTAGTTGTTTACAGTTTCTGCATGACTTGTTACTGGCCACTGTGAATCTAAGACATGCGATAAACTTTTCCACTGTGGTGGAAAACAAAGAGTAGGTGTGATGATTCACCAAGAAATTCAGTTATGTGTAATGTTGCGTAATATAGTTGCTCAAGGAGGGCGTATGAATTAAGGTCCTATCTTGGCTATCATGTAAGAACAAACATTAAGTGCAATTATCCTCCTTTTCTTTTCTTTGATGTCTCTTTTTCTCTGTCTCCCCTCAGATTGTCTCAGCGGTGCACTACTGTCATCAGAAGAACATTGTTCATAGAGACTTGAAGGTGATTACACAACATTAGAAAAAAAATTAGGAGTGTTTGAACCTTCTTTAAATAACCACAATTCTCAGAAAGTAAATCAAATGTCTGTCTCGATCAGTTGCACTTCTTAAGCAGGCTGCATATATTCATTTAACACGTAGTCATAGAAGTTAAGCTTAACCTGTTAGCTTCCTGTTTTTCAAATGTGTTTTACACTCTATGTTGTTCCTTGCAGGCGGAGAACTTGCTATTAGACGCTGACTCAAACATCAAAATAGCTGACTTTGGCTTTAGTAACGAGTTCTCTGCGGGCAGTAAACTGGACACGTTCTGTGGCTCCCCGCCCTACGCCGCCCCAGAGCTCTTCCAGGGGAAGAAGTACGATGGTCCAGAGGTGGACATCTGGAGCCTGGGCGTCATCTTGTACACGTTGGTCAGCGGATCCTTGCCCTTTGATGGACAGAACCTGAAGGTGGGTGATGTGGAGGCTGTTTTAGTCTGCAAAAATGTAATTTAAAGTGACTAAAGTCTCCCAGAAAGGTATTTTTAATGTTCTGACTAACTGCAAAGGTTCAGTAAAAGTGGATGAAAGTGTAAGAACCTTAGCTTTTATATGTGCTGTCTTTATTTCCTTCACGTATTATTGGTACTATACCAAATGAAAATAGAAATGTCATTCCACTTTGCATTTTAACACTGACCAAAACACTGAGGAGTGTAATACAATTGTCACAATGCTTCCCAAAACGCTTGCTGATTATCCTTGTGGATAAACCAGTGTGTTGAATGCATTTCCTTTTGTAGTGAAACATTAACAAAGCAGATTAATTGAAGTACTTTTAAATCCTGTATTGTGTACCAGCTTGTAGTCCTCTTCTTCCTTGTCATTGTAGCACGTTATTGGCCCCTGTTGGTCAGTGGATTAGAGCGATTAGCACGTCACCCGTGTGCATGCACGTGCGTGTGTCCTCATGCAATTGTGGTAGATGAATAAAACTGCTCTGCAGCACTACCAGAGGTCAATTACTCCACAGGGAACCTTTTAATCAGATAACTGATCATCAGAGTATCACAACATATAGGATTTTACAATTAACAGTGTTTATAATTGCCTAGTCCTGATCTTTTGTTGATTCAGCATCTCTGTGGCATAAACTGATCATGTAACAATGTGTGTTGTGTTCAGGAGCTGCGAGAGCGTGTTTTGAGGGGGAAATATCGTGTGCCCTTCTACATGTCAACTGACTGCGAGGGAATCCTGCGTCGCTTCCTGGTCCTGAACCCTGCCAAGCGCTGCTCGCTGGAGGTGAGGAGGCACAACACAGCAAATATTTAAAAGCATGTTCAACACGACCACATTAGTGTTTAAATACTGAGCTGTTCAATGCATTCTGTGAAATAGTCCAGGTGTAATTCTCTTTATCTTTGATGTCTGTCATTGACCTTCTGATTCAAGGACAACAATAAGGAATTTAAACATATGAAGATGAACACATGTATTTGTTATAGAGTGCTTAAAATAATCTCAACAAGTAAAACATGAACCCGGACTCGAGCATAAAAAGTGATGAAGTGCAGATGTAAAAAAAGTTAAATAAAGATATAATTACAGTGAAAGTTGTTTGGGGGAAAGAAACATCTTCCGAATATTTTTACAGCAGATTTCAGTTTTTTATGTATCTACTCTGTGTAGCTGTATTTGACAAGGCCTCTCTTTTTCCCCTCCAGCAAATAATGAAAGATAAGTGGATTAATGTTGGCTACGACAGCGATGAGCTGAAGCCCCACACAGAACCTGTGGAGGACTTGAATGATACCAACCGCATTGGTGAGAAAGACAAACCTCTTGCTTTTCATTTATTAACAAAATGATTGATAGCCATCTTGTAATGAGTTGACACTTGTGGAGGGTTACAGTAACTGCAAACAGTTACATTCCCTGGGAACAACTTGCCTGGGGCCCCTGGCTGCACAGCTGAGTGGGTCATGTTTTCGCCTCCATTACAGAAAGGGTCTGTAGTTGTGGCAACAAAGTCATCGATGCTTGTTGTGGTGACCTTTGGTTGGTTTTTAAAGAAGGTCTGGGGCGCTGTCCAGTCTCCCAGGGATAGCTTATGCCAAGGTTCACATACATTATGTCACTTAAAGCTTTGTTGTCCTTAGGGATGTCATAATGTAGTGAAAATAAAGGCTTAAGATTAACCCATTGTGCAGGGAATGTATGGATTAAGCCCTAAATGCTCACCACAGGCAAAGCAGTGAGATCAACCTGCGTAACTCCTTTGTTGTCACTGGAAATTGTGAAATAACTGTTTCTGTTTTAATAAATCGTGTTCCAGACGTGATGGTTGGGATGGGCTTCACTAGAGAAGAGGTCAGAGACTCGCTTGTCAGTCAGAAGTACAATGAGGTCACCGCCACATACCTGCTGCTGGCACGCAAGAATGAGGTAAGTGGCTTGTCTTTATTTTTTTGTCTGTATTTTCCACGTCTGTGTTTAGTTGAAGTATGATGTTGAATGTTTTTTGGCTTTTTGGCAGTGTATATTTCATCTATTGACAGAGAGAACAGTAATACAGTTTGCAAGAGTTAAGAATTACAACACAAGAATGTTAAAAATGACTACAAGTCAGTAAAATTAAATAAATACACAGTGGAAAAAAGTTGAAAACCAATTCGCCTGCCGCCAGTCATATCGTGAGTGTAAATCTGTTTCTTTATCTGTCTCAGACGGAGGGCAGTGAGTCTCGGTCGGGCAGCAGTCTGAGTCTAGCTCGAGTCCGACCCGGTACCATCACCAACGGAACCAGCAAACACTCCACTTCCTCCTCTGGTGCACCTTCTTCCTCCTCTGCCCACAAGGCGCAGCGCAGCGCCTCAACCTACCAACGCCAGAGACGACACTCTGACTTCTGTAAGGCGAAATACTGAGATCAGTGACACAGTTCAGCTTGTTCTGTGATTAGTTGATTGACTGGATTAATTCTGAAATGGTGACTGAAATGTACCTCACTCAAAAGCTCTGTTTCATATCTCTCAGGCGGTCCAGCTGTTCCAGGATCGACACACCCCAAGAGGAGTCCCAGTGGTGCAGGTGAAGGGACGGGACTTAAGGAGGAACGGCTGTCAATCCGCAAGACGACCACCAATACTGCCGGCTCGCGTAGCATCCCGACCCCCTCCAGCCCCATGGTTAGCTCTGCTCACAATCCAAATAAGGCGGAAATACCAGACCGGCGCAAGGAAGTGGCAACCACAGTAAGGCTGAAAGGATGTTTTGTTGATTGATGTATCATCCAGTCTGTCATTTAATCCCTTATCAATACCACAGGTACAGATGGTAGAAGCCTCACAGTCCTCCTAATCCCATTCCCTCAGATTACAGCTCACTGAGGTTACACTGACACAGATATTATGGAGGCTGTGAACATTAGCATCCTCCGCGCATTAGAGCTGAACAGTGAAGCGTTTACAAACTTTGAGATGTCCAACAAAGGATTCACCCAGGGGGGATATGGAGATTATGGTCGTTCAGTGAGATTAGCAGGAGAGAGAAACAGTTTAAAGAATGTGAAGAGTTGACCAGCAGCCAGATTAACCTGAGATTAACTCTTAAACGATCTGCACAGCAAATACAGGAAGAAGTCATTAGGTCAAACCAGTCAAGGCAAGGAAATCTTCAGGCTTTTAACCTGTTTGGAGCACCAGACAGGCAGAGTTCAGTCAGGGCGTTTCAAATAACGTTAATTATATATATAAACAAAAGGTGAAATAAATGTCTTTCTCTTTTGAAGCTCTTTGCAATGTATTACGTGGGTTTAGCAGAGTTTAGATCAAAGCATATCCTTCACAGATATTGTTAATTTTCCATTTATTTTCCGATTTCTTTTTTTTCTGCAGAATAACATCCCTGCAAGTGCCATGACCCGGAGGAACACTTACGTGTGCACAGACCGATCCAACACTGATAGACACTCACTGCTGCAAAATGGCAAGGAAAACAGGTGAGAGCCACAGCCAGTGGTCCAGGAGTGATACTGAAGGTATCACCATCCTGACTACAAGTGAGATCTGCAGTCTCAGTCTGTTTGGTGCCCTGTTTGACTTTGTGCCAGCTCTAAATTTCACCTCATCTTGTAAGACCTTGAGGGTTCATTGAGATTAGAATGAGATTTAGGTTAGGAAAAGTGAAAAAAACTCATTACAGATTCAGTTTTATGAAACCAATTGTGCTGCACAGGGTGTTGCAGTAAAATACTGGCTGGAACGGTTGGTTGCCTGATGTCAATGCAATGTAAAACCACCAGCAAGGCAAATATGCAATCAATTTCAGCTTGACCTTGAATGGCCCTATTGTATCTATCTTATTTAACCTAATCTAGAAAATCAAATCATATTCATAGCACATGCAATGTGAAAAGGGGGTTGGTTTATAGAAACTGGTTCCACTGGTACAGCTTGTCCCTTTCTGCACAGATCTCAGAGAGTGTTTTGCCCCGGGTGTTTGTCTCACACACATTTTGTCTCTTCAAGAGAGGATAAAGGGATTAAACTGTGCTGTGTGTGTGTGTGTTTGTGTGTGTGTGTCCAATATGAACTGTCTGTTGTTGTGACAGATGGTTGTCTGCTTGTCAGTGTCAGAGCATGGCAGCCATCATCCCCTTCTCTCTCGCTCTCTCTGGTCACTTTCTCACTTTCTGGCTGACCTGTTTTCCATCCTTCTGTCTCTTTATCACTCTGTAATTCTGCCAAAGCCAGGAAGTTCCTGTCTGTCGTCTGATCTCCAATATAATTTTTTTTCTTGCACAGTTCAGGGGGGTTGAAGGCAGGTCAGGAAGAGTGTGTATCGAATGAGACTAAGACGGATGGAGAGTTTTTAAATCGACTGAAACGCTCCCGCAAGCAATAAAGTAAAATAAACCGTCTTAAAGCTTCATAAAAACATAGTATTAAAGAAAATAATAGATGGTATGGGACTAAAATCCTCACTAAACTACACAAACATGCCTATATTTGTCAGTCATGATCCTTATTTAGATACCAAACAGAAAAAAACAATTATGTTTTGGTTGGAGCTCTGATTAACTGGTGTTTAGGAGACCGTTTGGGCTTCATCCCTCTGTTTCAATTCAGATTCTTTGCAAGTAAAAGCTCTAATGCCAAATACTCCTGTTTAAATCAAAGTCCTGCAGTCATTATGATCATAAAAATGCATTTAAAAGCAAAAGTGCCTAATGCAGAAACATCCCCCCTCTGTTATACTATAACATAACAGACTATTTTTACTCACATTTGAAACTAAATTGAAATGATTTGAATAAAAAAGCAGCAAATCAACTAACTGAGTAATCAACTGATCATTTCTGCTGCGTTTGTTTCATTTAGAACAGAGCATCATGTTGTATCAGCTCTGCAAATGTTTTGAGTGCAGAAATCTGAAGTTGGAGAGTAAATTTATAACCGTTAAAAGGAGTAAAAAGTACAACATTTCCCTCTGAAATGTGGTGGTGTGGAAGAAGAAGTGGTATGAAAAGAGAAAAGTACAAGTAACTCAAATATCTACTTGGATATGGGACTTGAGAAAATGAATTAAAGTGACATTCAACCTTTGTTAATGATGCAGCCAACACTTTTACATTCAGGCATTACAATGAAGCAACATTCTCTACTGCAGCTCCATTTTGTGATTTAACAAGTGGGGATGTGGAATGGAAGCAAACAGCGACAGGTGAAGGGGGAGAGGAGGGTGATGGGATGAGGAAAAGAGAGGCAAGAGGGTGAGGAAGAGATGGGTGAGGTGGGGGGAGAAAAAGGGGGGGTGAGCAGTAGAGATCAACAGGATGAAGTGAGGACGGGCATTGTGCCAGCGTCACCCTCCACTTGCCTCAGAGGCCTTGTCAATGTGATGCCATGCCAGAGTGGTTGATGGGACAAACACGTGCATGGACACACACACACACACACACACACACACACAGTCACATTTAGTTGATAAAAGTGTACGTGACAAATTGTGCCAACAGGAGTGGTGAGAAACAGAATTCATTGATCATGTTTATGACAGTAAATGTGTGACTGGTTTGTCGTATTTGTTTATAAGATAAACGACTTCATGCTCAGACATAATGTAGATACAGATGAGATATAATATTTCCTCATTTAATGTCTCAAAAATATGTTACATACAGTATTTTGTTGAGTTGTGTACTAACATTGTCCTGAATGTTTCCAGCAAAGTTCAAACCATAGAAATCTGCACTATTACTCAAGGTAATGGTGTAATCGGTCCTCCGCCGCTGTAAGAGTAAGGAAGGAAGTTGCAAAATGTGACTAAACTTAACGTGGATAAAACTTAAATACCTTATCTCGTCTGTGAACATTTCTGCCTGCGTTATTTTTATTTTTTTTGTCAGCAATGGTGGTTGTTTAACAATAAAAACTCCTAAGATTTGCAAACAATTAAAAATATGGAATAAAAATATGTAACTTAAGAGCCTTCCAGCGGTGGAAATTACATACTGTACATTGAAATGTACTTATTTTGAATGATATCTTGAAAAAGTGTCACGTGTTTTTATCAACATGCTGTCAAACTTTTAAACTGTTGAACCATGTTTGTTTATGTACAAAGATCCTTTTTGAATCCAGAAGCACTGGCTTTACCCTCACCCGTCCTGTTCAGGACAGTAATGTTAATGATTCATGCGCTTTTACAACCATCGTGAAGGAAACTTGAGCATTGTCAGCTTCTCTTGTCTTTTCTGTGTTGTGCTTCCGCACCTTTGCTTCAATTCGGCCTCTCCTCGTCTTCCTTTTCTCCTCTCATCGCCCTTTTTTTCACTGTTCAACTCTTAACCTCTCTGTCTACCGCTCCTCTCTCTTCCTCGGTGTGCCCCCTGCAGTAAGCTGCAGTGGGCAGCTAGTTCACAGTGATGTTAAACAATTTTGCTCTGCAACGGCTGCTCTTCAACTTAACACGTCTAATGGTTGTGGCCCACTTGAGCTCTGTGTGTGGGAGTTATCTAGAGCGTTATGAAAAGCAGCCTCAGGCTACCAGCCAGAGTCAGGGGTGGAGAGGTGTGTGTGTGTGTACAGTATGTGTCTCTGTGTGTGTGTGTGTTTGTGTGTGTGTGACAAAGTGGATGAAGGGAATTGAACAAGAGGTAGAGGGGGCATGCAGAAAATTGAGAGGGTCTGAGTGGGGAGTGAGTGCACTTTGGGTCAATTGTCAGACATTAAGAGAGTAATTGTCGGTCGTCATGTAAAGGGCAGATTGCCCGCCCTCTC
The DNA here is from genome assembly GCA_903131615.1 of Diplodus sargus. Taxonomy (NCBI): domain Eukaryota; kingdom Metazoa; phylum Chordata; class Actinopteri; order Spariformes; family Sparidae; genus Diplodus; species Diplodus sargus. Next base: position 169,825 of record CAEMYA010000543.1, on the reverse strand, counting down.
ACGCTACTTTATTTCTGTTTCTGCCCTTTTTAAAGTTCTGATTGTCATCTTAAAAACAAAACAAACAAAATTCTTTACACATTTGCAAACAGATATAATTTTTATCTGATTCTTCCGTCCAGAATTTAGGGGCAGATCATTATTATGATTAATCACAAATGCAGCTTGTAAAGGGCTTTTTGTGTGATTATTATTTAGGTTGTCTTTGGTATTGGATTTTAATTAGATGTGTTTATGCACACTTAACATCAATAAAGAAAATAAAGGAAGAGTAATAATAAGAATAAGAAAAATAGAATGAAAGTACTTGTAGTAGTATCTTTTAAGTTTAAAGAGAAAATCACCTTTTCCGTCATGTCAATACTCACATCTATATGTTGGGTCCAAAATGCATCATCCATCATTTGGTCAGAGCCGTTTCCCTGCAGCCAGCAGCACATCCATTAGATATCTGTCAATACTCTTTGCTTTCTCCTGCACAGTTCTTGCACTTTCCAATTACAATGATCTTGATCGTTACTAACTCTTGGTTTTCCTCCTTTTCCCTCCAGTTCCTTGTCCCACCGCCTTCCCCCCGCCTCGCCCTCGACCCACAGCATTGCTGGTGCTTCTGGAGCCTCCTCCTCGTCCTCCACACCCTCCTCCCGCCTCTCCAGGGGATCCACAGTGAGGAGCACTTTTCACGGAGGGCAGATTAGAGACCGTAGGCCTCCGTCACACGCTCCTCCAGCTTCACCAACGCCGTCCCATGATTCGAGCCCACTGCCCCATGCGAGGACCCGGGCCACGACTAACCTGCTAAGCAAACTCACCTCCAAGTTGACTCGCAGGTAAGGGGAGGGACTGGGAGAAGGGACTGTTTTACTTTTGTTTAGAGGCGTGATTAGAAGTAAAACATGACAAGAAAGAATGATAACCTTGAATATTTAAGTACTGTCAAGGATTGTATGTGTTTGATGATTACTGCTAACCATCCAGATGTGGTGAAGTGATAGCAGACTGCCTGTTCAGGCCTCCATGTTTCTAGGCTCGTATCATGACAGTCTAACTCATTTGCTGTGAACCGGAGATCATTAAGCTAACCTTGCTGCCTCTCACCGTCTCTTTCTTAACCAGTACTAACCTGCAAGCCTTCCTCCTCTAATAATGAATCTTTACAGGCTTCAGAACTTGTCCTACTTAATCTCAGACCTGGGTCAAATATCGTTTAATAATTATTTCTTCTTTGTTTTACTTGCTAAAACTACAGGTCTGTTTTTGTTTTGTGTACTCAATCCCACACGTGCCAACAGCCGTAAGATTTACACCCATTATCACCTTCTCGCTACAACGATTGGTGTAGAAGAATTGTCTCAGATCCCAAATTAGATGTACGAAAACAGCCCATATCCAATTGCATACTCTTCTTTGATAGCCTGTTTTAGATTAGCTACTTTAAGCTAGTACAAACAAACAGTTTGACCCAGGTCTGCTGGTCAGGTGGACATACTGTATGTCTTTCAAAGTCTGTTGTTCTTAGCTGCTTATTGTTGCTTTATCTGTGTGTTTGTTTGTTTGTTTGTTTGTTTGTTTGATTCTTTAACAACTTTTGCTTTCCTTGCCAGTCACTTGTTAATCTTCTATCCTTTTTTTCCCTGAACAACTGTACAGACAGTTTGATTTGTTCTTCTCTGCCTCCTCTACCTGTGCTTCTTTCTGTCGTCTCTGTTGTCTTCCCCCTCACTTGCTTT
>CAEMYA010000543.1:144235-166713 GCA_903131615.1 Diplodus sargus | reverse complement strand
GTATTTGTGTCCCCAACAGTATGTGAGTTTGTTTCAACTCAGCTGTACTTGTGTGAGTCATGTAATCAACACCATATGTTTGCCCGTGCTGTTAACAAATCAGCCGTCCTACAGCAGGACTGTGGGATCCAGGACAGACAGGAAAGAGGGGGATGGTGCTTTATTGGTGTTTTATATGAGAGAGAGAGAGAGAGAGTGGGTGAATGATTAGAAAGAAGGGGAGTTATGAAGAGAAGAGAGAGCGGCTTTTTCTATTAACTACTGGTAACATAGTGTGCATTATGGTTTGTAGGTGCAAAACAATCTTATTGTGTGATTGTGCAAACTTTGACACTGTGGCAGCACTTTTACACATTTCCAGACATCCACTTTGTTTGCAAAAAGATCAGCGAAACCTTCAAAAGTAGTTTTTGGTCACTCCATGAGGATAGAAGAATAATAAAGACTGTTCTATAGTCAATGTATCACACAACTGTTAAACAGTCTTACAAGGGATTCAAAGACTCATGCAAACTAGTGTTTTATACCATTATTGAGACTAAAATGCAGTTTATAAAGACATGATGTTGTGTTTTTGATCTAACATTTGCAATAAGGACTTGTGGGAACACTCATTCACGTATTTTCTTAATTATCAATTTATTGGTTGGTCTATAAAATGTCAGAAAAGGTTAAAGGAGACCCATCATCATGGGGCCAAGGTGATCTTCAGATCTTCTTCAGGCAGGTGAACTATGACTCAGTTTGTAACAATGACAAGGCGATTGTAGTACACAGAAACAACCTAACAGGAAAAACTTAAACAATTTTATTAAATAAAGATTCATGTCTGAGTAAAAAGTGACACTGGGTCAGTAGAATTTAGTCTGCATCATTGTAGTTTTGCACTCCGCTTCCCTTCCAGGAGCAGATGCTTGTAAGAAGAGTCTCGTCCTGCACCAGTCATCTTGACTGAGACCCAGCGTCACTGCCGTTTTAAATCAGGATTAGTTATGTAACCAGGATTTATCCCGCTCTTAAACAGGGATCTTACACAGCTCTTCCTCAAGATACAAGCAGATTGTCCTCTTACACTGCTGCTAGCTACTCTGTCTGTCTCTCACTCTGTTTCTCTCTGTTTAATTTCTTCTTCTACCCTCTTCCTCTGTTACTTTGTTCTTTCTCTGATTCCCTCAATTTCAGCCATCCCTGTCTACCTCTCAGCCTTGGTACAGATAACATAATCTGATACATATACTGCAAAGTTTACATACGCTCTTCATTTACCAAACACTTTCATGGATTTTTCCCAGTTTTATTCCACATTAAGGAGGCGATAGCGCTCATTTCGCTGAGGGGGATCAGTAGGCATCAGTTTATGAGGGAGGAACGAAGTGTTACTCATTTTCTTTCTTTGTCCAGACAAGAAAGCAAAGCTCATGAATTAGATAGGACGCCCTTCTTTAGTCACAAAACGGCTACGTAATCACTGCCATGCAACACAGTACATTCATGGACTGATGCAAGATTTCAAATGACAACCTAATGTTTTTTTAAGTTTCAAATTATCCGAACGGAGTTGGTAGAATAAGGTTTAATGTTCTTGATCCTACAGAAATTATCCTCCCGATATTTGCTGGATAATTATTTGGATTCATTAATAACTGCTGAGGTTTATTCCGGTTATTATCTGTGAAAATCAGAGGGGTTGTCTCCATGCATTGTAAGGGAAGTGACTCATTAGAAGCACAGTTGTATTGACTTGTAGGTTTAGTCATTGTCAAGTTGTATTTAGATCTAAAGCTCTGCAACAGCTCCACCCTCAGAGCCCAGAGTTGAGTCAGTTGTATTTCCAGAAAAAAAGAAATTTATCAATGAAATCTCACAGTTGGCTCCCTCAGACCACCCCCAGTTTCTGGAATGGAGATCAGGTTGCCAGGTTGGTTGGAGAGAAGCCCTTAGTCTACAAACATGAATAAGCAACAGCGGCCTCTGGCGGCCATGAAAGGAAATGCAATATTTAGCCACAAACAATCTAATTATTCCAACATACCCCCCATCGGTCATGAGCTGCCTGGCTGAATCAATTAATCTCCACTATAAATCATAAAAAAAATCTTATCTACATAATATATGATTAGAGGATGAGACTTGTCACTATCAGCCTCAAGAAATAAAATGCTGGAATGGAAAATAACCTACATTCACATTCAGTTAAACTGGTCAGTGTAGTGCGGGATGTTGGCAACAGTAAGAGTTCGTGAATGAATGAAAGATGAGCTGTGAGAGTTTTTGTGTGCTGCAGTAAAAGTAGAACAAAAACAGGATGGCAGGAAAAAGGCAAGACGACTAAAAAAGACCAGTTTGTATAGCAAGGTAGTAGAATGATAGATGCCACGTGTTCAGTGTTTTACCAACAGTTGTATCCTCATCTTATGAAAAACATGTTTCAATGTAATTCCTGCATGGAAAAGACAACATTGAAATGTTTCTGAAAAGGAGGCAGTTGTTCCCGTTTGTCTGTCTGTGTCTCTGTCTGTTGAGACGTGGCTCTCTGCTCTCTGGAGTCACTCCCTCTACATTTTGTTTAACCTTCTCATTTGTTTTGTTGGTGATTTGCACATTTTGTGGTCTCACATCCATTCAGTGTCCCGGTGTAGTGAGTGTAGGTCAGTGACGATCCACGTGTGATTGAGAGATGAGTTTTTCGTGTTTGTGTTGTGATTATTTGACGTGTACTGACTGGCGTAGCCGTGCTGCTAATTAGTGCATTTAAAAAAAAAAAAAAGAGGAAGTGGGGAGGGTTGGTGTGAAAGCATGATGAGCTGATCCTAACAGATACGTTTGTCTTCTCCTTGAGGGTCACAGACGAACCTGAGAGAATCAGCAGATCTCCGGTCACAAGGTGAGTTCTCATTTCCATTTAGCTGACAACAAAATCATTGATTAATGTTGAGTTATGTGGGTCAGCAGCGTTAAAAACAACCTCCTTTTCATTAGTTATCCATAATTTACCACGTACTTAAACAATGTTGCTTACTTGTACACTTCACATCATAATTTACCACGTACTTAAACGATGTTACTTACTTGTACACTTCACATGAATGACTGTGACAACTGTTGTTGAAAGAATAGGTCAACATATGGGGGAAATGCACTTATTTGCTTTCTTGCTTAAATATCTTGAGGCTTATTGGTTCTTGTAGGCAGAGTTAGTTGTCTCTCTATACAGGAAGGCCTAAAGAAAACTAGCTAAAAACTAGCTAAACTATTCGATCTCTAGCTCTGTATTTGCTGTACGGACACGACAGTGGAATCATTCAACAAGAAAGCAAATGAGCATATTTCCTCACTCTTTGCCTCACTGATAAGTAATTTGATTTTAGCACTTAAATTGTATTCCTTTTAAGCTGTAAATAAAATACAATGACAGGATGTATTTGTTTACAGAGAGTCACTGTGTTTACACTGCAGCTGTACATGTTTTCATCCTTAGGTGTGACTGAAACCTGATGTTTTTAATCTAAACATCAGAAGTCTACACTTTCTCTTCTACACAACTCATACTTTTACATGTGAGCCAACATGGGAGCTGTGATAATGTGCCGAGTACAGACCCAGATTCGATTTGAGCACTCAAATCAACATTTTCTGTAATTATTTTATTTAATAAGAAGAGGAATTTTCGAGGTTGGTGCAACAAATTACCTAGATTACGATGGTATTTTACCTCAAGCTCTCATCTTATTCATGCTGTGTTTTTTCAGGGTTATCAGTCTCAGCTAATCAATATGATACTAAGGTCTTGTGTACTTCCTCTCAACCTCAGCTGCTTCAGCCCAGTATCAGTCTCAGTCTCTGGTTAAAAACAGCAGGTAAACCAGCTGGCTAACATTTAGCCAAAAGACTGTGGTTTTGATTGTGGAATCAAAGCACGGCTCCTTGTGGTAGAACAGCCCTGTGTGTAGAAAACAAAAGTCATTTTCATTGTGTCTGACAACGTTTTAGTCCCTGAGACCCTCCACAGCACAACCCTGATGTTTTAGGATCTTTGTGTGATAGATGTGTTTTGTGTTACTCTAGAAATTTAATGAAAAATAAGTTTTATTACAGCAAACAATCCATTAAAGACAGTAATTGTCATTTTAAGAATTCATCTGTATAGTATTTTAGCAATTATATACGTTTCAATATAAGCTCACATTAAAGAACAACATAATATAACTATTCATTTGAGGTAGGTTTAATTAACTTGTGCATTTGGTGTATCATATCCACTCTGTAGTATAAAAAAAGCTGTTGTTAGCCTATAAAATACATATTTATCTATCTGTGAACTAGGTAGCAAATGTGTATGTAGAAAAGTCTCATTTCAATGCATGATATTAATCTTTTTCTTCTTCCCCCCTCCCCCCATCTCTCATACATTTCATTTCACACAACCGTTCACTCATTTGCCAACACTTTTCTCTTCACACATCCATCTCACTTCAAATCATACACTCATATATTCATTACAATTCATCCTGGAATCTGTTCTTCCATGTTTCTACATTTATGTTTGGTCTCATTCCCCCCCCAACCCTCCTCCTGTGAACATCTCACCATCTTTTATTGTTTTTAATCTCCCTACATTTCCCTCCTCATTCCTCTTTCTGCATCACCCCTCCCCTCCTTCTCCTTCCAGTCGCCATCTATCTGGGCATCAGAAAGCGGCCGAGCCCCGGACCCCCCGATGCGGCTGGGATGTGAGGGTTCGGAGCCCCCGCGACCCGGCCGAGGTGGTGCTAGCACTGCGTGAGGCGGCGCAGGGCTGCGGCTGCCAGGTCCACCTGGCGGGGCCTTTCCTCCTGTCCTGCACCCACGGAGCAGCCGGCGCACGAGTGGCCTTCGAGGCCGAGGTCTGCCAGCTGCCCAGCGGGCTGGGCCAGAGCAGCGGCGTGAGGTTCAAGCGCCTGTGGGGGGCACCGTTAGCCTTTAGAGACATCGCCACCAAAGTGTCCAAGGAGCTGGAGCTCTGAGGGCGACAGGAGGCGGGGCAGGTTGATGACAAACAGGACAAGTTGATGAATGAGGAGGGAGGAGGAGGAGGAGGAACAATGAGGCCTCCTCTTCTTCCTCCCTGGGCTCCACCTCATCTGATGCGGCTAGCGATGCCTCGCCTCCGCCAAAGACCCTCTTCTTCTGATGCCACCAATCACAGCCAGACAAACGGATGCACAGACACGGATAGACCGCCATCGGCAGACTTATGATGACCCTTGACCTTGGAGCTGTCAGTGACCTACAACCCTTGCTTAAACACACCACCACCTCCATACTATGTGAGCCCATGGAGTCAACCAGTTTTTTGTTCTTTTTTCATGATATGTTTGAACATGATGAGGATGGTGTTGCTGAGAATGATGGAGAATGGTAATATGTTGTTGTTGTTTACTTTGTTATTCCTATTGTATCATATTTGTCATCATTCCTTTTTAAAGAGCTGCTATTTAAAGAAATGTTTTAATTTTTGTTTGTGTATTAAGTTTATTTTCTTTCTTTTAATGCTTTTAAAATGGGCAGAAGTTTCTCGGAGGCAGACGTCACATATTTAAGAAGTGAGAGCGCAGTCTGACCTCCGGCCTCTAGAGGGAGACATGCAGTAATGCAGATACCTGTGATAGACTGAATGACGCATCGCAGCCTTTCTGCCCATCCAGTCATGTGACCCGCTTTACTGCTCAGTTGGGATTCTTTTTATGTTTGTTTGTACGGTTCCTGGTAAAAAGTTGCCTCTCTGCCTGCTATCCATACTGAACTCAACACTTTGTATTGATAGCTGGCATGTGAGCTTACATGTAAAAGCTGCCTAATCATACAAAACCATGATAATAATTTGAGCTTATGCTCTGACCCTTTTAAAATTCTGAACATTTCCACAGTTTTCTTCCCCTGCTACCTTTTATTAACGGGCAGTTCTTTCCAGAAATTTAAAAAACAATGTTTTGTGGGTTTAAAGGTTCCGTGTGTAGGATTTAGTGGCAGAAATTTAATGTAATTTTCACAATTATGTTTAAATTTGCGCATAATCACCTGAAAATAATCTACAAACAATCTACAGAGGGAGCGAGTCCACTGTGTGCACCTCCATGTTTCTACAGTGGCCCAGAATAGGCAAACAGAACACTATCCTAAATCTTACACACTGGACCTTTTTATAGTACAAATGTAGGAAGAAACAAGCAAAAAAAAAGGGCCAGAATAACAGGAATTCCTTCAGCACATTTAGTTTTGTTCAAAAAAGAAAAGCAGGTTTTGTCCTCCAATCAGAATCCATTATTCTGAGAGCTAATTTAACTAAAACACCTTTCAGCACATATCTTATTCATTCAGTGATTGTCTGGACAACTGATAATATGATATTAACAAATGTACAAATTGGCTGAAAAAGGTGTTTTTTTGTATCTGATTAAGATTTTCACTCCCTTTTCTCCAAGACGAAGACAAAGCATGATCCAACTCGATGCTAGAAAGCGTTTACTTGTTGGCTGTTTTGGTCGCTTGTCAAACTGTTACAAACAGATTTAGCTTCAGCTTTGAATCCCAGTGAGACAGTTTTAAACCTTCAAGGTACATGACTACAGCAGCTCATACCGGTTTAGAGTAAATGGAGGTCATTCTGGTAGCACTTTGACTTAACAGTATCATAGTCTGTCAGAACATCATCGCCATCACTTTCCTCACATGTAGTGCAATACAGCCAAAAAGCCAAGAATCAAGACTTAAATAAGCATTGATTAAAACTTAATAGGGCTCCTTGTTTCATTTATTGTTTAATTTTTTATATTGCCGATTTGTTTTTAAAGTTCATTGAGCACTTTTTTTTGCTTTTTAGCCAGGTTTGCATCGTACTGTACTGGCAGTTTTTAATTAATCTGTATTTTTTTTCTTTTGTGAATTCTTAAACATCACATTTGTCTCACACATTTAAAGCCACTGAAGTGACTACAAGACATTCTGAATTTCTTTATTTTACATTGCTTACACTTGTTGGCATCATTCACTTCCTACTGTAAAGAAACAGTAGTAGTGTTTGGTTTCAGTGATGCCCAAAACTGACGTGGCACAAATGAAATGCCACATTTCTACAAGCTAAATTCAAATTATGATCTGTCTCCATAAAGTTTTGTCAGATTTACCAGTTTTCTTTTGTGTAATGTTCTAGTAATCAAACATAAAACTTAAATGTGACAGCCCAGTCATCTGGATCAAATGTTGGCATTTTACTTTTTGGCAAATCACGGATGCGTTTAAATTACCTGTACCTATATTGACATTTATACAATTCAGAATACATTCATGGAAACTAACTTTCATGTCAGAAACAGCTGTTTATGTTTCAATGTTTGGAAGCATGAAACAAAGAATATATGTGTGGATTTTTCAGCCATGCTTGTGTCGATAAATCAGGATATCTTACGGTGATTTCTTTCAGTGTTAGTGGTGACAAAGTGGAACTTCTTGAGGAGACATTTTCAGCCATGAATGTGATGCAAAACATGTATCTTTGCTAAGAAGTCGGGGCATTTCCATCCATGTTTGTGGAGACAAAACTGGATATTTGGACAAGATTTGAGGAAAAACGAGCAGAAAAAACATCTTTACCTAAATCTAACCAAATGATTTTCGTGCCTCAGCATAGTCGCAACATGAGATTTAAAAATGTGAAGTTGCATAAAGAAATGTTTAAAATCATCCGTGGTTTGCAGAAACCTACATTGCCAACATTTATTCTGGGGGTTGGGTTAAATAGAAACTGCAGACTTTGCCCTTTGTCGACTGTTCACCAATCATATTCCATTATTACTTTCAGAGGTTTATGACTGTTAACCCATCAGACTCCTGTCTCGTCATGTCACGGTATAATTTCGAAGCATGCGTCTGTGAAGCGATGAGACGGAATGTAAAATCAGAATGTGACCTTCAATGATCTATTGAAAAATCAGACACTCAACTAATTTTGAAAACAAAGCTGTCAAGATTCATACGTCGACGCTGACGACTCCAAAATCGAAAGGTTGTTGTACTTGTATTGTAACTCTATAAAGCCAAGCAATTATAAGTTGTACTTCTGGAGTATGCAGCGTCTAACACAACAGATTTGTCAAAGGAGAAGTGACGGCAGGTTTGTGATCTTTACGGCTGTAAGATCTACAGGAATTTATCTGTTAAATGGGAGATTTCAGCCTCAGCAGGTATCCACCACTGTCTGATAATGTGAAGCTGTGATTTAGGGCTAGTTTTTTTGTTTGTGTGTGTGTGTGTGTGTGGGTGTGTGTGAGAACAACTGGGCCTCACTCTCTGAACCTGTTCTGTAGATACAGTTAGGGCCATGCTTTAAGGCTACAGTTCTGTTGTATAGTGTGTTTGAAGCTGTCGCTGTTACCAACATAACTTAACTTATGGGCTGAAATTACAGAAATGATCGACCTGCAATCCTGCATGTCTCCTAGGAAATAATGTGTGACACAAAAATAAAGACTTTCACCCTCTTTCATATTTTATGTCAATTTCTTTCCCTCTGATATGAGTTGTGTCATCTCACCAGTTTCTGTGTCTTATTGTCTAATTCTTGCATGATATGTGTTGTTAGTGAAATCGGATTTTAAGGATTTTGTTCAGTTGTTAGTCTACTGATGTGTTTTTTTCAGGGCTGATACCGATTATTAGTAACCAAAGACAGCAGGAGTTGAAGGAGTCACAGTCACCACATAAAGAAAACATGAGAGATGAGGTTTGATTGTTGAATGGGGCATAATTTAATTGTCCAGTTATAATTTACAACCAAAAAAAAATGTTTCTTTCGGTGTGTACATAGCCACGACCAGACTATGCATGGATTGATCCCAGGATGTTACAGAGAAAATGCGGGAGAGATGAATGGAGTGACAGGAAAATTATAAAGAGGAACCAAAGCAGAGAAGGAAAAGAAAGATGATTTACAGAAGTAAGAAAAGAAGGAGAAAAGTGGAGTGTCTTCTTGATGGGAAGAAGTAAACAGGAAGTAGCCAGTTGGCCGAAGCCGGTAAAATAACTTTACAACAGTGCTACCTGTTCATTTATTTTTTTTCCATATAAAAAAAAACAAACACAGACAGTCATTCGATCATTGGTTGTCTGTCCAGTTTACTTCTGGGCGGGGATCATGCCATCGATGGCCTCTCCCTTCTCAAGCTTCTTCTCCATCTCAACCATCAGCTTGACACCGTCAACCACGAGCTGGACCTGGTCCACCTCAGAGGAGCCCAGACGGTCAGCGTTGGAGATGTCGAACACGCCACCCACGGAGGCTGTGTCCACACCACCTGCAGGGGAAAGAAGCAGCAGGTGAAGAAATGCAAGCTATCTGGGTGTTCACACAAAGAAGGATTTAAGGCCAACAGATCCTCTGATACTTGTCACTAGTTCTGCAGCCAAATCAGCTCCTTTTATTTTTGTTTCTTCCTTTCGTACCTGTGCCACGCTTCTGCAGACGCAGCCTGTTCAGGATCTCCTCGAACTTGGCATGTGTGCTGAGCTTGGGCAGCTTGACGTGCACGCCACCGCGCAGGCCGGTTCCCAGGTTGGAGGGGCAGGTCAGGATGTAGCCCAGATGCTCGTTCCACATGAAGCCGTGGTTGTGCTTCTTGAAGATCTCCTCAATCTGACCGGCGAGGAGGAGAGTGAAATAAACAATGCATGATTATCAGAGTATAATTAGATTGATGTCACTGAATTCTGACTAGACAACATCATACAGTTGTGTGTATTTTAGTGCATTACCTTCTGCAGGCCAGTGCAGAAGCGTCTGAAGACCTCCTTCATGTTGCCTCCCTTCTGCATGGAGATGACACGCAGGTGATCCTCCTCGTTCACCCAGACCAAGAAGGACTTTTGGTCGTTGTGCCTGGAGAAAGAAAATCCGGCTCAGTTTCACTTCATTCATATATTAGACAAAAAAAGTTAATGACTGTTGCGTGGATACAGTTTGCAGTTTGTGCCTCATAGAAATGTGAAAGTAAACGTTCGACCCTGGTTAACACACTCACACTGATCATGTGAGGTGCACAGTTGTGGATATTACAGGATTTCAAGCCACTGTACACACTGTGCTTTGGTATGCATGACACAGTTTAACAGATGTTTGAAAACAGAAGGAATCAGATTGTCATGTTAGGGCTGTGAGAGAAAGAGACAGATGGTGTTTAGGTTGGCTTGGGAGTGGCAGATGGGAGATTTAAAGCCCAGAGGGGGTCGTTTGTTTACAGAGTGCATATTTTGTTAACAAAATCTGCGGATGATAATGATGATAGCACATATCTGACCTTTCAAACTGTCTAATGTTGAATGAAAATTTCATTTTCATGTGTGTGTCTCTCACCAGATGCCTCTGCCGTCGGGCCAGTCACGGGCCATGCCAGCGCAGGTCAGCAGGGGGGAGACGGGCTTGTCGAACAGGAAGTGATCAGCGATCAGCTGCTCCTGCTCGGCATCGGTCATGCCTGTCAGGGGGTAGTACTTTCCCTTGAGCTCACCCTCCAGGTTGGCCAGGGCTGAGAGGACAGAACCAAGACGATACGGAGAGAGGAAATGAGTCAGTTTCTCTACAAATGATTGCATTAAATTGATAGATTAGCCTTCTTGTAATTATTTGAACACTCACCCTCAATGGACAGCTTCTCAATGGCTCTGCGCTCTCCACGGCTGTTGTGGGGGGGCAGGGTGAATCCCTTGATGCTGCGGCCGGTACGGACACGGCTGGACAGCACGTAGTTGGGGTCCAGGTCATCACCACCCTGAGAGAAGAAAGAAAAACACAACAAACATGTAATTCTGCTGTTGCAATGTGCTGATCTACAACAATGCTACCAATGACTGTCTGGGCTCCTCACCTTCAGGTTCTCGAAGTTCAGGTCGGTCTTGTGCTTGTCGGTGGGTTTGTATCCACCGTGACGGTCGGAGATGATGGGGTCCAGCAGCTCCTTGAAGACCTCGTAGGACTCCTCATCACCAGCAACACAGCCGACAGTCATGATGAAGGGGTGGCCTTGGGGACGAGAGGAAAGATGACAAGGTTGGTCACATTGCAAGCCAGTGCAACATAAAAATGTTTCTTTTGGGGATACTGATGCGTCTAGCACCTTCCTGTTGTCTTGAATGCAAAGTAAGGTGTAACAAGGAATTCCTGGACATAAATAGGCCTATTAAAACTTGCCAGACATTTAGCCCGGATCCAAAAAGATTGCTCAAAACTCCTGTGTTAACTTTGAGGTGTGCTGATGACTCTTACCGGGGTTGTCAACACCAGTCTGGATGATGTCATCCACGGTGAAGCCGCTGGGGGTGGACTTTCCCCTCAGCTTGCCATAGATGTCCTTGGTCAGCACCTATAGCGAATCACACCCAGTGCAGGTCAGTGATGATACAGTCACATGATTTCCTCCGTATTTTAAGTTGTGCTGCATGAAAGTGGAACCTAGCACTCAGAAAATCTTGTTCTTCTAAAAGCACACAGTGCTTTTTCTAGAAAGCAGTGTCAGATTATCAGCAATGTTTGGATGTGTGTTTGTGTCAGAGGAGGATTTGTACCTTGGCCATGTGGTTGTTGTGCTGGGACAGATCGGGGAACTCATCGTCCAATGAGAACTTCATCTTGTAGTCATTGTGGCAGTTCTTTGCCATGGCTGCGATTCTTACTCCGTCTGAGAGGAGACAAAAAAGAATAAGAGAGTTATTTCTCAGAATCTGCATTTGGTGATACTACAGTAAAAGCATCATTTAATGTTTCTTTGTTGCGATGATGAAACAATGAATACCGTTTTTCTTTTCTGGGATTTCTCCAAGTTTTTTAAGTGTCTTGTCTATGAGTCTCCTGGTGAGGTGGAGGCACCTTCTCATTCTGTCTCTCTCCCTTTCTTACTTGAGTCTTTCTCTCTCTGTCAGCTGTGCCGTCCACGTTTGTCTCTCTGCTTTACTGCCTGTCCACCTGTCTCACCACCTGTCTCACCCCTCACACTGCAGATTATTAATAGCGTGGTTCTCCACCCGCCCATCTCTGCAGAGAGCTACAGTTTCTATCACATTATGATGAATGATGTTCTCCTCTCTCTCACTCCATTCAGCCTCAGACTAATGCAAACTTAGCGGCCGAGCCATAGCAGAGAAAGAACTGTGGTACCAGAAGTATTCAAACTTTTTAAAGAGATCAACATTTTTAAGAATGAAATAGCGCCAGAAATGCTAATGGAACTCTTGCAATATTTGGTCGTTAGTTTAGTTAAAAAAAACATATTTCCCTATTGCAACAAAACGAACCTAAACAGAAATCATTTAATACACATTTCTAAATGCGGAGCTGGAACCCAGAGAGCTGCAGCTACAGATTGTGGGGTCAGAAATAGATTTACAACCCTTGAAGCTATCACTCTGTATCTATTTACGTGCTGTTCTCCCTCTCTGTGAGACAGACGACTCCTTCGGTTCCTTGAGTTGTAGTTGATTGATTACACACTCAAAGGTCAAAGCACTGCCTGCCTCTTTTAGATGACTCCACAAATTCCATGACCAAACTGAGTGCTCCTAAACTATTCAAAGTCAAATTTGAAGCCTGCCCTGCTAGTGTCGGCAACAGCTGACACATAGTAGCAACTGTTTAAATGACACCTAACTATCCTTTATTAGCAGAGAAGTGCTGCACAGAGAAAAGTCTTCTGAAAAGAAACGTTTCACTACAGCGTGCACCAATAGGAGAACCATCAGATTTTAGCAGTTTCCATATCCAAAGGAATATGTGCAAAGATTTAGAGGAATCCAAGCCAAAAAAAAAAAGAAAAATGAAAAGTTTTCACAGCTCCAGAGTTCGACAATGGAGGAATCTGTCTGACAGATATTTGGTTAAAAATAGTTTGGTCAGGGAGGAGATTTTTGTCCATACTGATTCAGAAAAATCCCCATAATCTTTCCAATGGATTTAACAAAAATGATGACTAAAGCATCGCTTTGCTTTTTTTACCTGCTTAGGAGAAAAGAAAGAAGTAACAGTTCCCGGGATCAGGTCCTGTCCACCGAATGTAGGTGTTGCCCAACTCTATCAGGTGATGGGCTTAAGCTTTTATACTCAAACCTCCGTCCCTATTGGCTGACTGGACGAGGGGTCCCCTCATTCGATTGGCCACAGGGGGTCTTCAGTGGCCGGGTGAGGTTTCTAAAAGGAAAGAACGAACATCACACTACACTCGAGACGAGAGACAAGGCAACAGCTGCAGCTGCTCGGCCCACCCTTTCACCTTCCACCTGCTCGTAGTCGCTTGGTTGTAGCCTGCAGGACGAACAGTTGGGTCGAGGAGGGAACAGACGCACACATTCATCAGATCACAGCTGCGTGATATGGAGAAAAAAAAGCATTTAGCATGATATTATGAGTCACAAACATTTTGCACCCAATTTTCACTGAAAAGAATAGTTAAAATCATGGCGATTTGTCTGTCTGTCCCAAACAAACATATTCTCTCAGATCTGGACATTTGGCCTGGAAGTCTCTGCAGCTCTGCAGCACTGCAGCGCGTCGTTATGACACATTTAACAAAAACTGCAGCTTCTGCAATTTGGATATTTCACTTAATAATATTTCAGTGAATTGTGCAGCCCTGTAGTAGACGGATGCACATCTCATAGCTGCTCTGTGGTGAAAAACACTGACTGATGTGTTGACTAGTATAGAGTATAAATTAATGAATAATATATAGAGAGTAAAAATGTCAAAATCAGAATGTCATGCAATCTAATGAATATTCCAGTGTGCCTATTGCTGTGATACACGAGAAAGAAGGGAATGTATTATATTTCACTAACATTGAACTTAGTTGTTAGTGGCTGATGTGGGGTGTAAAACTGTAAACCCAGATTAAGTTCAAATAAACTTTTGAGCGCTCGTTGATTTCTCTTTTTTGTTTTATGAAGCCCATCTAACATTGCAAAATCAAATGAGTTGTTTGCATGTATCACGTTAAGCACAATTACGTACTAAGTTACGTTTATGTTAATGAAGGGAAGGTCGTTATCCGCAGCATATCAGCAGACTTCCCAGCATGCAGCTAAATTAGAGTAAAAACTCTACTGAGATCTTTATTTTTCATAGTTTTAAGAAAACATTATCGAATGTGTGCCTTTAACACATTTCAATATAAGTTAATATGGCTGTGACGTGCAGTTACATGTTGAGCAATTATGTCTCCTGGTTTTCACCTCTTCAGTTTAGATAAAAACAGGTCGCTCTGACAGTTTTAACATGTATGAATGCGTGCACATGTTCTGCACTGTTTCTGTCCTGCATGTTTCATAAGTGTCCCCGGTGATTCGCAGAGTAACTGCAGTTCTCTCTGTCATCATATTCAGGAGTTAAAATAACTCACTTTGTCTCCGATTACATCATCGTCATAGTCAAGATCACGGATTGGATTACATTGAGCGGCGGCTCTCTCAACTACCAATTTACTAAGTGGACGTATCTGAAAGTGTCAGTTTAAGATATGTGTGACTGTGTGAGATATCCTGTAGTGATGCATAGTGACAGGCTGTCCAAAGTTTGCAAGTCAGAGGAGCGAAAACATTCATTTTGTAGCATCATATCTGTGCAGCCTGGTGTGTTTTAGGTCAGAATCTCTTTGTATCTGCTGCAAAGCGCCATCAGTCAGATGTGACTGTAATTGTGAAACCTCAAGTCCAGCTCTGATCTGTATGAATGCCAATGTTCTTAACCCTCCACTAGTAAAGTGATAGTCCACAGTAATCTACCCGCAGACAGATATTAAATCACACACACATCATGTGACAAAAATTAAATAACAGGGTGGAGCTCAGAGACGCTGTGACGCAGACGGCGGTCAGTGGCAAGGCTTCCCCCAAACCAACAGGAAACTAGAGGTCAGTTATTTCAGGAGATTTTCTGATTATTTTCATTTTAATTTGTATTTTTAACAAGAGATAAATATTAGTATGAAGATTTATTTAGACAATCTAACTTTTTAACAACCCCTCAACCCAACTAAACAAATAATTAACACTAAGATTACAAAGTGAATATGTAGATTCTAAAAATCTGTTGTCTGCTGAATACCTACTGAAGAATTTACCACAGAAGATGTGGAAGATATAGAAGTAGAATTAACATATATGGACAGTGGGTTTGATAAGACAGGTATAGTGAGTATGTATTGTATGTTGAGTGATTATCTTATTGCTGCAGGTCTTCTTTTTTAAATCAGGCACTCGCTCCGGGTCTCAGCTCCTCCACTCTAAAATCAAGACTCAGGCTCCAGTTTCACAGCTGTGGCATGACCATCCACAGACGTGACGTCCCACATTAGTCTTTCTCCAGGTCGCTTCATGTTCATGAACATGCAAACACACAGGAAGTGACTATGTGGTGCACAGAATGGCACAGAAACCACATTTACATAACCTTGTGATTCATGTGCAAACTACAAAATCCGGTTAATGATCACTGTAAAGTAAAAACTCGCACTTAAATGAAATAATTTCATGTGTGCAGTCGCTGTGAATTACCCCAGCAGCCTAACAGGATGTGTAAACTTTATTCTAAATGTAAAAGAACAGTTTTACCCTCCATTACATCTTTTACCTCAAACCCTGAATCTGTAAATCTCAGAGGTCAAGCTGACTGATGTGTGATATGTGCTGTGTGTGTGTCTTCTGCCCATTCAGACCGGTTGGTTCTGTTGCTTGTATTCCACCGTGGCACACATCCAGAATCCCAGTTTAGACTGTCATTCTATCCCCCAGCACTCCCCCACACACACATACACACCCATACCACCACCACCCACCCCCACCAGCACCAGAACCCTGCAGCTGCCCCGAGGAAACAGGCACCAAGGACAGTTATGTAACCAAGAACACTGTGTGAAGGATTTTATAATTATTCTTCCTGCATCTCAGCAGAGTGCACACAAATCAGATTATTGGCCTTTTTTCTATGGATTTTATGCAGACTAAATTGCATTTGAATGAATGTTTAAGTGTTTTTTCTGATGTCTGTGTGAAGGTTATGTTGTCAGAAGAGATGATCCATGTGAGGCAGCACGGCTTCATCCCGCTGGGCACCAACTGTACAATCTCATATGTGAGATTGTACAGTTGGTGCGGTTTGTGTGTGTGTGCCTTTGCAAATGTATGCACGCACACATGTCGTGTAAACTACCCGAAAGTTTCCCTGCAATCTTCCGCCACAGTCTAAGTACAACCTCTGTGAGTCTGATGTTGTAAGATTTTAGTTGAAATGATTTTATTCAACTTTATGATGTTTTTTTTTAATTATTGTTGCTTTTAATATGTCTACTGCCCAAATATGTGCAGACAAGTGTTTTCGTGCATTGTATGTTTGAGAAACCATTAAAAAATGCAGGATCTTATGATATAATACGTTTGTGTAGTTTTAAAGATTTCAAGATAACATTTATCTGAATGTTAAACTGCTGTCAGTGATTTTGCGTCTTCCATGTTACCTGTTTATATTTTGTGTAGAGGCCGAGTTTGTATCAGTTATGCAACCTGAATCCTAGTGGAGGTGAAATGAACTGATATTTAATGATGAAATATCAATATCATGCTAATATACACATATGATAACATCGTATTAATAATCATCGCTTCTTTAATTGTTTACTTTTCTTTCTGTCCTTGTGTTGTCATAATGGATGACGTAGAGCACCTCAAAGCTGGTTGCCATCCACCATAAGATTGAAAAAGATGTAGGACTACTTAGCGAACTACTATCACAGTGTCTGTCACAAAAAATTAGGTTAGAGAAGAGCGAGACCCTCTACCGCAAAATGTAAGTGTAATTATTTTGGTCCACGATAATCGAGTAGTGAAAAATCTGATATCGTGACAGCCCTAATGCATAGATAACATTTTAATTAGTGAGGAAAGAGTCACTGAGACATATATATAAAGTAACTTATCAACCTTGTTTGCACTGGCATGCAGTCTGATTCTTATTCACAGCGAAGGCCTCAGGGAACAGTTGGGGGTTACATGCATTCGCACATTCACACATGGGTGTTGCCAGGAACAACTGGCAGTCTTCACCACTCAACGACTTCCACTGACGCACATTTGGGATGTTTCTACATTATAAAGCCCCTCAGCTTGTCCTTGTGGTTTCTGTGCCGAGAGGGAAGAGAAAGAAAGGAAAAAGAGATCTGGACTCTAATGAAGCAGCACTGGCCCTTCACACTTTCTCTGGACTGTTTCAGACATACGAGTCTTGAGCCAGCGCAGGACAAAATCATGTTAACAGCTCCAGGAGCCCACAAATAGATGCAGGCATGTGTAAGACGACTCTGTCGATTTGTGCATGTTCAGTGTGTCACACGATGAAAAGTGTTGCTGTGGAATGAGGCTGAGGGAGGAGTGACAATGTTTTTTCCGTGGAGATGTGAGGGGTTTGTGTTTGTTTGTGCACAACACTGAATGAATCGAAGGTGATGAAAATGTTTCACTTGTGCAGACGGTTTCTTTGCTTCATCGCAGCATCATGAATATCTGGAAAAAGTAGTTTTGTGGCTCCAGAGGAAGCTGAGTAAAGTCCGATAAACTGGAGATGTGGAGTTAGAAAGAAGAGAGCTCAGCAGACATCTGTAGCCTCTCCCCATCACCGAGTTGCATTGTGGGTAATGTGGGTATCAGATTTTGAAAAGAATAATGTGGGAAGTAGAAATATATTTCTGCTTTCCATTTTCTTCTATCATGCTTCAGTCGCCAGGATTGTTGGAAATATAAAGACAGTAAATGATTTGTTGATTACAAACCCGTTATGTTGCGTGGCATTACACTTTCTACAAAATGCATTTGCTAGTGCAAATCATGTTTATATACAACTAACTGCAAAGGTCAATATAAATGAGCTTTAACAGTGCATAGAGCAGAAAGGTTAGAGTATATTTAGCAGCCGATCAGTGATTGTTTCACCAGGCGCTGACTTTTCTCACAACCAAACATGCTTTTATTCTTTACGGTTTGATAGATGCAGCGGCATGTATCTTATTTTTGGTGCTGCATTTCTGTCGGTTTTGTGTGTGTTTGGTGAAGGTGGTGAGCTTACATTGAAACATGATCTACCTGAGTAACTCGTGAGGGGGGAGGAGTGGACGTGGGGTGGCGGTGAACTGTGGATTCTATCTTTAGTGCTGCTCACCAGGTCCTCTGATCTCCAGTAGCAGTTTTCCCGATTGAATTGCATCGACTCAGCTGTCAGTCTGTCTGTAACTCTGTCCATCCTTCGTTCATTCATCTGGTCATCCACCTCTACCTGACCAGACTGACAGAACTCGGGTTTCTTTACCGAAGCAGCAGGACCGACGTGAAGAGGACGGACTAATGGGATGGGATGAATCCATGACTTCCGGTGCAGAGCCTGCACATTATAGTATAACTTCATATTCATCTTCTCACATGTGCACAACTATCACTACTATCACAAGTGAAAGGGCCCACAACAAAACAAAACACAACAAAAGCAAGAAACACTGGTGCTAAATATCGATATCGAACAGATTCCCTTGACAGTTTGACTTCTGCATACTTAATTTACATTGATTTGAAATGATTTTTTTGGCGTAGTTGTGTCTTTTCCTTTCAACATTTTAACTCCAGAACAGTTCTGCTCTCTGGTATTTTGACCTTTTGTCAGTTTATGGCTGTTTCACATTGTAATGATGGCACACGTGGACAAGTTGCAGTCAGTGTGAGTGATGAAGATGCACTAAGGTGCACTTTTTATGAAACTTTGTGAAACAGGCACCCTGATGGAGTAAATAAAAGCATAACTTTTCACCCTTTTAGGGGTATTTTGTATTCTTAAGGTAGAAAGATATGGTGACGTTTCATGTTCCAGTTCATTCTGTAAGTCATTCATTTCTAATTTTACATCAGTGGGAGGCAGCTGTAATATTGTTCCTCTGCAGTCCTGTGTTGCACAATAGTGTCTATACATATATATATATATTTCCACGCACACATGACTGCAGAGAGCACTGTCATTCCTTCCTGCTGTCGTCTGTCTGTTTGGCGTCAGCAGCAGTGTTGTGTTGCCGGTGTGAAGTCCCATCACCCGCCTCATCTCATCTCAGCATTGATCGCATTTTGTGTGCTTAACAGCTTCTAACCCAACTCACACTCGATCTCTCTCTCACACAGACACACACAGAGATAATCACACGAATTTAAGACATTAAATATGAGTTGAAAAGATATCGTTTCTTTGGTTTCCGTCTTGGCTGCATGGTGTAAATACCACGGGGGGTACAGATGGTGTACGTGTGAATGTGTGTATACTTCAGCCGCTCATGATTGATGGCTGCATGCAGCAAAACTCTTCTGTCATTAACTGGATCTTTAGTGTGTTATGTGTAAATTGAAAGGGGACAAGGGGGCTGTAGATAATTTTATTTTTAGCATTTAGCTGCTAATGTGTCCTCAGAGTGGGACGCTGCAGCTCTGACTGCAGAGTGAAACAGTGAGACGTGTATATAATCATGATAGTCAGAACAAAGAGTGACACAATAGGTGTGATTAGAAATAACAAAGTAATAATAATAACTTTTATAAATAATGATAAAAAACATTTGCAGAACGAGGAACAAAGAAAAGGAGACAAAATATGAGTTTACATTGAATGGAGTCAATAGGTAATGAGGTAATAATACAGTTCTTAAGAACAAAGACTTAACAGTTATTATAAAGGTCAGTGGGCTTTATGAAGAGATTAAGAGAGCTGAACTGATTTAGAGGGGCTTAGCTTTTCACTCCGGAGATTTAAATCAGTTTTCGTCCTCTCTGGCCTTCAAGTCCGGACAAACTATCTGAGAAAAAGAACATCGCAAGCAAAATAAAACATATCGTCAAGATGCAAAATCATGGAGAGAAGCGGTTCAGTTCAGTGCTCAAATCGACATAAACAAAGGAAATATAAATATTTTTACTGCAGTAGATGAACAAATAAAGCGGTTTCTATTTTCTGCAGCGTGGTCAGAGGTTGAGGACTGAAAGAGCTCTGGCACACAGAGCTGTGTGGGAAATATGTGGCGTCCCTGCAGAGTGCAGTGACATTAGTGAGGAAACCGAGTCCCAGAGAGAAACAGTGCAAAGAGTTGTTATTAGAAATGTTTCTGTCGGGTTCATGTGCAAACAGAATCACTCGGTAAAGCTAAGTCACATATGTCTGATATGTCCAGGTGAGTGGAAGGTGACTGTTCCAGGTTTTGGTTTGTTCTGATCGTTCTGATCTTGCCTCTGAACCTCACCGCCTCAGCTGCGTGTGTGATTATGACTGATTGACTCAGATGCTCCTGTTTGTTTCAGCTACCAGAAGTTCTCCAGAGGGGAATGACAAATGTAAGTAACTGTTTACAGTTTGTCCTTTAATTAATTAAAAAGTCTTTTAAAATGTGACCTGCATACTTCTGATTCCATCTCAGTGGAATCTGCAACACCTGTCTAGCAACAATCCACCTGTTGTCTATATATTCAGCTGTTAACATTGATTATCTGTTTAAATAAATCCCATGTTAGTGAGACTGAAGTCCTAAAGTCTGTTGATAATAAAAGGTAAAATAAGACTGCAATCAACAATGATACAAACACAATAAAGCTAAACTTATTTCGATTGTCCTTTGTTATAGAACAAAAAGGTGTTTGTTCAACTCTTTGCTGCCTGATTGTGTGATCAGCTGTTTTCAGTAGATCAAAACATGCTCTGGTTTGTTGCTGCTGAAGGAAACTTCTCTCTTCTTACTTCCTGCACTTATTGACTCCTTTCACTGAAGAGCCGGCGTCACATTCGAGCTGCTCTGGTTTGAAGTGTGACTTTTTGGAGCTTAACGACAACCGCATATTCTGACCCCTGTCCCAGTCCTGACCCTGACAGATAACTAGTAGGAAGCACAGAGGCCTGGAGGAGTTTCCCCGCTGGCCGGTGGCCTTACATGGCTGGGCTCTGCCTGCACGGACACCGCGGTCAGTTGCTGCGGCTTCTCTGCCTACCTGACAGCTGAGCCATCCATCAACCTGCTCATATAACTGTCACACACAGGCACAACACACACACATCCTGGTAGTTCCTATTTGTTGAGCTGCTCGCTGACGACCACTCGGTGAACATTTGGAGTGAGAGTTTAAAGTGGACCTACATTTCTTTAATGACAGACCTTCATCTGCCTGAATATGTTTTTTAAGTGTTTGGAGAGTAGATGAGAGAACAGTAGCAGTAGCTTAGCATTAGCAGCTTGCTAGCTCTATGACCAAATGCATAAAGGAAACGGCGCCCTCTATAGAAAGTCAGACCTCACCAACAGTAACTCCAAAGAAAAGGAAGTCACTGAAGGAAGTCGCAGACACAGGGATCCAGTCAGGAGTGTGTCCAGGAAGTGAAATCTGAGATCCGATTGGTTCCCCAGGGTCCACCCCATTATCCTAAACTATGATTGGCTACTTGCCCGGTCAGAACAGAATCAGGACCTTAGTTTGTATATTCTTATTGTGTTGTAGAGTTAAAGTTTTGCACAATGCGCTTGACAAACTGAGATGCTTAAATTAATAAATAAATGAATCAGGCAGAAAGCAAAAAGGTTTTTAGCAACATCAGTGTTTTGTTACTCATCACACACACACACACACACACACACACACACACACACACACACACACACACACACACATTTAATGTAACTCAAGTTAAACATCTCCTAAAACCTTGTTCCTCTGCAGGCTTTGCTAATGTGACATTAATAAAACTAATACTGGCGACACACATTAATGTATTTTAAAAATAAAGTGATGTTTAAGGTTTATTTATATCGGTAATATATTTTTGAACAGAATCAAAACAAACCAGTATTTGAAATTATGATCAGCTGATGAACACCCAGTTATTTACATGTTAATCTCTTGGGTCAGTTCGGTGGTACATAAATGATTATGGGCTATACAGTATGTCATTAAAATAAAATAAAATGTATTATCTTTCATATCTGTCATCTGTTTAGATATCTATTAATTAGTGGTCATCTTTAAAGAAATATGATATTTAAATAACATTAGAATTATGCAATTTAGTTAAACTACTTGAAATTAAAATGAGGGTATCGACAAATGTACAGAGAGAAGAAGAAGAAACAGTCAGTTCCATTGGGATCAAACACAAACTGTCAAACTCAACCGTTAATAACCTGTCATCAATAATCTGTCATCAATAATCTGTCATCAATAACCTGTCATCAATAACCTGTCATCAATAATCTGTCATCAATAACCTATCAATAATCATCTGCCCCTCCTCCTGCGGGCAGTTCATCTCTCTGACAGATAGGCGGCCTGGTCCCGGGCAGGACATCACTGCCAGCCCTGCAGCCGCAGTGTATGGTGGGAAATATGGGATCAGGTAAGCTGCTCAGCTG
>CAEMYA010000543.1:110279-142285 GCA_903131615.1 Diplodus sargus | reverse complement strand
GGAGAGCGGCAGCGTGGAGCAGGAGAAGAGCGGCATCGTCCTCCAGCTGCTGGAGAGGATCGAGCTCGGGCTGAGCGAGGCTCAGGTACGAGAATCTCTGACATATTACTGGTTGTTCTGATGTTTCCACTGTAAGTTTTATTGGTTATCAGTCCAAGTTATTACGCTGATGTTTGTTTTGTAACTGAGATGTTTTTCTGGTCTCTGCAGGTGATGATGGCGCTGTCGGCTCACCTCGGTTCGCTAGAGGCAGAGAAACAGAAGCTGCGTGCTCAGGTGAGTTTCTGCAGGAAGTGTTCAAAAAAAATTAATTCTTCCACTCTTGTCATTTGTCTGTTTTCCTCCCAAACATCATCTTCTTCCTCCTTCCCTTCCTTTCCCTCACCATCATCTCTCCTTTCCTCATCACTTCCTTCTCTTCCTTCATGTCCTCCTCAGGTGCGTCGTCTCTGTCAGGAGAATCAGTGGTTGAGGGACGAGCTGGCCGGCGCTCAGCAGCGGCTGCAGGACAGGGAGCAGGAGGTGGTGACGCTGGAGGAGCAGAACAAACACCTGCAGTTCATGTCCTCCATACGCAAATACGACCTGGAGGAGCCGCAGCTGGTGAGGACACGACAAACACAAACACAAACGTGTCGGTGTTTATATCCAGAGAGGGTTTGTCATCAGTAACACACCAGGCCACTGTGTGTTCAGTGAACAAAGGGTCAAAAGTAGAAAAACAGTCCAGCAACATTCAAAGAAATGATGCTGAAATGTGATAACTTGTTCAGTCAAGTGTTGTTTCTCTGAATTGTGCTGATTGTGTTTTGTTCCTTGCAGGATGACAAAGATCCATCTTCCACCAAAGAGTCTCTGGACGACCTCTTTCCTACAGAAGACGAGGAACAGTCACAGAGTAAGACTTTCCTTTGGTCTTTGAACATGTTGTCACAAACCTTTTCTCTCAACCGGAAATATACAGTCTTTGTTTTTTTAGTCATTCACAGCACAAGTAGGACAATCTTGTGTTTTCTCTCAACGTCCTGCACGTTAACCTGTACAGTTATTGTAAATCCTTGTTAATGAGAAGAAGGACTTTCTTTATCTTTGCTGTTCTTGATAGATAATCTTCGGGTGCTTCCATGTTGCTGCAGCTCATGATGTTTTTGAGTAACAACTCTTTCAGACATTTCAAGCTCTGATGTCACATTTTAGCATCGACATCACACGCAGTGATAATGAGTTTACAGCCTGTGAAGGAAAATCGGCTTCAGACAAGCAAACCAGGGATCTCTTCAAACTAGAACAGGATGTTTAAAAGGATCTTCAAATTATTTTTGTTCTGATTGGAGCGGTGATAAATCTGAAAAGTCCAGATTCGTGTCACACTCTCATCACATGTCTTTGTGTTTGTCTGCTCAGTGTCTCAGCCTCATCACAGCAGTGCAGCAGCCGCCGCTCAGCAGGGCGGCTACGAGATTCCCGCCCGCCTTCGGACGCTCCACAACCTGGTCATCCAGTACGCGTCCCAGGGACGATACGAGGTCGCCGTGCCGCTCTGCAAACAGGTGAGAGGGGTGTTGCTCTTCTGGTCCAACAAAAAAAAAAGATCTGAATCATGCAGCAGCTTGATTTATGATTTAAAATAACGTCTCAACAGGCTTTGGAAGATCTGGAGAAATCCTCAGGCCACACACACCCAGATGTAGCCACCATGCTGAATATACTGGCGCTGGTGTACAGGTGAGGACTGTTACCGTGGCAACAAATCACCACCACTTGCATAAAGATTATCCCGTCCAAAAATTATTATGTTCTCCGCCCCTGTGGTCACCTTCACAGACTAATATCAGTCAAGCGTCAAGTTTCTGTTTACCTCCCTCTCAAACGTTTTTCTGACGTCACCGTGCGACATGTTTTTCTCTCCAGAGACCAGAACAAATACAAAGAAGCAGCAAACCTGCTGAATGACGCGCTGGCGATCAGAGAGAAGACTCTGGGAATAGACCATCCGGCTGTGAGTCGACCTCCTTTTAAACATGATTCAAGATGCTTTCAACTGGTTATAAAACGGTCTCAATTTAATACTGATGCTTCTAAAGGACCAACATAAGCAAAGAGACGATCAGATTTTATGTTATGAGTTATTTCCTGCTGTTGGCTTATTAATATTTTTATATATGTTTTTAACTTTTAGCTGCAGCTAGAACAGAACTGTGATTATCTTGTAACTAAATCTGTTGGCTGCAGGATTACTTGTAACTTCGTCACCAAAACAAAGTTGACTTTGTTCCACAATCATTAAATTACACTTATAAAGTTCACATAGCCACAAATAAGATTGTGTTGTTGCTATACATCCTGCAGCTGTGTTTTGAGAAAGGAAATATTATATTAAGAATACCTTGTGTCTTTTCTTGCACTTGCATCCAAAACTCGTTATCCAAATCAAGATATTTATTTATTAGAGCGGTGATGCTCTCAGGTTCTCCTGGATGCAACACAAAATGAACTTTGCTGGAATTTGTGTTGTTTACTTGATGTTCAGTTATGTTTTATCACAATGTAAACCTGTTTGTAAGGGGCACATGTAAAACCCCGCGTGTCATTGTGTTGCTGGGAGCACTGCCTTAAACATTACATTGTGTATATCTTGTGTTATTGTGTGCGCAGGTGGCAGCGACGCTCAACAACCTGGCGGTGCTTTATGGGAAAAGAGGAAAATACAAAGAAGCTGAACCGCTGTGTAAAAGAGCTCTGGAGATCAGAGAGAAAGTGAGAAACACGCGTATTACAACACTTAGATTGGAGTTCGTACATAATAAAATTACATTTTACTTTGCACTTTTGTAGAAGTTATTTTTTGAATGCAGGATGCTAACACAAAACCCAAAGTAAACACAGAACATCACGTTTTGCATGTTAAATCTCTTGGATATTGTCATTGATATGGAAAGAAGCATGTATTTTTAGTCCTCACAGTGCCTTTTGTGTCCCGTCAGGTTCTGGGTACCGACCACCCAGATGTGGCCAAGCAGCTGAACAACCTGGCTCTGCTGTGTCAGAACCAGGGGAAGTACCAGGAGGTGGAGCAGTACTACGAACGCGCGCTGCACATCTACCAGAGCAAACTGGGACCAGACGACGCCAACGTGGCCAAGACCAAGAACAACCTGGTTAGTAGAAATGTATCGGTATAAATTACCGATTCCTGAACAGTGCTGATGGAAATATATCAAATTTCTCAACATTTTGTTGTCACTCTCCTCTCTCAAACCGTTCTACACTCAACCACCTTCCCTGTTCCTTCTCAGGCGTCGTGCTATCTGAAACAGGGGAAATACAGACAGGCTGAATCACTTTACAAAGAAATCCTGACCAGAGCACATGAAAAGGAGTTTGGATCTGTAGAAGGTACAAAACAGCAGCAGATATCAACATATATTCTGTCATATGTCTGCAGCACCATGTGGAAAAACGTTCTTTATGATGACGTGCAATGACCACGAGGGTTGTGTTTTACTACGATACATTGGTTCCTCCAGGCGATGGTCACCCCAGCTGGTCCGGTGCTGAGGAGGGCGGCTCGGGCCAGGACGGGCTCAGTAACCTGAAGCGCAGCGGCTCCTTCACCAAACTCAGAGAGTCGATTCGCCGGAGCAGCGAGAAACTGGTCCGCAAGCTGAGAGGCGTCGGAATGGAGGAAACGAGCCCAAGGAATGCTGGGTAATATAATATTCTGTTAGTAAAGGTGTAACACGCCCGACTGTGGGCATTGTGGGTGTTTTTGTGTGACTACCAGGAACTTTTAAGTGTTTATGAAACAGTCTGCTGATTCTTCTGATGATTATTGATGACCTGTAACGACACAATCAGCGAGAAGACTGCTATTTTTATATAGTGATTATTAACGCCTGTGCTCAGGTCTGATCACACATTAATCACATTTAAATGCATTTCCTCATCGCGATCCATCCTGTGGTCTCTCCGTCACTCACTTCCAAAACAGATGCATGTGCTGCCGACATCAGGCCCCTTTTTTAATAAAGAGTTGATGATGATGTTCTGTTCCGTTTTCAGGATGAAGAGGGCGAACTCTCTGAATGTGTTGAATGTTGGAGCCAGAGAGAGTCAGGACGGCGTCAAGGTGAGGAGACTGTTGATGTTTGTGCAGCAAATCTGGTTGTCAGAGTTTTCAATTTAGTCGTGCATTTGTAGCTGTTCTCTGCAGAACAGTGTAGATTTACTTACCATTCAAATTTTGTGGATTGTACTGTGAATATTAGAGATTTCCTTCAGTGGTTTTAGTCAAAGCAACCAAACAATAAGCAATTTCATAAAATCAACATTTTTTTTGTCTCTTCTGTGTTCGTCCCAATCTTGACAAATATCATATTTACACTCCTGATACTGACACAAGCACCTTTTTAGTGACGTCACTGAAGATCTGTTGTTTGTGTTTCGTTCACCAGTCGAGCCGCCTGACGGACGCTCGAGGCCTGAGCTCCAGCACGCAGAGCCTGACGAGACGAGGTTCGCTCGGTGGAGCCAGCTAACGCACACAAACACACACACCTTCGACAAACAACACTTCTAAAGATAACTGGAAAGATGTTCACACACACACAGCTCTATGCTGATCGCTCCTGTCAGACGTCCTACACCGATGTAGATTCCCCACAAAGAGATGGCTGTCATAAGAACTTTGGTGGTGAATTAACCCCCATTTAAGGAAAGTCAAAGCTAGCTTAATAACAATAATACGACATGTTTGTGGTTCACAAACTGACGTTATCTACGTCGCGCTCGAAGCTTTCCTTCCTGTTCACTTGAAATTTAATATCATTCCTTCCTGGATGAAGATTACAAACAAATTCAGTGTCCTCATTACAGATCAATTAACTTGAAATGAAAGGAAACGTTTTGTGAAACGCACAAATCCTTTTAAACCTTGAACAACACCAGCATCCACCCTGTCAGAGAAGTTGTTGTAATGTTTTTGACATCATTATATTTGTATGAAAACTCTCCACGTCACTTGCAGGTTAACAAAAAATAATCTGTAACACAATTTTATATTTTTAGGTACATTTTCTATCAACAAAAAGTTATTTATGTGTTAAAGCTTCTAAAAATGAACAGGCACATTGACATTAAAGATAATCTTTTTTTAAATGTTATAAATTCTCTTGAGACGTACAGGGATGTTGAGTCGTTTGCACAATTTTCAAATGTAAATGTTACATTTGGTTTACGAGGGAGAAGTTAAGCTATCGATTTGTACTGTTACAGAAGTTATTTTAACGTGTTTTGCCTTTTTAAAACTTGCAGGTAATTCTGATTAATATTTTGATTTTGTCAAATCTAAAGATAAAAACACAAACGTGTTTCTCAGCTGTGTTTGTACCACAGTTCTGTCGTTCCACCTCAAGAGAATAAGGACCAACTTTTTTAAACTTAAATTAAAAATGTAACACTTGAAAGACGGAACTCCTAAAATACTGATATTTTTGCACATTTATATATTATAAATTAATCAAACTAAATTAATTTATTATTGAATATTAACATTCCTTAAGTTTCAATAAACTAAAATTTTCAGCAATTATGTATTTGTCACATTGTTTGATAAAAATAGTTTTGAAATATCTGGGGCCGGATGTATAAACTATTTATACATTTACATATAAAAACCATGCATACACTGATGATTATAAAAGGAGGAATGCGAGTATCTGCCGGTGAAATGAGGTTGACATGAAATTTTTGTTGATTTAGGTTGTTTGACAAATTCTCCGAGGCAAATTAATACATTTAAATTAAATGTATCTTTCACATCAGAGCCATAACTTTCTTGAAGTTTTTCTGTTAATCTGATCCTGACATGGGAAGCATTTGTAAAAGTCTGTTTCAATATAAGATTTATATTTCAGTTAGTTATTAATAATTCTGCTGATGTTTAATAATGTCATATTATCCTGCTGATGGTTTACACGTGCAGGCGCTATAAATATTCACAGCCATGCGTACGTAGCTACAGCTGTTCTGTTGCTGATGCTAAAATAAATTATTATTTTGAAGTGGGCACAAATTAATGTACAAAGGGTGTTTCTACATCCACATTTATGGATAATTGTGGCAGTGGAAATAAACTTCATGCACCCGTTTTCAAAACAACTACGATTTATCAAACAAAATCAGGCGTCATACAGCAAAATACATCTGACAAAGTGTGTGTACGCGTGTTTTTGTTGTGAATCTATAGAGTTTTATGCATCTGGCCCCCGGAGACCCAAAGTTATTGTTGTTGTGCCTGAGTCAGCGTTGTTGTTTTGATGACTTTAAACTGGCTTGGACTGATCTGAGGTCAGTCAATCCAGCAGCTAGTGCAAACCAGAGAAACAAAGACTGATACTGGACCTGTAGTGACTCCACAGAGCAGCACGAGCAGGAGACGCTTGAACCCAAACTGTTTGTGTGAGTGAGTATGTTTTTGGGGTTCGACCCTTTGTGGGAAAAGTAGCATAATGTAGCACAACTTTGAGGAAACAGGTAGCCAACTGAATTATGTGTATTTCATCTTGTAATGTCACATCTTTGCTTATTCACTGAAATGCCTGAAATCAACAACTATTATAAAATAGTAAACTGTCTTTTATTGACGTGTAGATTTCTTTGTGCTCTTTTTTTAAATATGTTAGAGCGAAAATTACTTGAACTAGTAACTGAAGGCAAACTCCAGATTTGGTGACTTGACTCCTAAATACTTTTCAAATACACAGGTTTTATTCCACAAATGTCCTCTTATGTCTCACTTCTTTGCTCAAACATGTCCTATTTTTCCATGATGGAGAACTACTGAT
Source organism: Diplodus sargus (assembly GCA_903131615.1). Taxonomy (NCBI): domain Eukaryota; kingdom Metazoa; phylum Chordata; class Actinopteri; order Spariformes; family Sparidae; genus Diplodus; species Diplodus sargus. The sequence continues at coordinate 135,440 of CAEMYA010000543.1, read as the reverse complement.
TGTACATTTGCTGTGGTAGAAGATGACGTCACTGCTGTTTGATGTAAGGGCTGAAATCACTGTTAGTTACTGTAAAAACTACAGTCTGTAAGAATGTTGTATACAAAATATGTAGAAAAGGAACTCTTCTGTTTATTCTGGTAAATATGTATGTTTATTTTATATTTGCAAACGTGAAGCTGAAATAAATTCCAATAATATCCTTGTGTACTTTTTGTGTGAATGCAAATAATGTCGTGATTGAGTATTTTTAAATAGCTGGTCCTTATTTTAAATTTAATATTTGAATAATTAATGTATTTGCAATTTTATTTGCCATTACTCGTTTTTATCAGGAGGAAAAGGCCTTGAAAAAAAAGGATTAACTGCCCGTCCCGATCGAAACACTGAAAACTGAGTTTAAAAACATCTTCACGTTGGAAGAATTTTTCCAAAAGATCAATAAATCAGTTTAAAGCAACTTCAATTTCCCAAGAAGAGACAAACAAGTCAACAGTTAAATACAAACATTTATATTCCAACTTCCTGGGTGTAAAACGGGAAACACAGATATTCATGTTCAGTACAAAACGTGACTATTTACAGCTGCGGTAGCAAAGGAAACAACAGTAGTTGTGCCTGTATGACAGACACTATATGGACCCATGTTACACCCACAGATGGAACATTTCTGTAATAAATGCAACACGTTGACCCGCTGATGACTGTTTTTACCAAAACGAGTTTCTAAAATCACAATGTCTTAATCATTTTTGGTTCCAAAGTAATAGTTTCTCCACGAACTACAGCACGTTGAAAATACTGTGAACTGTCTCATCCATTTTAAAACTTTAATGTCAAGTAAATGTTTGTCACTATTGGATATTTCTGTTATTCTCTCACTGTGCATCTGTTATCTGTAACACTGAGTATACAAATCCTGGATATGTTTGAAGCTGATAGCACCTAAAAGCAGTGACAGTGTGTGACCTGAAATAATGTAATCATGACTGTAAGCACCAGAGCTGAGTCAACGTGTGATTTAAATACTTTCATGTTTGTTTACCAGACAGGTGGAGAAGACGAGCTTCTTCATTTAAATTGTTTTTGTTCCATGATGTCTAAACTGTCTTAATGAGGTAAACTTCCGTTAATCACACCTAAATTCATGTCACCTACTCTTTGACCCAGTTCTAACTGTCGCACAGTAATGATGTTGTGATGACATCATGCAGTGTGCGTCACTTTCAGGTTTGATGAGCAATCTTAGCGATTTTCTGCAGCATCTCCTCCGACTCCAGCTGCTCGAGAGTCAACAGAGACAGACCCAGCTGGTCCTCCTGGAGCGAGAAAGGAGAAGAAAGAGACGAGGATGGTGGTGAAATCAACAAGCTGAGTTATTCACAGACTACCTGGTCAATTATTTTTTGTGTCTAGATGACACTTTGGCCAGCTGACACCGCACCACTACTCATACACTAAATAAGAAAAGTTTTTTTCATGCATCGTTGCTGAGAAAAAAAAGTTTCATGAGTGAGAAAATGTTATTTTACTCACGTCGCCCAGAAAAATGTATTATTTTTTTCCCCCAAACTAATTATTTAACCCTTTTCCAATACATGATTAAATTGTTAATTTAATAAATGTGCAATAAGGCCAGTAATTATTTTTCAACCATGATAAATAATTACAGTATATTTCCAGTCTGGATTTCTTTTTTCTTTCCTTTTGATTTTTCCACAAAAACCTATTGACTATCAAATTAACATGTGACTTAAAGCCAACCTACTAGTAAGATCATGAAATAACTGAATTTAAACAGCTGTGCCGAATGCAAAGTCATTTAATTCTCTTTTTTTACGCCTGGTGAGTGATTACATTTAAGCTTCCTTTATTTAGCCGAATAGCAAATTGAAAAAAGACAAATCTGAAGCATAGATTTAGCACGTGTGATGCCTGGCAGGTAAGGATCGTACCTGTCTGAAAGGCTGAGCCATCTGCCGGAGGAAGTGCTTGGAGAGCTGGATGGCCTCGTCCACCGTGAGGTTCAGACTGCCGTCGCTGATGTGCTCCTGAATCCAGCGAGGAAGCTTCCCGCGTTTGTCTGCTCGGGCGTAACGCTGCGGACGAGAGAAGCGACCGTCACTCACCAGCTGATCAGTGGAGACACTTTAACGCGGTACAGGAACAAACCAGCAGTCGATGTGATGTAATATGATGTAATAAAAGCTTGTTTTACAACAGTGGGATCACAGACATAACTATCTGTACTGTGTAGAAACGTCACACACCTTGTCAGCAAAAATCATGAGTCCGTAGTCGGTCTTTCCTCTGATGGCTCTGCCGACACACTGAGCCGCGTGACGCATGGCGTCAAACGTCAGGAAGTCGTTCTCTCTGATCTGAAAGTGATCGCGCAGATACTCCAGACGAGCCTGAAACACGACAGTCAGACAACATGCATGTGAAAAACGTCTTTCCCTATTATCAACAATGTGAACATGTTGTTTTGGGTCCATTCCTTTATATAATCTGAACACAGATGGTTCTGACCTTTAGGATGCGGCTCTGCGTGTAAACATACGGCACTCCAAACATGATGACAGCTCGGCCAAAATGGTGCACTGAACAGAAGACAGAGCACATTTCATAGTCATTAAGATGAAAATCTACACACACCAGACTTCAGCTGAAAAATGGAATGTTTATAACCATTCAGAACTCTTGTATTGCTTTTACTGTTTGTATATTTCTACACAGAAGTTTCCTACCGAAATCTATTCCTTCGGACACCTTTCCTCGAGCCACAGACAGCAGGATGGCTCCTCTACCGTTCTCACAAGCCTGAAGAGAAAGACAAAGAGGTCAGAGGTTCAAAGTCTTCGATCCTGCAGGAGATACAATAACTACAACTAATGCTTGATCTTCATTTACCACCACGGCTGCTTCTATTATCTAGCTATTTACAACACGTGTGAGGAAAGATGACAGGTGTGTCTCTGACCTCCTGATATTTCTCCAGGGCCATGCTCGTCTCTGCAGCATCTGGAGTCTCAATGAAAATCAGCTTGTTTCTCTGGATGTTCTCCAGGATACCCTGCAAACAAACACGTGCAAAAAAAAACACAGAACTATGTTAAGTTTAACTTCTTTTTAATGTACAAAGAGATGAGGAGGAAACAATATTTTTCTCACACCAACCTGTTCATACCAAGACGCCACGATGTTCTCCATGTAGATGTAGCTGGTGAAAAACGCCACGATGCCATCGGGAACGATGGCAGACATTTCTAGGAGAAGGTTGCCGTAGTTACGAATCACAGCTGGAAACAAAAAAAAGAGATTAATACGTATATTTGAACAAAGAATGATGTTAAGATACTGTGTTGTGATCTGTTCTGCTCACCAAAGTCTTCTCTGGTCTCAAACTTTGAGCTCAGAGCCACCTGATCGTTTCCTCTGCCCACAATCTGAGAGACAGATCAGAAAGAATGAAACATGACTAAGCTTCGACAATTGAGAAATACAATTTTAAAAAGAGGAATTATGAGATTTAGCTACACACCAGAGGACAGAGGCACGTCCGTGCCAGCGTCATGGTGAAGGACGCCATGGTAACCGGGCGGAAGTCGAGGATCCTGGGGTAGATGTCCAGCGGAGAAAGAGTCTAAACGACAGCAGACATTTTATCAGCGCAGGTTAACAACCATTTGTTCAGTGAGAATAGATGTCGGGACTTAATCTGAAACATGAAATCAATTCACTATGTTCCCAGAATAAAAAGAAAGAAAGGATTAAATATTCAGGCCATAATTTACTATAAATAACTTTGTGTGAATTAAACTGCAAGAATATATTTTAAGGGCAACTGAAGTGACAGACTGCGAACTGAGCAGAGAAGAACTAAACTTACCCCCGAGGTGATGACGACCGACTGAAACCTTTGGAAAACAGGTTTGATGGCGATAGACGGATCCATACAGCTGAGAGAGGAGCGGAAACAAAACACAACGATCAGCACAGCCAGCGTTTCATTTCTTGTCCTGCATCCTTTCACACATCTGATCAACTGTATCTTGTAATTTACAAATAAGAGCTCAGATCCAACAGAAACATCTAATAAAAGATCATTATGGAGTCAAATTGCGTAGTTGTAACTGTTTTGGGTTTCAAAATAAAGTCTTTGTAGCTGACATAATAAAATACATTTTATACAGTCAATCAGGTCCAGTTAAGGTCATGTTTGATTACAGTGATTCCCAGTTCTTTAAACATGTGTAATACCTGAATGTTTTTACATTAATAATGCTACATCTGCCCACCTGAAGTGCAGCACAGGGTTGGCGATGGTTGGAGTTCTGTCTTCAAAAGGTTCAATGATGATGGTGAAACCTTCAGAGAGAAAGAGAGCAAAAACCAGTCAAGAGGATTTTGAAGCCAGGTTAAAAAAAAGAAAATTAACTTTTACCACTCAGTAGATTACTGTTACTACAACTACAGTGTCTGCCACAGTAACACATCTAACAGTATCTGGTATCAGTATTTAAAGATGCACAGACGGGTTCTGGTACCTTGGCTGTAGGTGCTGACCAGAGTAGCAAAGTTAGCGATGAGAGTAACAGCTGAGAAGTCTGCGATGTCGGCTATTTCCAGAGTTCGCAGTAACGACTGTAACCGCTCTGCACAAAACCTGATCGGACAAACAGAGAGGACACGAGCTGGAATCAGAGTCAGCAACCGAGAGTGCATGATTGAATAGGAAAGATAATAAAGAAGAGAGCGAGGAAGAAGAATGACTGGGAAAGTGAAAGATCAAGAAACTGAGTGAGTACTTGATCACTTGAGAGCCACACAAACATCTAATGTGTGGATTTACAGTTTTAACGTGTTGCTGAAGTCGACACTGACCTGAGAGGCTTGCGGTCGATGCAGACTTTTTCGAAGATGTCTTTGAGGAACTGTGGCGTGCTCTCCTGAACGACATGGTGGACCCTCAGACGGGACTTCAGATACTCCATGAAACGTCTCAAGAAACCAACAAAGTGCTCTGCAGTGCGAATGGTGCCAGGAACCGCCTCTGACAGGGACAACAACATCAAACTTGTTGACGACTGAGTTTCTTGTTTTTGAGTCTAAACGGTGCAATGAAACGATGCAGAATAAAACCAAATACATTCAGTGTTGACGCCATACCTCGAAGAATTTCATCTGGTAACACGGGATTTGCCAGGTAGACGTCAGTCTCCCTGGCGACGTTGGCCTCCTTCAGTCCCTCCACCAGCCGTCTGTACTCCTCCTTCAGTTTAGCAGCATCTGTTTCCTTTATCCTATCAGACAGCAGGAGAGGCGGAGCAGAGACGAAAACAGGAAGTTAATGGATTTGTGTGACCTGTATGTATAATTAATAAAAGGAAATAAAATGACATTTATCATAAAGATTTTCCTTTTTCTTTAGAATTGATGGAACTGAGATGCACTCGGTGGGTTGTTGGAGTGTTTCAGTACGCTTGCTGCTGATCTCTGTTGACTCTTACTTGCTTATGGTGTTCTGAAGCGTGTCCACGTTGTTCTGGCAGCGGTCGAGTGTTCGTCTGGTGATGTTCACACTCATGGAGTCGATACACACATTGTCTGAGGAAGACGGAGACAGATAACATGAAAACAAACATCACTCATCTGGACATTAACCAATTCAAGATCATTCCAAAACAAATGATCGGAATGAAAAAAGTAGTTTCAGATTTATGTAAATCTTCTCACCTATGTTATGAGCCTCATCAAACACCACCACAGACTTCTTAGCCAGCTCTTTGGACACCAGATCAGCTATCTTGGGGTCCAGCAGGTAGTGATAGCTGTAAACCACAATGTTGGCATGCAGGAGCTGTGAGGAAATAAAGACAAAGAGATTGAAACGCTTAAAGATACAGAAACAACCAGTGCGCCAAAACCAACCAGAAATCCATCCAGTAACAACTTTTCCCAAATACTATGAAAGCACTTTTCACACCAGGCGACATATTTCATGTTTGCAGCAGCTTGTAGAGAATCGTACCGAGTATCGTGCCAGATAATATGGACACCATCCTTTCCTCCTGCCAAAGTCCTTCAGGTCATCGAGGTTGTAGATCCCGGCAGGAAGAGGAACCTGCCGGCCGACTGAGTCAAACTCCTACACACAAACATGTGAGACAGAGGAAGTTCAAGGACACTGCAAACATACACACACATATTCACTGACGCTGACAACAAAGCAGGACAATCAACAATATCCTCAACATGGTCCGTCCTGGTCTGAACTGGATGAATCCAGGTGACTTCTTACCTCATAGAAGCGACATGACGGCAGGTTTGGGTCGCTGTGGCGTTGTGCGCGGATGTAGGATGCGGTCAGACTGTGACACTTCCCATCAACCTCCTTACCGAAGCGCAGAGAGCTCACCTGGACAGAAGCAGGCGATCGCTGTTACAGTCAACATAGGCTTACTTATTACAGAAACAAAGAACAGAAAGCTTGGTTCTGATCCGTCCTGGACGGTGGCTGTTCGTACCTCTGGGTGGATGCAGAGGTTTTTTCTGGAAGAAAGGGCCAAAGCCAGGAAGTTGTTGCTCTCTCCAGTTTGTTTGCAATAAAACTCCATCAACTTTCTCAGCTCCTCCACGACCTGAACAGACAGAGATTCTTTTAAACTGTGTTCTTACGGTTTGATCTTAACTTTACAAATGGCTGTATGAATTTTTGGTGATTATGATTTTGTGACTCACCTTCTCGATCTCAGGAACAGTTCTGGAGCAGTAGATTAGCTTGGTCACTTCCAGAGGAAAGGCCTGACAAAGAGAGAACCCAACATATGAATGTGTTCACTGGCTGATGGGAAGCAACATGCACACGCAGCTCAACTCACCTTCTGGTAGGCAACAATGAGGGACAGCAGGGAGATGGTCTTCCCTGTTCCTGAAGGCATCTCCAGGACTCCATGACCCTGAACACACACAGAGAGTTACCTTTGAGTGGCCTCGTTCTCGCTGATGCAGCACAAAATAAAAACTGATGATAATATCTCCACCCTGGACTTGTGTTTAATCAGTCAGACACAAAGATAATGTAAACTGTGTTTCCATCTCACAATAAACAACATAGAAACACGGATGGGGATTGTTCACTTTATTTATAGATATGAAATTGTCTCATAAGTTCAGGACAGAGAGGAGGAATAATTACAGCTACCAATAACTAAAACTACAAACAGGCATAACAGAGTTGTTTCAAGTCAGACAGAGAAAAAAGTCAAACTTATTATTTCCCTCTGATGGAGTGGCTGTAACTACAGTATGTATTAAGACAGTAGAGCTGTTACGATTAGGAGAAAGTATGGTAGTTGCCAACTATTCTAATAACAGATTAACCGTTTAAGTTATTTTTGGAGACAAAATATCAAATATTTTGCTGGTTCCAGCTTCCTAAACATGAGAATTTACCGCTTTTCTTTGTCATTTCTTGCAGTAAATGACGAGTCTTTGGGTTTTTACACTGTTGGTTGGACAAAACTCCATTTAAAAAAAAAATACATTTCATAGACTAAACAATTCATCATGTAAATTATAGGCAGGAGAGTTGATAATGAAAATAACTGAGAGCCCAATAAGACTCACAGATGAGGATGTGATGCTTCGATCTGACAGTTTGTTCTGACACACTCATCCACCAGCAACAGGGTATGAAAACCAAGAATGATTTTAATCCTTCTGGATTTATTGTCCACAGATCCTGTAGAATAACCTGAGAGGTATTTTAATAACACCCACCTTTGCATCCAGAGTCCTTTTCAGCTCCAGCATGTAGGAGTACTGCTCAGGATATATGTAGTCATATGGAAAATACACCAACAGACCGTCAATGTTGAGCCTGAAATACAACAATGTTGAGTTAAAACAGCCAGTTCTCCCTGTTTGTTTAGGAAACGCAGGTGTAGCAGCACCACACAGATGTTAGCATCAGAGGCTACACGGTGGACTTACTTAACTAAACATGTGTGTGATGCTAAGCTAACATGGAGGCTGGTTGTGCAACCAACAGCTAATTACACGAACACACAGACAGTTGTTTTTTATAAGGATAAAACCAAAACAAACTGCAGTTTAACGGCATCTTAATATGCTAACATGGTGTTATTAAAAATTAATGCAATCAAGCTAGCTCTAACTCTCAGTAAAGTCTGCATGGATCTTTGTTTTGTTCATTCCCGTGTAAACAAAAACACTCACTTCATCTTGTAAAACGCGCAGCAGCGGCTCCTCTTCGTCGTCAGTCACTTCAAGCTATTTTAAAACAGTCATTGATAACTTTAGTATCGGTTTAAACACCAAACACAACGAAGAGTTGCACCTGGACGCTGATGCTTTTTCTTCTTCTGTGGTTTTCGCCGGTCGCCTCCGACACTCATTACCGCCTTTCAGAATAAATTACTCCTATCACCATTTCTACAGATGAGTGTAGTTCGTGTGACGTGAATAACTGCCCTTATTCAGATCCGTTTCCGGTTAACACGGACTGCGTTCTTTGAGCATAATTTTCTCAATTTTCGAGACACAGTGTGTATAATCACACGTTTGCCTATTTTAAAAGTTTTATTTCCAAAGTCTGTACCGGAAATTACAGTATGCTATCCTGTCTGCATTGACGCTAGCTTGGCGGCTGGTTGCAGTTCGCGCCTGTGGCCGCTAGAGGGCAGTTGTCTTAGTAAAGACAGCGTCAATTCTAATACTTCCGGTGAACACTTTCAAAATAAAGTGACGGGACAGCGGCAATCCGAAAAGAAATATCTAATTACGGTATTGATTATTCCTTTGAGGTAAAAAAAAATCGTCGATATCAAGGAACTTACTGTAAAGACACACACGGCGGGAGTCAGGTGTCGAATGGAGGAAGCTGTTAGCTAACGTTCGTCTTGCTAACATGCTAATGCTAGTGGAGAAGTCCGGAACTAATCTGTACTACCTTCGTCGATCATACGGCCCTGGCTTTGCACACCGCAGCGGCTGTTTTGTACACGATACGTTCAATTCATGATATATTTTTTTAACATTTAATTTGTGATTGTTTTAATTTGGTCCCTGTATTGTGAAAGGATTAACCCGGAAGCTGTAGTATGCTATCACGTCTGCATTTACGTAAACTTCACTAATTTAACATTGGTGCAGTTTCATATTTTGGCCACCAGAGGGCGACAGATACATGCAAATCTAGTGGGGCAGTCACAGAAACTCGATAGATGATCATCAGTGATGAAGCGTTTTAATGCCACAACGACAATAAATTTAATAACTCTCAGAGCAGACAGTTATGTAAAATAAATCCTAAAAACATGGATAAATGTCAGTAATCACAGAGGACATAAAGATGAAACGAGATATTACGAGATATTACGAGATATACAATATTTTTTAAGGTTTTGACTGATAATATTTAGCTGCTAAAATCTGTATTATTATTGTTAGTCTTTTTCTTATTATTATCATCATTGTTATACTGCTTCTTCTTCTTCTTCTTTTTCTTCTTCTCCATCTAATTATTATAAAAACAAAACAACAGCTGCAGAATAAGAATTTCCTTTGTTTGTTCTGCAAACAAGGAAATTTGATGTTACAAGCGTATACAGCCATGATGACTAATTTCCAACATTTGATGGGTAATATTAACTCCAACAATAAGCAACATTACATGTTATTGTTTAGAATCTACAAAATGTAAATTAGTGAATAAATAAATAAATAACTAAATAACTAAATAATTTCCCAGTCTGGGATCATTAAAGTATTTCTATCTATCTATTAGACATTGTCATCAGACAATTTACAGGCTTTCATTATGTAAAGTACAACAATAAACAGGCTGCAGTGTTGTGATGATCTTTAATTTGAACAATATTATCAGGCATCAACTCAAAGAATGTTGTGTACTAAATCTACTGAGAACATCCAGTTTAAATACCTTTTATAGTCCAGTTAATATTGTTTTTACATGGTGAAATCCTCACATTATCACAAAATGACTGACTTTCTCCAGTAGAGCAGAAATAATGTTTGTTTTCTGGGACCTGCAAATAGTTTTCAAAATGAAAATGACCCATGAACACCATGAAAACACAACTGATGGGATTCTTTAATTACTATGAAATAAATAATGTCTGTGTGAGTTTGTGTGTGAAGAATCATCCAGGAGGCCTCAGCGTTCTTCATATCAACATTTTATTCTTACAGTGAGAATATATATATATATTTATATATATACACAGCATAGATGACAGTTGAGTAATAGGCTACTGTGATAATGCAGACAGTGAATGTTCGAGGGAGGCCGACAGCGAGCCACAACATGGAGGAGGAGTGTTCTGAAGAATCATCTATAAGCAGCACATTTCTTACATTTTGTTAGTTGAAGTACAAGAAGAAGTTTCCTCAGTTTCCGTCTGATAAGAAGCAGCTGAAACGTCGAAGCACTAGACTGTTAATCTTTGTGACAGAAGGACAGTAAAATAACAAGTTCTTCACATTTCATCTGGTGTCGAAGAGTTGCAGTAAACAAATGAAGATATTTATCTGCAGGCAGCTGAAACGAGTCATCTGGCCTTCAGCACTGAACTGTGTCTGTGTGCAGGTCAGTTTAATGTAACTGAGTGTTTCACATGTGTGGTTTTAATTCTGCTGCACTGATAAAAGTTGTAAAAATGTGTTTATTAATAGCTGTGGTTTCCTGTGAACACATGAGTCCTGCTGCTCCCGACAGCTGCTGACTTCTCCACAGACGTCTGTTAACCATCAACCAGCAGAAAGGTCGGATTAACAGACCGCGTGCTGCAGGTGGAGGCCGGTGTGTCGTCTGAAGAACAGAGGAACGTGTCGTGATGAGTGCAGTTCTTCTCTTTGTTAGCTTACAAGCAGTTTCTGAGTCTGAGCTCTGATGGAGGACCAGCCTGTTCAACATGAATGCAGCTGACAAGAAAAAGACATTTTCTCCTTCGTCCCTTGTCCTCCTTTAGTGTCTTCCCAAAGTTTTTGAAATCATGTATAAAAAAAATACCTGTACATCACTTTAAAGGGACAGTTCACCCCAAGATTCAACAACACATATTTTCACCTGCAGTGCTTTTCAGGTACTTCTGGAGCGAGTCGCAGAGTTTTTAGAGATATCAGACGGAGAGAGAAGAAGTCTCAAGATAATCCGAGATAATCCACAGTCTCTAAATAATCCTGGAAGGAAACATGGAGGCTAATTGAGCTAACGTTGCGTTCCAGCTCACTGCTCACATCCTGCAACACTCGCTCGAGGGGAAAAGTTAACTTTGTGACCCACTGAGGAAACTGGGAGACGTAAAACGGGATTCCCCTGGAAAATCAGGAGAGCTGGCAGCGAGCCTCTTAATTAGTAGATGCTCAGAAAGAAACTGAAACATCTCACAAGATGATCTGTGGATTATCTTAAGTAATGAGTCATGATTTCTGGGAAGAGATGTCGCCTCATCGACCTCCATTATTCTGTAGAAAAGGTTGAAATCTCTCCAAAACTCTGCAGCTCACTGCAGGAAAATACGTGTTCGGTTTTGCAGTGAACTCTTCCTTTAATGTTCTTCAGAGCTCACAGCGGTTGTCCTCAGTCTTGAAGCGGTCCATGATACTCAGGACATCCTCCAGGATGGATGGACCCAGATCCAGGTCCAGGTCTAAACCCGCCATAGAGTCTGAACGCGTCACATTGGATGAGACGGTGAGTCCGGCCGGCTGGAAGGCGGCGCAGGGCGACTCGCTCCTCTCGCTCCTCAGATCCTCGTTACTCAGGCCGGCGTCAGAGTCCAGGCTGAGGCCCCGGCGGACGTCCAGGGACCCGCAGATCTCTGACATGGAGTCCTCAGAGGAGACCTCCGAGAAGGAGCCGGAGGACGGGACCAGCCTGCGGATGTTGGGGGAGATGGAGATGTCTCGGCACGGCTCTGAAGCCAAACGACCCACCACGCCGTTCTCAAAGAGCGAGCGGGTCTGGTGCTGCTGTCTGTGGCCGTCTGCGTGACCGAAACCATTGGCCTGTTTGTGGTTCGTCTCCGTCTGATGGTTCTGGAAGTGGTTCTGCTGGGGGGGCAGAGATGGAGGCGATGGGTCGTCCAGGTGGAGGCGTGGAGGCTTTGGTGGGGCCTGTTCGTGGGCGATGAAGACGGGCATGGAGATGGTGGTCTTCAGCAGGCCGGAGGAGGAGTGCTGGTAGTGGTAACCGTTGTAGGCGTAGCTGTGTGAGTCCTGCTTGGTGCTGAATCCGTCCTCCGGGCCTCTCTCCACGCTGTGAGAGCGCGAGTGTCCGTTCTGCGCCCGGGTCAGAGCCGGCAGCATGCTCATCTTCCCCTGCAGGAAGCCCACGTCCCCGAACATGTCGCCCTCACCTTCGGGCCCCACGTGGGCGCTGTGGCGCACGTCGCCCAGCGGGGGGCTGATCATGTCACCTGAGAGGACGTCACGCAGCTTCAGCTTCTTCCCTTTCTTGGGGGTCGTCGTTTTCAGGTACATTGGCGTCTTCGCCGGCATTTTTGCTTCTGTTGATCCTCCTCTGGGGTGATTTAAAGTCTGTCAGCAGCTCACAAAGCAAACTCACTCGATAAGAAGCTCCTTCACAGTCCAAACAGACCGATCCGGTCTGCGCTGCTTCTCCAACTGAGTATACAAGTATTTGGGTCGGTCAGTGTAGCGATAGCAACCCGGGGGCTGTGCCTCACGCTGACATGTGACTCTGGGAGGAGAGGAGGAAGGCCTTGACCTCAGCTCAGCTCCCTCTGTCTCCCTCTCACACACAGGAAAGCCATATCCAAGCAAACACCGGGTCCTTCTCTCCTCCAAACGCTCTTATCTCCGCTCAGATAAAGAGGATGAAGGGATGAAGATCTCTGGCGGCTTCGCTGTCCGACTTCTCCAGAAACTTCAGGAATGTGACATCAAAACGCTGCAGATCTGTGAGGAAGAAACAAGAAAAAGGGAGTCAGGAGGAGACGGATGTGTCGAGGGAGTCGGGGGAGGTGATTTACAACCTCCTGCTCAGTGAGCCGGAGGACACATGATGGAAAACACTCCAGGAATCCCGAGTGTTTGCTAAGAGGGGTCTGCTGCCCCAAATTATGTGTAAATGTGAGACTTGAGGTCTTGTGGGTGTCGAGGCCTCTCTTACAGCCAATCAGGGCAGAAAATTGGTCACGCATTCCCGACGACAGTCAGTGGAAACACAAATTATTGGTTTTGAAAAGCTTGTGGCCGCTCGGCTCTGCGTCCTGTGATCAGCGGGAAAACGTCTTAAAAGTCTCTTTCCGACACAAACACTGTGAATTATGGGAGGACGGTGTCGGCTCGGGCCTGAGGGCGCCGTGATCTCATGATCCTTCAGCATCCTGAAGGTTCCTTTAACCCTTCTGCACTGTTTCATGTCAGAGTCCGTCTGTCGGTCTGTTACAGTTCACTGGAAGTTTACACACCGATGTAAAGAAGCGACATTATAGAAAGAACAATAACTTCTGCAGAGGGAAAGCAGCCGGAGCTGGAACACGATTAACTTCATTAATCATTAATAAAGTCTTATTTAATCAACAACACAGATTCTTTCTCTTGTGTAACGTTCAGATCTTGTGACACGTCGTGTGTCTGAAGGCTTCACGGATCAAAATGTCCTCGTTTGTTTCAAAGAAGCGTGAAACGTCTCAGTGATGATGTCCGTCTTGTGACGGCCGACTCAGTTTACTGTCGTGTCAGTGACACTTGGACTCAACAGAAAACTGCAGAAATGATCATTGAAAACTAACTAATGTGTCTCTGGGAGCCGGTTTAATCTAAAAGTCACCTTGTTAACTATCAGACAGCTTCACTAAAAGGCCGACAACAATTTTTCTGCTCTTTTAAATCTCTTTATATCAGTGATGGGATGGAACTCACTACATTTACTCGAGTATTGTTTTACAGCACATTTTTGAGGCGCTTTTACTTTATTGAGTATTTTAATTTCTGCATTTCGGAGTCAAATATTCAACTTTTTACTGCACGACATTTGTTGAACCTTTAGTTATTGGCCGTACTTCTATTTAAGACACATAATATCTTTACTATAACTATAAATGACTAAATACTTTTTACAACACTGGCTTTGATTGTTTCTTTAGTTTAAGGGACTGAAATTAGGGACGTCTTCAATCTTTGCATGAAACAACGATTATAAAACAATTTCATGCAACAGAATCATTTTTGTCTGCTGTCGACGTTTCAGTAAAACATTAATGTGTCCAGTTTTCAGAGCTGAGTTAAAAAAACAAACAAAATATTTGCGTCTCCATCGTTTCATCACCACGTTGGCATCTGAAATGACGGTGTGAACGTTCACACAGGGTTCATATTAACATTAGGATGCATGTGTGAAGGTCACAGAGACAAACAGAGTATTTCTCAGGTTTAATGATTTTATTTTGGGGGCTAACGTACAAAAGTTGTTGCTTAAGTTTAGTTTAAAAAGGAGACTTGATTCTGCTTTTAATCAAACGAGCTGAGTTCACTCTTTGTGTTCTGGGACAATCTGTCAGTTTCACTTGAGGAAACTTTATTTTTTGAGTTCCTTCACAGCACAAACTGTTGTGCTGTTCCTCTGAGAGCCGACCCGGAGCTGTATTTCACTTCTGGTGGAGTCTTCAGAACAGAACTGAACTGAAGCCTCTGAATGACGTTTGCTGCCCCGGGGAACCGATTTCAGCAGCAGCTATCAGGACTTTCACATCTTTAAAAAACCTCTATGAAGAAGAAAACAAGCAAACAGAACTTGAGTCCAGTTTTATAAGTAGATTGCAGATGAACAAATATAATACTGTAATACTCACAAGTGGAATAATCTTGTTTTTGATTGCTGCAATCGTTTCATCACGGTCGACATTCAGATCTAACCGATTATTGATTATGGAAACAGCAGTTTAATGACTGTATGTGACACGATGCTCTGATTAACCGTCGCAGCAGACAGAGTTCAGACCTGAGATCAGCTGTTACAACAGAAACATTTACTGTCTGACTGTTGAAATCGACTCAAACTGACTCAACTCGTCTGAAGCTGAACTGATTCACCACCGAAGACAAAGAGATCGATTACAAATGTTTTATTTTTAGCTTTTAGCTCCGTGACTTTGTGGAGACGTCAGTCTGTGAGTTCACCACTTTAGGAAACACTGAAATATACCAACAACCAACAACTGGACCGATAAATATAAATATAAATACGATCGAGCACAACAAACCAGACGACATTTAATCTTCTCCATCTTTGGTTTATGGCCACACTCCTGCTGCACCATGTGTCTACTGACACACACTAACAGCCCTCCAGTCCAGATACTCAGAGAACCGGTTCTGTCCAGGTCAGCCATTGTTAGCAGAACCAGTTGATGCATTATGTGTAACCTGAACACACCGAACAACAAAGCAACACGTCCACAAAAAGAGGTTGAGCAGGACTGTTTGTACGACGGATGTAACGAGACACAAATGAGACCAAGGTGTGATTGTTGATGAAGGATCTCAGTCCTCCAGGTTCTGGTAAATCTAAGTGCTGAATCTTAGACAACCGGACTTGTTTCAGGGTTGTTTCAGTTCTGACTAACTGGAGGAGCTGCAGGGTTTTAACTCTGTGTGGGAGAGACTCACAGTGAGGTTCAGAGTCATTAGGGCCACTTGTGGGTCGCTGGGTCCAGGTGAGTCCAGGTGTGAATGATTGTGAATCTGTCTGGGCAGAGAACTGTAGGTGGGCGATAATTACTGTCGTAGTCCAGCTCCTTGATCAAAGACGGTGATCAGCTTCACGACTTAATCTAATCAGTAACTATGACTATGAGACAGCAGAGTAAAATGAACTGCACTCGAGTAAAGTTCTACTTGTCGGCGACGTGTCGAGTTAATATAAAAAGTACAACATGTTTAAGATCTGGATTAGTTTGGGTCAGATGTTCAGGTTTAGGTGAATGATGTGAGTCCATAAGTTAAACATTTTAGGACAAAATAACTACCAGAACTTAACAAATCCTCAGTCTTTCCTTTTAATGTGAAAATCCTTATTTGTAATGTTTCTCCATCCAAAGAAAACAGAGTCGCTCCATCCGACTGCAGGAACATCCAACCCACAGATATATTACAGATGAGCTCTGAAACAGCTCCGTCTAATTTAAGCCTCTGAGAGTCGTAAAGAACGAGACATTAACGTGTCTGCTTTCATTTGAAAACCAGAATTAATGTCACCGCTGCACAGATGGAACAAATGAATCAGACAAAACTGTGGCAACAAACTAATGAAGAGACGACGTGCAGCGTCGGTTCCATCGCCGCCCACACAAACAACCAGACCGTTAAACAAGACAAAACCAGAAACACAATAAATACACATAAACACAACAGCCGTGACGAACCGAACCAGTCGGAACCGGTTCAGGAGGAGGAGATTTGCTCCACAGCTGCTTCTTTAAAGGAACAGTTCGTCCAAATACGGTAGATTAAATCATGAATCTGTTGAAACCTGCAGACGACAAACCAAACACCTCCATCATCGCCTTTCTTCAACATGATGGTCCAACCTTTCTGACGTCGTTGTGCGACACAAACCAACAGCTGGTGTTGGATAAACTCAGTCATTCTCTTCAGTTTGTGGCCCAACAGGTGGATTTTACACCAAAAGGTGAAACAGGTGAACACAGAAGATGGTGCAGAAAATATTATACGACGTATAACATTCAAACATGACCGGTTTCATGAAGTTATTCATCAAATCAAATCTACTTATTGATCCCTTTTGCCCACAACACACACACACACACACACACACACACACACACACACACACACACACACCTATATATAGACCTACAAGCTTTCCAGTGAGTGAGGCAAGATGTGTTTGTTTGTCCTACTGTTCAGCCCTGAAGGTTCCCAGGTTTAATCTGCCTGCCACAGATTACACACACACACACACACACACACACACACACACACACACACACACACACACACACACACACCCTGCTACCCCCTATCATTAACCTGAAGCTAATCAATTTTGACCCTCAGGATAAACCACCCTCACTTTCCAGAGAACACCAGCCTGACGCTCCTTCTTCCTGATGCGTCACCTTTCCTGAGAATTTGGGGCGCTGCTGGTGACGCAATCTCCCGCAGAGGAGCTGATCTGACATCTGTTTCAGCTCTCAGGCTCCACTAACCGGACGGAGAAACCGGGGAAGTCTTCAAACGCGACCTGACGCGCCTGAACGCACCGCGGCACCGCCGCTCATGGTCGTTATCAGCCGCGTGCGTCGTGCGTAATTGCGCACAGCAGGAGACTGTTGACAAAAAGCCGTTTGCTGGTCTGCTAATCCGTTTGTTGTTACCATAAAAGTCGAGATGATTTCGTCTGGTTTACAGAGATGTTTACCACAGTGTGTTATACTGTCTGTGTGTGAGAACTCATTTACACATTAAGAGTCCTGCTGTGGAAAATATACCACATGTCTTTATTTTCCACCTCTTATCAGCTCAGACTGGAAACTGTTCACTGTGATTAAGATCAAATTCATCTGAAACTCTGGTGATGAAATATTGTGTTTCTACTAAAACTGAGAGCAGGTTTTTCTCCACTAGCTCCATCAAAGCCACCAGGAAATAAAATAAAACAAGAACTGAGCGCAAAGACTCGAGAAAAATAGAAAAATGCCAAACTCGCATCAACCTCCCTGTTCCTCAGCGTGTGTGTGTGTGTGTGTGTGTGTGTGTGTGTGTGTGTGTGTGTGTGTGTGTGTGTGTGTTATGTAACTGCAGCCTGTGAGATCATCTCTGTCCTCCTGGAGGATCTCCTGGTTCTGCCTGATTGGTACCAGTAGAACAAACGTCTCTCCAGCACTAATCCGATATTTCCAATCAGTGCTGATGAAGATGAAAGTCTCAGCGGTTCTGACTGGTTCTGGGTTAAAAACGCTCATTACTGCCCCTCTAATCCTGTCACAGACCTTCTAATAACTAATATCAGTCGGTTCTTATCGCTTCACGTTGAGGTAGCGGTTTTAAACTGGGCCTACTATAAGATCTAGCAGGTATCAGCAGGAGTCTGGCGCCCCGCCGGCGCCTCGGACCTCCTGCCTCTGGCACCAGAGGAGAGTTTATTCCTGGAGTCCCTGCAGGTTGAATAATTAGCAGTCTGAGTCACTTAGTGCGTTTAAAACTGTCTTATACTTCAACATATATCTAATTT
The DNA here is from genome assembly GCA_903131615.1 of Diplodus sargus. Classification (NCBI taxonomy): domain Eukaryota; kingdom Metazoa; phylum Chordata; class Actinopteri; order Spariformes; family Sparidae; genus Diplodus; species Diplodus sargus. The sequence continues at coordinate 117,169 of CAEMYA010000543.1, read as the reverse complement.
ATCCTCCATGTTTTTATGGTTAATGCTGCAGGACCGCTTCCACTTAATCTTCTTAGAAATTAGAGCACCATAATCTAGATTGGGTCAGATTGGATATTATAAGACTATAAACTGCGCCGTCTGACACTGATGACACTCTCTCAGAGGCGATAAGAGGATAAATCACTCATAAAAACATCTCATCCAGGCAACAACAGTGGATAATATTTCATAAATGTCGTCACATGTGTCTATAAAGTTCGCTCTTTGGATTAAAAAAGGCCTTTTTTTCTCTCCTGTGTCCAGGACCAGCTGCGCGCTCGTTACGCACGCTGGAACCAGAAGGGAGTGTCTCGCACATGTAACCGAGGCTTTTCATGTTGACAAATAAAAACGCTCCTCTGCTCAGTGTTCCTTCTTTTTGTTCCTCACACAATAGAAGAAAAAACAAACAGAAGCTCTATTCAACAGGTAGACAGCGGCCACACACACCGACACACCAGCGACCACTGACCGCATCCGAACCCGTGAAAACCCCCACAAAAGAATCCTGGAATAATCAGATGTGTGTGTGAGAGATATTTACCTCTCAGGCTGAAACGTGTCTCTGTTTCTCTGTTCGGGGGTAAAAACTCGCTGTGGCTGATTCGTAGAATCCACCGGCTCGGACGGACCTGAAGCTCCGGGCAGGTAAACCTCTTACTGACGCTGGAGCGCTCTGGACTGAGACAGAAGACCGAACCTCGGGTCCTCCTCGCTGCTGTAAAGACGGCGGGAGTTACCAGACAACATCCGGTTATGAATTTCAAAATAAAAGCGTAATCTGGCAACGTGCTGCTGTTTTAACACCCTGGTGTGGGAATACAAACAGAAAAATACAATCAAATTATTGAACAAGTAGTTTATTTATTTTTATTGCAACATCGTATATGAAACACAGCATTTGTTCACCAGCTGAAGTTTTATACATTATAATAAACCAGACAAAGCACTTTATAGCTTTTATTTAGCAACCTGATAATGGAACAACACATTTAATGTAAATTGTTTTGAAATATAGAATAAAAGCTAATTTCATAGACGAATCATGAATAGATAAATTAATATTAGCATAAATTAACAAGTAAATTAATGAATGAATATCGGCTACAGATGTTTATATATGAATATGAACATATATATTAATGAACACATAAATACTAGAATAAAGTTGATATTTATATATTTAAAATCGAATTTATTTGTGATCTCTTTATTTATGGTGAACATGAAGCATTTATTACATAATAATCTATTTATTCACTTAATTTATTGGACATTTAACCATATAATTATTAAAGTTTTATGTATTTCATGTTGGCCTTCTGTGCATCAGTGTCTTAATAACAGCTCGTGTATTATATTGCCAAATATAACATGTGCGTGGTTTTATTTTTAAAAGAAAGAGTTCTTAACTTCCGGTTTTTACTTTGGTGGACGCTCGCCGGTTTGACGCAGCAGATCTCAGAGCAGCCAACCAATCAAACAGGTCCTTAAATCAGTCAGTGATCTGACTCACCATCAGAAACACGGTGATGGAGCAGAAACACCTCTCTGATCGACAGGTGTGACGTGTTAAAAGGTCAGAGGTCAATAATCTGCTCAGTGCTGCTCTGACAGTCAAGACATTCCAGCCTGTTAGAACTTATATACTGAAGATTGTTCTTGTTGTGTTGACACATTTCGCTTTTGTATTTGTTTGTTAAACTATTATAACATCTCTCTCACTAGACTGTTTATTGTTCTCATCTACAGACAAACATTTGTTCAGACATCTTCACGTTATTCAGCTGACTTTTATAGTTTCCTGTTGAAGAACTGAAGCGTGCAGCTGCTTTTGTTTGAGTTATTTAAAAGTTGCACCGACTAACTGCGTGATTCTGAATGCTTAGAAGAAGTTCGCAGACGCTTTCTTTTTTGTGTGCTTGGATGGTTTTGTGAGATCACGTGTTCACGTGAATCCAGCTGCCTCAAGGTAAGAAAAGTACAGTGTCAGGAAATATTTCAGGCTCAGAGGACTCGACAAATTAAAACATGACGGGGATATAAAACGCGTCTCATCAGCAGAACTGAGCCAACACTCAGATTTTAATTTCTCTAACCTTTCTCGTCCCTTTGGTTTTGTTTAATATGACACTTTTATTGCTTCGCTGTGAGTTTTTCTGATATTGAAGTGCAAAGTTTGAGGTGACTGCAGCTTTGAATATCTGATATTTGGCTTTCAGCAGCAGAATCTGGGTCAATCAAATCGCTGGCTTCGTGCTCTCACAGTTATAAAGTCTCTACATTACGAGGAATAATTAAACATTTAAATGGGCCAACAAATTTTTACTGGTGGCTCGGTGGAGACCTGCTGGAGCGTAAAGTTTGGGGTTGGCAGCCGAGCGTAATTACAGCGCGGTAATGAGGATTTAACAAATGGAGAATGCAGACGTTGGCTGTTCGACGGTCAGACTGCAGACGCATCTTGTTTACAGCTCCTGTGGGACGACTGCAGGGCAAATTAAACCCATTCCCTCGTCACTCAGCCACTGATGTGTGCTTTGTGCTCGTCTGCAAAGAAAAACCTTTTCCACTGAAGCAGCATCACGCAATCAGACTGCACACAAGCAGAACGACCTCCAGACTACGTGAGGGGTAACTTTAAGGTTTTGGGTTTCAGGGTCGAGATTTACGGCACGACGTCGGCTACTTATCGTCACGCTAAGAGCTTTAACGGTGAGACGTGTGCATTTCAGCTTGTGGCCTCCGTTGGCTCAGACAGTCGTGTCGTATACCAGAATAAAATGCTGGTGTTGGTGCAGTGACATATTAACTAGGTGACTGTTTGAGAGCAGTTTCCTGTTTTAACCGACAAATTTGTGTAATTTTAGCCACCGTCTGGATATTTCGAGCCGTCTTTGTGGCAACAAAACTGGAGATTTTTAACGAGACGTCGGAACACTTTCCAGCTGTGTTGGTGGTGACAGAACCAGGTATTTTAACCCAAACCAAGTTGTTTTTCTGCCTAAACCTAACCAGACCTTAAAGGAACAGTTCACCCAAAACTGAATCATTATCTCCTCGCCGCCATGCCGATGGAAAGTTGCACACTCACGCTTTTATCTCAGCGGCTGCAGTGAAGATTGCGGCTGGAAAAAAAGAGTGTAAATAACGTCTTTTCATATCAGTTTGAGATCTCAGAGCTTCCACAGACTCGGATTAAATATTCAACACATTTGTGATTTGCAAAAAAACGTGCAATGTCAACATTTACTCTGGCGGCCGAGTTGTTTGTTCGCTCTCTCGCGGCAGTTTCACCTCTTTTGGTTCCTTCGGTGCACATTGAAGTTGAACCTCGGTGTTTCTGGACAAACACAACGAGAACACAGACTCTTTATTTCACTCACTCACTCACTCTGTCACTCTGTAAAGTGCTTGGAGCGGACTGGAATGTGTAAACTAGATAAGTAGTGAATTAGTCTCCAAAGATGTGGTTATATCACACAGCAGGGACCGACTGACTTCAGCACACACACAGATATGACATCACTAAGTAAATCAAGATGTAATCAGTGCAGGATGGGGAGGGTCCACATGAGGATCCATGAATGATCTCCCTCCAGCACACACTCCACCAGGCCCCCCTGGCCGCGCTCCAGACCCCCAGGTGAAGCCCCATGCTAAGACCCCCGGAGAGGTTCTCCGGCTCCAAGCGGGGGGTGGAGGTTCACGTATTCCCCGACTGGGTTTAACCTCATGAAGCAAGAACCCACGAGTTGCATAAGAGCAGAAGGAAGCAGAAAATTAAAGTTAGAGGAAGAAAGAAAGAGATTATGTTTGCTCGCTCTTTGTAACAGGGCACCGTCCCGGTGGTGTAAACCGAGCCTGGCAGACGGGACGACAGCCAGAACCAGAACCAGTCTGTCCTCTCTCATTGTGAGTCATTACGCAACCGGCTCACTCAGCCAGGTGGAATTAATTTGTCCCCATGAGACGTGCAGACTCACAGATTTCACAATAAAACAATCGAGATTAGGCGAAAGTTCAGGCTGCTGAATGATTTCCAATCTCCTTCCCAGAAAGTTCACCGACCCGCTTCAACCTCGTATACAAACTCCGTCAGCTCATGAAATTAAATATTATGTAATTCTGGTCGGAAGAAACAACGTGTTTCTCACTGTACAATCATTTTTATAACTATATTAGGCTACAAAATATTCCATATCTGCTCCTTCCAACACAATAACTAATATTTATGTATTTATATATATATATGTAAGTTACGTATACGTCAACGTTTTAAAAGTGATTCAGCAAAAACTGTTAAATCTACTGATTCTCAGAAAAGCTGACAGGTAAGAACAATATTTCTCAACTAAAGAAGATGTTATGAGTACTTTTATTATTGTGACGTTCCAGATGTTTTGGGCAGATTTCATACATTTTCCAAAGGTTAATTATCACATCGAGCATTTAAATCTTTTATCCTGACTACAAAATTAAGACGATGTCACATGAGATGAAACGTGGTTGAAATAAAGACTTTCAGCTGTATATTCGGGTGGAACATGAGAATTTGTATTACAGTAGAAAGAATGATACTTGTATTGTCCCAATCTCTGTTTCAGTGGTTGTGATGATCGTCCGCCCGCTTAAAGCTCATTTTTGGGAAAGCTTTTTGATGTCTTGTTATCCCGTGAGTCATCATGTCTTTCTTTATCTGGATTAGTGTTCTGACGTACTTCAAGATTAACCCTAAAATCATTGTCTACTTGAATCTGAATTCCAAATTCACGTTAAAAATGCTCTTTCTTCAAAAGTCCTGACCCACATAACACCGCGGAGGTTCCTGCGCTGTATTCCCATTTCCGAGCAGCGAAAGTCACGAGCGACACATAGCTGAGACGCTGAGTGACCTCATGGCCAAGAATTCTGGGAATCTGTGAGTAAATGAGGCTTCATGTGTTTCCATTTAGTTCGCTTTGATCGGAGCAAACTGCAGAGCCTCGGGGCTGATAGGCTGAAGAGAGCAGAGAGAGAGAAAGGAGGAAGAGAAGAAAGTCCAAAAAAGGAGAAGAAACAACAGTTTTAACAAGCCGTTCGCTCGTGTTTACAGCTTTTATTTGGGCACGGAGACACAAAGCTAACAACTACCAGAGAGAAGAGAGGCCCTCTGATCGGAGCGGAGGAGAAGTTTCCAGCTGTTTTCCTGCATCACCGTAACTTGACTCATTCAACAACACGGAACCGCCCTTCTGTTGACTTTTGACCCTCAGTCATCCCTCTTTCCAGTCGGATATGAACTAAACTTACCAGGAAACATTTCTGATGAGTTAAGAGCTCTACATCCACCATCCAAGATGCGAAAAAGATACAAAGAACTCATTTGAATCATGTGAATTATCTCCTCAGCTGTTCATAATCTCATAGGAAGTTGCTAATTACTTATATGCTCCGAGATACTTTATTCAAGTTTGCTGCAAGCTCGAGGAGTGATGGAATACATGTAATGTAATTATGTAATCAGGACACAGAAAGGAGACTGTTTCCGGTACAAATGATGTAATTAGATTACACTCACATGCAGTAAAAAGAGGATTACTAACTGTATTACAGTTTGAAATAAGGAATGATTACCAGTCTGTAACCCTTCACATGTGCACACTTGGAAACACTTCATACAACATCACGTATTTTTTCAGTGTTGGGTGTGTGATTGTCTTTCTGTTGTGTTGTTGTTTTGCACAGCAGTGTTGTCTCTTGAATCTTGAAGTTTCATTTCATTGTTTTGGTTTCTACAGTGTTTTTAGTGAAACTGTACACGACCTGCTCTGCACCACACTGCAGACAGACACAGTTGGAGACTATCTGCTGAGCAAAGTGGAGCATTAAGCAGCTAAAGGTCCAGATATTTCCCTCAGGAGCTGTCAGAGACGGAGCTACAAGGAGAGAGAATATGCTATTATTACTTATTGTCATCAGGTCGACACAAAGAGACCCTGAAGGAATGCTAACGATGCTCAATGCTCAACTCAATAAGCTGAAAACATGCAACTGTCTCCTGGAAATTGCAAAAGCAATCGCAAGCATTCTCTTCCTGGATAATATTCACACATTTTCCAATGAATGAAGTGCAACATATACAAAAATTACACTTAATTTTTGCATACGCAGGGTGCAAAAGACGACCCAGAAATGTTAAAAATCTAGTTTCATACACATACTGATGATGGTGTATACGGGAAACTGCAGGTAACATCTGATTCTTCTATTTATGCAACACAATATCTTATTGTATGTTAAAGCTATAGATAAACAATAGGTAAATTATTACAGCACAGGTTATTTCATCACAATTTCTCTTTGTGCTACTTTGCCTCAACAAAATACTCTCTTTCTTTCTACTACCCTGAGGTCAAAATCAGCCAAACATCTCAGTTTCACAGCTTTCACTGGTGACCCACGAGGGAAACTTAAAGTGGCCTCTCAGCTTCTGGCTCTCCTTACAGACTGAGACCGTGAGCGCAGAGCAGTTCTTCATTTTTCCAGCAGCGTTTTCCAGAGAACGAGCGAGCGAGCGAGCAGTCGGAAAAGCAAAACAATGAATGATGTAAGAGGACCGAGGGCAGAATAACACAGGACACCGTAAATGTGTCAGTCCAGCCTTAAAATGCAGAGCTATTAACATCGACACACACACACACACACACACACACACACACACACACACACACATAATATCACCTCCCTGGCTGCAGAGTGCTATTACATAAACTCTATCAAAGAGCAAGAACGCATGAAATAATGCATGTAAACAAAGGTTCAGACATACACCTTATCCACCTCACACACACACACACACACACACACACACACACACACACTCAGAG